>JAKRZM010000900.1:362423-412948 GCA_036379175.1 Heliconius cydno galanthus | reverse complement strand
AAAAAATATCTATTAACTATCATCATAAATGAAGTAAAGTATTATTATAATAAAATATATAAATTAAATGTTTGAGATCTCATCACTTACTTAGTGATATTATATATTCCAGGCTTAGGAAACCTAAAATAGGAAATAGTCATATCATCAGAACGTGTTTGGCCACACTTAGCACATCTTCTATGGTTGTTTTTAGACATTTTATATGATAGATTAACTTAAACTAAATATGTTAAAGAAATAAAATAAATTTAAATATGCAATTGTCACTTGTCAAATGTCAAGCGCCATGTGAATTGACAATTGCCAGCTTAAATAATGTTCACTTTTATTTAATTTCAGAAGGCGAAATGATTAGTGCTGAATTGGCACGCTCGGAACGCCATAAATAAAGAGCAACAACAAATCTAATTTCAGCATGGTATAACGTCACCATATTATAACCTAGCCACCACGCAAGCCTAACATTCTATAGCCACGTTTGCAAGTACTTGTTACTTTTAAGTTTTAATAGACGTAACCATTTTGTGCTACATATGCACACACCAGTTTTTTTTATACATTCAATTATCCGAATGACTAACGACAACAGTTCTGTAACAGACAACTGTAAATTAAAGAATACAGGCACGCGCTTGCAAAAACAACAACCAAACCTTCGAAAATACTCAAAAAAAGCATGATACAAAAAAATTACTTTGTATTCTTGCTTTATTTGTAGTATTTGTTTCTATATTTGACTGTGTGCTACTGGCAACACTGTGAAAGTCCCTTATCCTATCAGTCAGCTGAGCGCAGTGCATTTTTTATTTTGATTTGATTTTCTTTTATTTTGATCACTTAAAATGAATACCATAGTGAGTGAATTGAGTATGAACGACTTAAATAATAAGTTTTTTGAGATAATGCAAAATGAAGGCAATGCGGAGGACGCGGCGAATTTTATTTATGAAAGTGTTTTTGACGATGTAACTTTAGGAGTGCTTTTTGAGTTCCATCATGGATTAAAAACAGGCTTAACTGAACTAATTGAGGGCGAAAAGGAGGAAGATGATGGATTTAAAATTGTTAATTCGCCAGAATGTGATGTATTTGGTTTCTCAATTCTAAAAAAGACTCCAGATTCTAATTGTTCTTGTCCGAACTGCGAGAGACCTGTATCTGCGACACGATTTGCCCCTCATTTAGAAAAATGCATGGGTAAGTAAGGGATTGTATAAAGTATAATTTATAATTAAGTTTTCAAATATTAAATATAGTTATGTAACTTGTGATTTGTTTGGTTTTTGTGGTACTCTTAATGGTAAGGTATCGATAGTACTTACATATATGTTTGCCATCTGAACGAAATTAGAAAGAACTTCAATATTTTGTTAAATTAAAGTGAATTATTAGTGAAACCTAGTGAAACTCAAATGAATACATTTTTTTATACAATTCCAATTTATCTCTCATGAAACTATTAGCTATTTTATTTATATAATCATTTATGTAGAAAAATCTATGTTTTTGAAGGTATGGGTCGCAATAGTTCAAGGATAGCATCTCGTCGTATAGCTTCTAACAGTCGAGAGCCTACCTCCTATGCAGGGCTGCTTAGTGACGATGAAGATGATGCAGATTGGTCAGGGGCATCAATTCACAGTGATAGAAGAAAGAGAAGAATCAAGAACAATAATAATAAACGGCCTAGCAAAGTGCATAAGTAAGTTTTTAATATTTTTATATATTTAGCTCTTGTTTTTTTAATGGCACTGTTTTACTGTATAATACTTCTTATTATTTTTAATTTTGTGTTAAGTTCAAACTCTAAATAACTGAATAACATTTATGTCACTATTGTGTTTTAAAATGCATAAATTGCAACATTATTTATCTAAGCTATATTCAATTGACATAGTGATCTTTTGATTTCAATGTTATTTGAAGCTGTCAGTTCATAAACCTAAAAGACATAACACTATAAAAAGTTACTACTAAAAATATAAAGAGTTAGTGTTAACTCAAATTTAATAGTAAAAAAATTAAAACTGACAACATTTGCTTAAGTTCCTTGTGACTTAAAACTTCTTAACACTAACATTTATCCATAGGAATAACAATGGAAACCACAACTCAGATACTAATGATGGCGGAGCAACCTACGAAACAATGTCTGCTAATGAAAAGAAAAATCTTTTGCTCCAAATCTGTGGAGTGGTTTCGGAACATACTAAGAAATTGTGTACAAGGTAAGTCAATACTTTGGCTTAGTAGTCAGGGTGGTATTCATTTTAGTAATAACTTAAGCTTTTCTCATGTTAAACTATTTTTGTTATTAAAATTCTGGGGTGGGCACGAACCTTCCCCTATTTCTATGCCCGTGGAAATTATGGACATTCCCCTATTTCTACACCCGCTTGACTCGTCAAATGGGTGCAGAAATAAATCATAATAAAATGGAATTATTTTTAAAGGACTCAAATTAGCAAAAAACATATTTTGTAGACATTTTTTGTAGATTGTTTAATTTCCTACAAGAATATATATGACTTCTACATCTTTACTATGCAATTTCTCCTTGTTATTTATATTTTCACTATAATTTAGAAAAAAAAAGAAATATTTTTTTTGCCCACCCTAACATATATATATATACATTCCAGATCAACCCGCTGTCCTCAACACACAGAGGAACAGCGACGAGCATTAAGAAACAGTGTTCTAGNCATCTGAACGAAATTAGAAACAGCTTCAATATTTTGTTAAATTAAAGTGAATTATTAGTAAAACCTAGTGAAACTCAATGAATACATTTTTTTATACAATTCCAATTTATCTCTCATGAAACTATTAGCTATTTTATTTATATAATCATTTATGTAGAAAAATCTATGTTTCTCAAGGTATGGGTCGCAACAGTTCAAGGATAGCATCTCGTCGTATAGCTTCTAACAGTCGAGAGCCTACCTCCTATGCAGGGCTGCTTAGTGACGATGAAGATGATGCAGATTGGTCAGGTGCATCAATTCACAGCGATAGAAGAAAGAGAAGAATCAAGAACAATAATAATAAACGGCCTAGCAAAGTGCATAAGTAAGTTTTTAATATTTTTAAATATTTAGCTCTTGTTTTTTTAATAGCACTTTTTTACTTGTATTTTTAATTTCAGTGTTAAATTCAAACTCTAAATAACTAAATAACATTTATATCACTATTGTGTTTTAACATGCATAAATTGCAACATTATTTATCTAAGCTATATAAGTGACATAGTGTTCTTTTCATTTCAATGTTATTTGAAGCTGTCAGTTCATAAGTCTAAAAGACATATAACACTATTTAAAAATATAAAGAGTTAGTGTTAACTCAAAGGTAATAGTAAAAAAAATTAAAACTGACATAACATTTGCTTAAGTTCCTTGTGACTTAAAACTTCTTAATACTAACATTTATCCATAGGAATAACAATGGAAACCACAACTCAGATACTAATGATGGTGGAGCAACCTACGAAACAATGTCTGCTAATGAAAAGAAAAACCTTTTGCTCCAAATCTGTGGAGTAGTTTCGGAACATACTAAGAAATTGTGCACAAGGTAAGTCAATACTTTGGCTTAGTAGTCAGGGTGGTATTAATTTTAGTAATAACTTAAGCTTTTCTCAAGTTAAACTATTTTTGTTATTAAAATTCTGGGGTGGGCATGAACCTTCCCCTATTTCTATGCCCGTGGAGATTATGGACTTTTCCTCTATTTCTACACCCGCTTGACTCACCAAACGGGTGCAGAAATAAATCATAATAAAATGGAATAATTTTTAAAGGACTCAAATTAGCAAAAAACATATTAGTACCTTTTTTGTAGATTGTTTAATTTCCTACAAGAATATATATTGACTTTTACATCTTTACTATTACACATTACTTTAATCACAACAAAGTTTCAAAGAAAAATGCAAATTCTCCTTATTATTTATATTTTCACTATAATTTAGAAAAAAAAAGAAAGATTTTTGCCTACCCTAATATATATATATACATTCCAGATCAACCCGTTGTCCTCAACACACAGAGGAACAGCGACGAGCATTAAGAAACAGTGTTCTAGAACCTTCCACGCCTGAGTCTCAATTGACAACAGCAGACGAGGCAGGCTCTCCTCCCGACTCGAGCCCCTCGTCCTCGTGCTCCTCCTCCAGCAGGAAGAGGGACAGGCACCGCGCAGCGCCCAAGAAGAATAAACGAGTTAGAGATCTGTCACCCAATAGTAGGGATTAAAACAAAATGTGTCTCTGTCTAACATAATAAAGATTTTGTTGAGCTTTTGTGTTGGTGGCCCTGAATTTAGGCGTGCTGAACTTTTGTGCATTGTACACTCGAGAAGAAACTATTCCAAAGTAACAAAACCCCAAAATCTAATTCTGCCTAGCCTTCGATCATACTGTAATAAAGTTTATGTTGACTTATTTAAACATAATTTGAAGGTTTTATTTTGTTGAACCAAACTTTAATATATATTATGTATTATACATACCACAAGAGTATGTACTATAAAAATTTCCAGCTGTTCCAGGTAATTTTTCCAATAAAACTTACAAGTTGCCATATTATGCCATATTTTGCCATATTATGCATTCAAAGTGAACGTAACAATAGCGCCATCTAGTTTTCCTTTCCATTTATATCCCCATCGAGTTAGTGCTTGCTTAAAACCCACTTTAATTTCCAAATGAAACGGGAAATCATTAAAGTTAGATTAATTACATATTAGTCAGTGAATCAAGACTAAAAATCAAAATAACTATTACTGACTACTGCGGTCCATTAAATTAAGGAATAGTATATAGTTAGACACGAAAAAAGTATCGACCTTGGTATCGAGTACATTGCCGATTGAGGTCGTCGTGGCGCAGGGTGCAAGGGTGTGACTGTAACGCGACGGTTGTGGGTTCGATCCCCACTCGAAGAAGTGAATTATTTATTTACGTTTATATTTCCATTTCTTCGCTCTGCTGTTGAGGCAAAGCGAGGCGTTGAGTTCTGCCACTTAACACGCAAAGCCTCCAGAATTCGGCAGAAACGGAGTGCCGGAGTAACGGAGTTCGGGGAACGGAGTGTCTTAACATTAGGTTCCCTCTGCCTACCCTGCTATGTGTGCGGGATACAGCGTGAAGCTGATATACATTGCCTTTCGATACCGATACTTGTACTTATGAAGTGATTTTTAACAGATATCGTATCGAATAAATTATCCAGCTAACATGACCCTTCGGTTCATACTTATGCTAGCAACATCTGACTCACACGCACTCTTCCTTTGTATTTGAGGACCGGAAATCGTAATTAGGGAATATTTTTAACATTCTAAATTATCTTCTAATTACAATTTGATAAGAATAATAGTAATGAGTACTTAAATTAGTTACAATATTATTAAAAGATCCCGAAACCACCTTTCACCAAGACAATTGGAAACATTTTTATTATTAAGTGATTGTAAGGAAGAATGGGATTTATAATTTTTTTAATTTTTGCTAGTTACTGACTGACTTTGACGAGCTAACGTATACACATTAGACCCTAAGAAAAGTACTCGATACTTCAATTTCTTCTATAATTGTATTTTTTAAAAAAAAAACTTGTTTTCATAATATTTTTTATTAATGTTCTGTTCAACTGAAACTACACACGTAAAGTCGCCGTCAGTGACGTGTGACGTTACTTACTGACTGACATTGACATGCTAACATGTACGCTTTGAGCTCTAAGAAAAGTACTCGATACTTCGACGTATCGATAATTCTGTTATCAACATAAATTATTACTTATATGAGTACGATACTTTTTTTTCGATACTGCTCATGTCCCTACCTGCGCCGCGATTGGACTCAAAAAAAAATTGACAAGGTTGACTTGAAAATATCGGGATATAATTTAAAATACAACACACAAATAAATGCCCACATAAAAGAATAAACCATTGTTTATTAGCATAATAGTAACCATTAAATTATTTACATTAACATATTAGAGATATCACATAACACAAGTCGAATAAACTAAAATGTTGATATCCAAAACTGTAAGTACATATTCACGATCTTTGGAATGGGGACAAAATTAATAAAAATCAGAGAAAGAAATTAAAAAAAATCAAAATGTCCAATAATAAGCGGTATTAGAATATGAAAAAAAAAAAGTCTGTAACATGATCAAATACTAACATTAAATATTTTATATGTATATAAAAGATTACTGTGTTATTATTGTTATTGAACATTTTTGGCGAATATATCAAGTGAATTGAAACAAAAAGTATGAAACTTAACATTAGATTAGTTTATAAACATGTAAAGAAATAGACAACTATAGTATTTTTTAATATACATATTTTATTTTTCACTTTTAAGTAGTACATAAAAGGTATAAATATTTAAATTTAAAAGATATTGTAATAAGTATTTTCATTTTATTAAATTGTTAAATTAGATAATTATTCGAGAATAATAACACACTTCACGCCTCGACATAACTGATTGTGACATGTCACCATGATATAAAAAATACACTTTATTATTATTAAAATTATCGTTTATTAATATTATTTTATTAATAAACGTTTTATCTCAAAAACTGCCATTGTTGCACGAGAAAATAAGACAAAAAGTCTATTTCTTTACTTGTATGATATAAAGTTACTATTTTAAGCACAAAGATATGTCCATAAAAGACTATTATTGTTTGTGCTCGATCTTTATCACTATTATTTATTTAATACTTAAAATTAACTTGAATGATGTTAAAATGTATGTATTTATTTATCCGATTATAAAAGTTGATTATACATTACATTTTTAATATAAATTAAGAAATAAAATTCTGTTTCTGTCGTTCTTGAAGTTGGTAGTCAGTCATGAATTATAGAGTATTCTATAATTTTCAATAATAATATATATAATAATTAATTATTATTTCATTTTAATGATTATTTTTATAAGCGGCTATCATTATTCCCTTAATAGTAATCCAAATCGCGTTAAAACATTAAAATCTGCAATATTTTCGAACAAGCAACGATATACTAATTATATTACATAAAATTACTAGGAACCGAGCCAGTCACTGTGAGCCAGTATATTTGTATAACATCTATTGTTAAATTATTGCTATTTTATAAGCGGTATGAACTATGAAACAGTTTTTGAAATAGATTTCCAAAAACTTTACTAAAAATGCTTTTAAAATGGGCGGAGAACACGAAATGTCTTAGCACTATTCTCTCTGAACTGTATTCTCTCTGATCTAGATACAATAAAAATCGAACAAAATTTCAAATTTCTGTTAATACATTTAAAAAAACATTAAACAAACAAATATTTGATTCAATACGATTGTATTAGATCCACTTCCTTTGCTAAAGGTATTAAAAAAAATAACTAAAAAGGCAATATTTTCAAAATCAGTAAACTATAAATTAATAAGAATTTTTTATATGGTTATACTTATGATTGAAACAAAAATGTATAAACAAATAAATATATAAATGTATTGAAAAGCTTAAAAGTTGTTAAAATTATAAAAAAAATGTTGTAAAATGTTATTCGCGTAATAAAGACTGGACAAGGCCCTTAATAATAAATTCGGCTAACGGTTTAAAATATATAAAATAATCGCTTATCTCACATATCGATATTGTGAAATTGATTTTAAAATTTGCCTACTTACATTAAAAATAGATAAAAAGTTCGAATTAGTATAATTTTGTAAAGAAAAAGAAATACAATATTAGATAAGCGATAATGAACGTATTTAGAACAATAATGGTGTAAGTGTACTCATAGCATAAATATGTAAAAAAATATAATGGAAAAAAAATTAAATATTGAAGTAATTAATAATTATGTTTTATTTTTAATAAATGTTCATTTTACACCATTAATATTAAAATTTCTTTGTACATACATACTGTATATAACTATATAGTTATATATAAATTTATATAAAGCGTAGTGTATAAAAAGAATACTGTTACTAAATTACAATCGGCACCTATTAACTAAAAGTAGCATTCATTTTACTTAAAATTGACAATTTAATCAAACATTTATATAGCATTCTTGATTACTTCATCAAAAGAGATTTATTAATTTATTAAAAAAAACATTTACTTATGTAATTTTACTTGATTGTAAGTCAGTGTATATATATAATTTATTCTGCGTAATTTTTTAAATCAGCTTCACGCTGTATCCCGCACACAGCCGGGTAGGCAGAGGGAACCTAGTGTTAAGACACTCCATTCCCCACTTTCTGCCGATTTCTTGAGGCATTGCGTGTTGAGTGGCAGAACTCAACGCCGCACTTTGCCTCTACACCAGAGCGAAGAAATGGTAATATAAACGTAAATAAATATTTTACTTCCTCGAGTCGGGATCGAACCCACAATCATCGCGTTGCAGTCATGCGCATGTGCTGCTGCGCCACGACATAGTTAAAAAAGAAAATGGCGTCAAGAGATATTACAAAAAAAAAACATTTATTGATCATTAAAATTTTTATAATACAATAGTAATTTAAAGTCATTTAAAAAAAAAAGCTTCCTAGATTTTTATAGTGTATTATATTTTAGAAATCAAGCCCTTTCATTTGATATCCATATTAAGTGAGTTTTAGGAAAAAATTATAATATTTCATATTAATTTGGCGGCCATTTTACATTAACAACAATATTGGTCATATATAATTTCATTGTCAATTTTATTTTTCATTGAACTGAAGTCGTAATCCAAATTTCCGCTCAATCTGAAACTGGGAAGTAGGTCAAACCAAGCTTGCAAGATATACACAACTAACACGGCAAGTGTAAAAGTTTGAAATAATGTGAAATAATCAAGAACACCAAATGGCAAGTGTTTTAAAAATGCTACAAATATATAGACACATATTTATCTAACATGGACATATGTATGTGTTAATCCGCATTGATGATCGACTCCCGGCCTTGACCCACGCCTATGTACTTCACTGTAAAAACAAAAAATATTAAATATAAATTATTTAAATAAAATCAGCTTTACGCTGGATCCCGCATAGAGCAGTTTAGGAAAAGGAAACCGAATTTTGGAGCCATTATTGTTGAGTGGCAGACTTGACGCCGCGATTTGCCTCGACACCACATCGAAGAAATGAAAATATTCAATATGTCATTCCTCAACTGGAGATCGAACCCACAACCCGTACCTATACAATCCATACCTATATTATAAATTCGAAAGTAACTCTGTCTGTCTGTCTGTCTGTCTTTTACGCAATCAGGCCCAAACCGCTAATTTAATTGTAATAAAATACTCATATAGAGATACATGAGGGTACCGGGATGAATATAGGATACTTTTTTTTCTTATATTTGTAATATTGTTGATATATATTAATATATTAAAATACTTATAAATTTGACATGCAATTTATTCCGCCATATTAATAACAACCGCCGTTGCTAAGCAACGATTTGCAAAGTTTGTTGTTAGAAAATGTCACCCAAAATGAGCTTGCTTAACGCATCTCTCTATTGAAAACTAAAAATAATTTGATAAATATATTCGTATAGTTCAAGCGGGCGTAGCCGCGTTCGGGTCCACTAGTAGATATATATAAATAAGTATAAACTTACCAGGCACTTGTAAATAGTCCTCAATAGTCCTGACATAGTTTCTGGCCGCTTCTGGCAGCTTGCCCATTTCCCTTACATTCTCAGTACTACACGCCCAACCTGGTAAAGTCAGGTATTCCACCTGGAATTTATTTTTAATATGGGAAATATGAATATGAAGATAAGATATGATATGAAGGTAAGAAATGAAATGTTAATATAATTATAATATTATATTAATTAATAATATAATATTAATATTTTTTTTTACATTTTCTCTGTTGTATAATTGCAATTTTTGTCATTAAAAATTTTATTTAAATACATACATAAACTTATTTAATTACTCAAGTTATTTTTAAATTATCCAACACTATCCTACATTTAAGGTAATATTTTAAAATAAGTCTCTAAAATACTCCACTAAAATATCTACAAACCTTTCTAAATTTCTAAATATGACACATTTATAGTTTAAATAGATTTAATTTTTAATAATTCTAGATTTAAAAAATAAGCGAATATAATAAAACTTACTTCAACATTACTTAATTCAGGCATTGAAGATGGGAAATAATCAATTTTCTTTCCATTCACTTTATAAGCCACACCCACTTTGATCTCTTTCAAAGTGTCTAAAATGTCCAATTTTGTTAGACATAAGCTGAAAATAAAAATACAGTACAGTAGCTGTTGACGCCGTTGCCATTGAAACATTTACATATGTCACTTTATAAAATGCAGTATAATTATTATCAAAACATATGGTAGTGTAGGTGTTATATTTATTTTATTATTATGAAGTATTTCTATTATGTTAGTCAGTTTAATAGTAGCAAAGGCCAATCTCTTCTGATTGGGGGGAGGGGAACTTTCCTCCCTAGGCTGACAGAGGCAAGAGACACTAAAATATTAAATTAGAAACAATACTAACGACGTATATCCGTTGACAATGGCTGTGTATTTGACTACAACGAGATCGAGCCACCCGCAACGGCGCACCCGTTTTGTCGTAACGCCCACCTCGTGACCTCGCGATTGGAGCAGCTCGCCGGTCTCCTGGAAAACATAATATGTATAGAGGATTTTAGTACTTGTGCATATATTTTTAACATACTTAAATGATATTCTAAAATGGGAAAAGAAAAAGGAGATTAAAGTTAGGGCCAATCCATTAAAACAGCTGTTATTTTACAGCAATAAAAAAGAAGTATCCTGACATTGAGGATAAAGCATAAAAAAATCAGCTTATCAATATCACAAACACAAAACAAACCAACTAACATCATGCAACTCGGTGGGGAAGGGCCCATCCCCCACCCTCGTGGTGTACGCCTTCACCACGCCGAACACGTCCCCTATGAGGCTGGGGGGCAGGCCGAGGCCGGTGCACACGCCGCCTATGCTGCAGTTGGATGACGTGACGTAGGGGTATGTACCTGGGGGAAACAGAAAAGTAATAATAATGCTAGAGTAGTGATTTGCTATAGTTTTTATTATTAGTTTAATATTGTCATTATATAATATAGTAATAGTAGCTTTATGTGTATCCGACGATTTTTCTTTGACGAAAATATTTGCAAACTGTATTTCAAAATACAATTTGGATATAACTTAACTATTTCATAAAATCATACATCGTCTACTTGATCTCAGGATAGGCACTCTTATTTTTTTTTTTCAGTTTCACGCTGTATCCCGGACATAGGCAGAGAATCTAGTGGTAAAAAAAATTTTAATTTTTTATTTTTTTTGAAACATTGCGTGTTGAAGTGCGTCAAAAGCAAATGGTGGCAATGCCGCGCTTTACAATGTTAACCAGACCGAAGAAATAAGAATAATTAATTATCCCGCATGAAAATCAAACTCACAACAATCCCGTTTACTCACAAACACAATCCCACCACACCTATACGACTAAAAATAAATAACAATCATAAAAATACATCCAAAAATTACCAAAATCAATATCCAACATGGCGGCATTGGCTCCCTCTACCAGCACCTTCTTCCCGCTCTTTACTTCCTTATGTAAGTACGACACTGTGTCTTTGACTAATGGTCGTATTTTATTTGAATATTCTTTATAATTGGATAATTCACTTTCAATGTCTAATTCTAGAGATGGAAACATTCGTTTGTAGTTAGCTGCTAGTGTACGGAACCTGAAATTAATGAAAAAAATTGTCATAAACCCCAACAACTACTTTTGCCTTTGTGTAAATTATATTCTTCATATAGTTGGGTACATTTTTAAAATGGATCTCTTTAATAGATTTCAAAATTAATATTGGTATAGCCACAGAAAATAAATATTTGTCCTGTTTCAAGATTATCTCCTGCACATTCCACAGTATAGATCTCAATTGTCCATAGTGGTCCAGGTGGGCGTTGTTGTGGTGTAACAAAAAATGGAGGTTGGAGGATGGAGGAGAATTCGTAACCTGGAGTCTATGAAAATTTATCCGTTTTCGTTAGTGAAAAACAAAAATATTGGTTTATTACTAGAAATGATGCATTAAAATATTAAATCTTCAGTATAAAGACGTATTAAAGAAGGGATACGAGTATGTTATAAAGATCATCAAAATAAACGTTAACTAACTTACTTGTCTTCAAAAATACTGAAATCTCCCATCAAATCGCCTATCCTGATGCCATTTCTAGTGGCCTTAGACGAATATGTGGGGCCGATGCCTTTCTTGGTGGTTCCCAGCGAATTTTTGCCCTTCTCAGCCTCTTGGAGGCCATCGACCTATAAAAATAATAAAATAAAATAGAGATCATTGCTTATTTGTTCGTTTTTTATCAACGTAGTAACAAAAACTACAATAAATTTCAAGCAAAAGAAAATCATTCACTTTGAGTTGTAAGTAATTACTTTTGTCTAGATTCGCCCATCATTTTTCTAAACAATAGGTGCTTACTTTACATACGTATTTATAATAAAAGTAAGCTATTGTATTTAGAATAGCTGAGCTCTGAGTTAAGAATATAATTATAGTAATTAATTATTAAAATCTCACGTTTAATATTCGAAGCATTATAATATTTTTTCATTTTTTTAGCTTCATTGTATATATATAAAATCGAAAGGTCACTCACTCATCACGAAATCTCAGAAACTACATGAGCTAGGAATCTCAAATTTTCGACTTCTAAGGGGTTGTTTTTGGGGTTGAAAGTTTGTATGAAACTTCGTTACTACAAATACTAGGAGTCTCAAATTTTGCATGGACGTCACTTATAGGACTTAATCACTCATGGAGACAGAAATTAATAATAAAGTAGTTCACGCAGGCGAAGCCGCGGACGGGCCGCTAGTTATAGTATAACTTAATTGTATGCCGCACATAACAGGGTAGGCAAAGGTAACCTATCGTTAGGACACTCCATTTCTATTAAGACACTTCCGTTTCCCATTTTCCATCGAGTTCTGACAGCAACGCATGTTAAGTGGTGGAACCCAACGCTGCCCTGTTATGCCTCGTTACCAGAGCGAAGAAATGAAATATTTAATATTGTTATCGAGTGGGAATCGAACCAACAACCTGTCGCGTTTAGAGTCGCACGTATTATATTTCTCGTATAGACATAAAAAAATATAAGTCTGCTGATATAACGAGATGTTAGCATGTGCTGTTTTAAAAAACCAGGGCAAAATTCAAGAATTGTGAACAACATATAAGAATTAAGATACTCGTTTCTCCTCTTAGATAATATTATAAAACAATTCTAGATTTATATACACAAGACTCAATTGTCAGTACAATGAACTTGCAGTAAAGTGGCATGAAATGAAAACTGAATAATTCATTTCAATATCTGTACCAGAAATTACCGGTAAAGCTGAATCAATTTAAATATTTCGATATACATTTAAATTACATTAATTGATACACAAATAGGACATTTAAGAAAGTTATTACGTTTTTATCAACCAAATTTTTATCTTTGAATAATTAAATTTTTATAATTATTTTGTATAAACATTTATTATTTGAAAACCCTCTTCAGATAATTGAGCTCATTTGAATAAATTATGTATCTTACATGGGTAAGCATATTTTAAAATGACTGGATGAAAACAATATATTTTTTTCAGGTTTACTCCTGTACATGGCAAGAAAACTCAATATCAATAGTTTCTTCTTCGATACGACTCAACGCACAAAAGTTCGTTGCAGGTACGAGTCCCACTCGGGGGAATGAAAATGAAGATGAAGAAGTAATAATCAAAAATAAAGAAAATGAATCTACGGCCGATCCTACGATTCTTGGCCGAAACTGGCCGAAACCGAATCTTCGGTCAGTCACACACTTACCGCGGGATAAAAAATAGCCTGTATGTGTGAAATTTACATCATTGAGATAACAATTTTCAAGTATTCTAGTATCGTCTAAATAACTAAATACACTTGAAAAAAAAACGGTTATTTTGAAATCACAGACAGACACTTCAATTTTATTTATATGTATAGAAAATATCAATACCTCAAGCTCAAAAACCGATACAAACATAAGAACTACCTGTTGGTGGAAATCGAAGACCAGATGCGCTCTGTCCGATATTATGAGGCGTTGCTGCCACTCCTTCATGCCTTTCAGCTCGTTCTTCTTCAACTCCTCGAAAAGACCGGGCAGGTGGATGACTACACCGTTGCCTATATATAAAAAATATAAAAGTAGGTTAGGTATAAAATATAAATTCGTATTTTAATTGCAATAATTTTATGAGAAATGGTGTTTTAACGCTAGATTCCTTCTGGTAAGTTAAGTTACGTTACGTAAGGTAAGTTAAGTTACGTAAAGTTGGAAAAAAAAAATATTTTTTCTTAGAAGCATTATTTTTAATTAATTAATGAGTAGAGGAGTACCTAATGGCTAACAATATTTTATCTATTGTTTGTAATGTATGTGTTTAATAGTATCTAATACTTAGTTCGTATATGAAAATCTCTGCAGAGGTTGGGGATGACAGTCTTAGATCTGCTTCGAAATACCTGTACTTAATATAATTTATTTTTGTCCTCTTCTTTCCTTTTTTTAGCTTAATGCTGCAGGCAAAGGAAACCTAGTGTTAGGACACTCTGATCCCCATTTTCCGCCGAACTTTGCAAGAATTATGTATTGAATGAACTCATCTTTGCACTTTACCTCGACACCAGAGCGAAGTGTTAAAAATATTAAATATTTCATTTCCTCGAATGAGAATCCTACCCAAAACCTTAACCTACCAACCTTTTCTTTATATTGTAATACTGTTATTAAGTAACATTCAATCAATTTCCCCAATTTGGCTATGACATAAAAATACCTAAGTTTAAGCGGGCGAAACCGCGTACATCTCGCTAGTTATTCATATTGAGATTTACGACCGACTTTAGGTAATGTTTCGCAATGGTAATATTATTCCAGCATTAGGTTCGCAATTTACTAAATTAGTTTGCGTGACGTTAAAAGTTAAAAAGATGACTATTGTTTCTTTAAACGAAAACGTTCACATTTCGATTTATTCTTGTATTACCTTACTGTCCTTGTAAATAATTATTTGAAAGACGAAAATTATACTCCATAAATTTGGTATTAACTTCATAAAAAAACGTTATGGATTCGACGATAATAATTTTTAATGACATTAAAATGGACATTAGCATATTTTATTATTACTTTAGTTTATGTTAATTTTATATACACAGCAAATTGATTATAAATAAAATTAATCTTTGTGTCGAGACAAAGCGCGGCGTTGATTTCTGCTATTCTACACGCAATGCCTACAGAAGCCACCAGGGTTGGCAGAGAGAACCTAGTGTTAAGACATTCCGTTCCCCACTTTCTGATGAATTCTGGAGGCATTCGCTTTGCATCGACACCAGAGCGAAGAAATGAAAATATAAACGTAAATAAATTTCACTTCCTCGAGTGGGGATCGAACCCGCAACCATCGCGTTACAGTCACACCCTTGTGCCGCTTCGCCACGACGACGGCTCCGATTTAAAAAAAATAAATTACTTGTATATTTTAGCAGTAATTTTAACTCGCCCACAAACTACAGTAGATAAGTTACTCAGTAAAAACTTTTTTAAATTATTTCCAAGTAATTGTTTTCTTCGAGTCAACTGAAAAGAAAATGTCATATATCCGAATAATATTACTATTAATTTGGACTTAACGATTATTTAGGCATGCTGTATTAACCGTACCTGCCGTGCCTGGGTACTGTCATATAAAATTTAATTTCCGTATCCGTTTTTGTTCTTGGATAATCATAATTTTGTTTGGTTAAAACATTTTCTGTAATAACTGTAAGCAAGCTTTATGGTTTTTCGCTCATAACCCCGTTATGCGGAGGGTAGTCAGTGAGAACCTAGTGTCAAAATATTCCGTGCTTTGTCTTTTATCTATATGTATAACTGAAACTTCCAATTTATTTTGCCTATCAATAAAATATTGCCATTTATAAAAAATACGCCATACATTTACCTACACAATATAAAACGTAATCACCTCACCAACTTGTTCTTATCAGAAAACTTATATTTTAATTAATTAGGGAAACGACTAAGTATAAAACAGTACTAATTTACAGTATGTAATTATCGATAAGCTATTATAATTACAGGTTATTTTATGGACTAAAAACAACTTTAACAATATAACGTTTTTTTATTTTTCTTTCTTTACACTCGTCGGTCGGTACAGGGAGCATTGCCCACGCACCGCCCAAATTTATTCTTCACTTTTTCCCCCAGTAGGAATCGAACCCATGCTTTTATAATTTTTTAAATGAATAATTTGAAAAATGTCATACCTATAACTGAGATGCATTTTTGATTGATGATACCACTGGGAAGGAGGTGGAAGTCGAATTCCTTGCCATCCACAACGACAGTATGACCGGCGTTGTTACCACCCTAAAAATAAAACAGACACATGAAAAATATATTCTTTTAGTGTGTTAAGTAAAAAAATATATAAGTTTCTGATATAAAAATACACGATGATAGGATTATAGGTTCAAATTACAATTGACTGTTTTTGTTTATAATTTATCTACAGTTTCACGTTTCTTCCAGAACAGAGGAGAGGACCGAGGGAACCTAGTCAGTTTCCCACTTTCCGCCTGATCTCTCACATTTGGGTAACCTATCATGTAATATTTGGGAATTAATGAAATAAGAATAAGTAGTCTCTCGTTGTGATGCTTATATCATTTTTTTTGTCAATGCATCGCAAGTAGTGCATAGTGTTAAGACTGCCTTTTTAAGATATTGTCATAAATAGGAAACTTTATAAAAGTAATAATTGAGGCCGTCGTGGGTTCGATTCTCGCTAGGGGAAATTAATTATTTATTAATATTTTCATTCCTACGCTCTCCCACTAAAGCAAAAGCCCAGCGTTGAGTTCCATCACTCAACACATGCCTCGAAAATATTGCGAAATGTCTAGTATCTTAACACTACGTTCCTTCTGCCTACCCTGCTGTGTGCGGGATACAGCGTGACGTTGAAGAAAAAATAGAAACCTTTATAAAAGGAAAAAAACAGATCCACTTTCATTATAAACGAGCTCGCCATTTCATCATTGTGAACAAAAAGTAAATAATAACAACTTCAATTACTAAAAGACCTTGTAGACAGACATCTATTAGAGATTTCACTCGAGTGTCGATCGCAATCGATAAGTTTACGATAGTCGCCACGTGATATTATTTTTTTGTACTTTCAAAATATCTTCAATGTAAGTTAAACAATAGACACGAGCTCTGGAATAAATATATTTTTTATAGCTTCACAGTTTTTCCCGAATAACAGATGTTACACACTACATTTCCATTAAGGGAGCTCCGTTCCCCACATTTCTCCGAAGTCTAGAGGTATTGCGTGTTGAGGGGCGGAACTGAACGCATTTTCAACACAATTTCATTTCTTCGAGAACGATATAATATTTTCATAGTATAAATCTAACGACATATAACTCAAAATTTACAAAATTAACTCATGATCGTAATTTTTAAAGGATTTGTGTTAAAGAAAATTTTAATTTGTACTTGTTTTTAATTCACATGGCTATGTGTATAGGTACCTACTACTCTTATTATAATGCAGTCGTATTAAGACTGTCGTGGGGTTCGATCCTGACTTAGAAGATTAAATATGTAAATAATTTTCAATTCAACGCTCTTGTCTTAAAGGCGGCGTTAAGTTTCGCTACTCAACTGGCGATATCTCCAAAAGTGGAAAATCCCCCTAACTACCGCTGCTATGCGAGAAAAAGCATACAGTTCAAAAAAGTAATACAAGGAAGTTTCTTGTTGCAGTCATATGATGATCTCACATGCTTTAAATTATGTACATAATATGTCAATTGTATACAAAGTTATTATTTTATCTATATGGCTAACACTTTATTAAAAAAATATACTGTATTTACGTAGGTATTACGTAGGTAGATAAATTATGTTTCAACAAACTGTTAATTATGTTTTTTTATATATATATAAATTATACGCCAAGAAAAAAAATCTATTATTTATTTCTTTATATTTCTTTCTTCAACTGGCTAAACAGAAAATGTGCATTACATACAAATATCATCATTTCCATGATTATAGAAACTTGAGTTTTATGATAACATAAGTAAGCTATGACAGTCTCCAAGAGGTGTGGCTTCAAATTCTACTACATTATTTTTTTTATGTTTCTAAAAAAGTATTTGTATGTTATTTAAATATAAATAATTCATGTAACTGAGAATTGAACTCTTAATCACTATCCATATGTACTACAATGGTGTTATCAAATAGTTAAATATCATAAACAGCTAAGCTTCTTTTGCAGATTTATCAATCAAATTATCTTAAGTAATATAATCCTAATGTCATGTTATCAAAGTTCTATGATAAATATTTGGATGGTTATTATGTAGAGAAAAGAACTTTAAGATCTAAAAAAAATAATATATAATTAAAAATATATATATTTGACAACTATTTTAATGATTATATAGAACTATCAATAAGTGTTTAAATAACTTATGAGACATTTCAAGAAAAATAAAAGCTTTTGATTGCATTTAGCCTACTCTAGGTGTAATTCTGCCACAGATGTTAAGGAAAACTCATTACTGTCTCCACATGGAAAATATATGAGGAAATAGATTATTGGAGGTGTTTATTTATGTAATAAAATAACATATATTTTTTTAATTTTATTTTTTTAATTCTGTGTTTGTGAATGCTAATCTCAGAAACAACCAATATAAATGCAAGTTGAGTTATGTATTTTAGCAAACTTCCCGTTAGATTTAGATAGTAATAGTAGCAGTAAATAGTTTTATTTTATTTAGTCATAAGTAAAAAAAGTTATGCCAATATGAAATATTGCATACAACAGTATTGCTACTGTTTTATTGAATTGGTTTAAAATATGTTTTCAATATAAGGATTTTGTCTTTAAAATATAATGTTATTAGATGACAAAAATAACTTATCATCACGAAAAGAAAATAAAGAATTGTTTACTACAATCAGACAAAGTAGCGAGCAGATCTCTAGTCTATAAAAAATATAACAATAAGTATATTGAGTCATAGATATTGTAAAAGTAAATTAATAGATATACAATTGTTATTAATATTTCATAAGTGTGTCACAAAATTTCTCCTATATAACAATAAACATTAGGTAATTAATGAATGGTCTACCGTCTAACATTGTATGTTTTATTTATGAGTTGATGCAATGATGCATTGTACTTTTATTACTTAGATATTAAATTTATCACCATTGTAATTACAAGGAAATTACAAATCGCCGTTATATATTATATAAAATATGGATACACATTTTAATGTGTGCTTATTATTATTTGATTTAAAAATCAGTCCAAAATAGACATTTTGTTTTGCAAATTGCACATGAAATTATGTATTTCCCAATTCATATTAATCATGCTTATCAAGTAACTCTTATATATACATATAAGTTCAATGAGTTCAATAATAAAGGAACTGTCTTTGTAAATACAGTGGTATAAATCAATCACAGACTGGTTCACACCAGTACAGAATGAGTAAACCAAAACAAACTTTATCATAATTACTAGATATCAGTGGTTTTATCAAGAAACTGATGACACAGTTTGACAGTTTACAAAAATTACATATCCGCATTATTGAGTCCAAAGAAATTAATAACTAAATTGTGGCAAATTTAAAAGTAAAAGTTTTAATTATACTTTAGTTGCTTTACAGATTATATAACAAGTACACATTAACCTTTTAATAGTGTTGCTCTTATAGTTTCAATAACAAAGTATTTATAAAAAGATGTAGCTACACTGAAAATATAAAATGCAAAAAATATAAAAGCCAGGGAGCGTGACAATAATGCCCCAGACCTTGGCAATAATCCACAATTATACGGTCACCGTTCATGACATCTATTTGCGTTACAAAACGTATTGCCATACACATCAATCACGGTCACATGATTAAATAAAAAAAAAAAGAATAACTAATACAGCATCCGCGGGAAATGCGCACGATTGTTGCGTAATTACTGTTACATGAAGATTTGTGCAATTTAAAAAACAATGTTATTACGGCATTCATTTCAGCAAGCTCAACATAAACAAATTCATAATATTTTCAAACAAACTGGCGCTTTGCCAACTAAACTCCAATGTATTCTAATAAGAGTGAACTTGAAATTTAAAATAAAACATTACTACAATAAACGATAATAATATGTATTGTTTTGAAAAATATGAAAGAAAAACATTACAATTACATTTATAACCTCAAAGATTGTTTTGAATGGACTTTTGGGATTACTTATGAATTGACAATACTTTAATTATGTCACAATAAATATTCGATGTTTAAATTGGTGTGGTAGAAATATTTTTTATTAATAAAACAATAATAAAATAAAATATATAACCTGACAGCGGCACACGATGTCGGAGTTTACCGCAAGAAGATCCACCACTTTTCCTTTTCCTTCGTCTCCCCATTGAGCACCCAGCACCACAGTCACTTTATTATTATTTTCCATCTTATATCTTTTGGACGAACATGGGCATTCGCCGTTTACTTCTGCGGGCTTCGAATCTATAATCGAAGCCATTATTCTGCGAAGACCAAACTTCGAAAATTTATGCAATTGCGAGGGAGCGAGACATGCGCGCGCAGAATCCAAACAGCAAAAAGGTTTTCCAATTCTTAGTGTTACCAAGTGTAATAAATTTATTCTTATGTTATGACCTTGGTTTCTAGTGTAACCACTTTGAATAATTATCAAATTAATATCACGCCAAATATGTAAATATATTAAGCCACAGCTAGTAATTGTGGGTCATGTTGTAATGTGGTTTCTTTTATTTTTAAAGTCAGAAGCATCGTTAAAATATTAAGTAAAATCTAAAATGTTTCCATCCATGCCATTTTGACATACGGTATAAAGTTATAAACCATCTACTGTAAAATTTAACTAAAAAATCTATATAAATAGGTAACCGCAATGACATTAAAATAGCATCAGTACAAAGTATTATATTACAAGCAATAAAGAGATCAAGTTTATTTAATTTTTCATTAAATTCATCGGAGAGTTACAGGCATTAAACATTTTTGTAGAAAACTTGCATATTATTTGCAATGTTGGCATCCATTGAATTATGAATAAAATGGCATATCAAAATACAGACAAATCAAAAACATTTTATTTCGTTGAAAAATTAATGCTATTTTTTGCTATGACGTTTACTGAGTGGCAAATGACAAACTGCATGTTAATATAATTACACATGTCCAATTTAATTTGACATATTATCACTAGAATAATTATTATAGATTTCAGGGAATATGTGATTAGCTATGAACTGAACCATAGCTTGGCATAGCATTAAAAAAAAATTGTTGTCAAATGTCAGTGTCACACGTCAATTTCCAATTGTCACAAGATAACAGCGCTAAACGCAAGTCTATCGATCGGCGACGTCCGAGGAATGTTTTAATTTAGGAAAAAAAATAAAAAATATATAAATTTGGACTAAATTTACAGTCAAATCCAAAACATACACAAATGATAAAATAACACAGATTTATAAATAATACATAATTAAAATTGTAAATAATGTTAAAGTGTAAATTAAGAATTGTTTATATATTAGTGTTTCTTGTTTATTATGTGGCCGGCAATGGTGATACTGATGCTGAGATTGAAGATAAGAAGAGAAGAATGATTGAACAGCTAATGAGCGCACGTCCTGTGATTTTAGAAGGATATCAATTGGTTACCAGGCATGTCGGAATCGACGTTTATATGTACAGGAGTTATCGTACGGTGTCCCTCGTATTTTATCGAGTTGTTAATGATGTTAGTGATGCCCGTTTCACATTCCAATCTGAGGAGCTGCACCTTAATAACATAGGTATTATAACGATACAGCGGACTTGTAAAGTTTGTTGATTAATTAAAGTTATTATAATTTTAATTTGTTCTTAGAGCATCTTTTCAAATGAAAATTTCACACATATATATACATATAATATATTACAATACAATATATTATGTTTACAATATAATATGTTATCTATTAGAAAGTATAATAATTTAATTAATTTTACAGATAATATCATAAGACTATCCATTAAAAATAAATTTATTCTTGTAATTAATACGAAAGTGATAAGATAAGACTATGTTTTATCTTCATTGTATTCAAATAAGATTATTAATAAACCTTGATAATGAAAGAAAAATACTAAAACATCAACAAAAAATATTTTTTTTTGAATATGTATAATTTCAAGTCAAAAGTTAGTCACTCTTTGCAATCATATTATGTAGTCTGGTTTAACAGTTTTATCATATATATCAGTATTATCATAGTCATAGTATAAGTAGATACATACTTCCCTTTAATACTAATTACATACTTTTCTTTGTATATATGAATTAAATTTCTTTACAATCAAATTAAAAGTGGTTTATAAGTGTGATACAAATAGAGGATGTAATTTTCTTTATTATTGGTAATAAACTATACTATATGTTTACCATCATGCCTTAGGCTGGAAAGTATGGTAGACAGAGCAAGCTTTCTGTTTTCCATTTTGCGGTCTGACAGACATTGACATTGTCTTGAGTGGTGATTATAAACACACACATTATCTTGACAGTGCAAGAAATAAAAATAAACCATTCAATAAAAAGCCTTTTTAGCCTCACTTTATATTCCTCATATTTCAGGGTAGGCAGAGGAAACCCAATGTTAAGATACTCCATTCTCTACTTCCCGTTAAATTTTCGAGATATTGAGTGACAATGTAGCCCGTGCCTTTGCCTTGATACTAGAGCACAAATAATAATTCATTTTCTCTAGTTCAATTTCATTGACAGATATTTTCGTAACGGCAAACCAGTAACGTAGGCAGCGGATTCTCTTAACATTAGGTTCCCAGGTTCCCTCTATTACCTATAGCAGGGTATGCTATGTTTGGAATATAATGTAATGATAAAAAATAATATAAATATTAGTAGAGACAACAGCTAAAATGATTATAACATTTATATTTTATATAAAGAACATCTTTACTTGAGCTATACTGTTTCATATAATGGCAGGAAGTTCATAATATGTTCTAACATGTCATCCCACTTACTAAATTTGTGATGCAATTGTTGCTTATTAGATATGAGCTTCTATTTGCCTTGGTAAATACATGGATTCCGGTTTTTTTTTATCTGAGTATATATTACATAGATTGACAAATCAACCTGCAAGCTGTAGCGTTTACCTCTCACTTTTTGGCCCTATGCTACGACTGGCTTTCAACAATTTTCTTCTCTTGTGTCTGATTTGGCAAAGTGTGATGTTGAACTTATTTGTTGCTTCATAAATAATTGGCTAAGAAGTAAGGAACCCCTGTTAGTAGGAAATGTGTGAATCTAACAAAATTACATTATTTACAAATAAAAAAAAAAACATTTCATTAATTTTTTTTTCTTAGGATCCTGCAGCCCACAAGAGGTGATTGTACATCTAAAACACGGTTCTTTTCCAACCGTCAATCCGGATGGATACCCGTTTCCAAAGGGTTTCATAGATGTTGATTCTCGCCATATTATGTACACATTAAATCTTACATCTGATGCGACGAATATAACGTTTTCGATGCCAAACCCCAAGCCCGGTATATGGTATGCTATGGCGTATATTAAATGGGAAGATCCAAGGACCCAAAAAGTTGAACAACAAGGTAAGTTCTTATATTGTGTTTAATAAGTCACACTAATATATCAAAATTTTATTATAAAGTTACTGTACTTAATGCGCGTACTTGTGCAAGTATTAGTTGTTTTTGTTCCATCAAAATCGGGCCGGATTTCCAAAGTTATGGCTTTGTAAAATTTCGCTGCGTGATGTTACGCGGTGGCAGTAACGGAGAATCTAATGTCAAGACAGTACGTTCATCACCTTCTCCCCGAATACGAGATATTGTATTGCGGAACTCCGCTGCTTGTCTTGCCAGAAAGAACGTACAATCAAATTATCCCTTTCTAGGTTTTTGAATATTTTGGAAATATTATCAATTTTACAAACAAATATTTTTTACATTTGATAACGCATTTTCGATTTAATCCTGAAATTATTCATAATTATGTCGTGATTAAGCTTTAAGGCTTTTCAGATATATTGTATTAATACCTTTTACTTATTATCATACGAATTTCCTAACCCATAAGTTTTCCGATAGAAATCGCTGATTAACAATAAGACCGACTTTTGTGCGTCAATTGTATATTATATTTCTTTTTCCCTTTATTTTCCTATTTTAATAAATAAAAATAAATATCACATATAAATTTTTGTATACACAAATCCGAATCAGAATGCATAATAGAGTAACAATGATGCATGCCCTAGAGTGGCCTCGTCGACGCAGTGATTGTGACTACATCCGACCCACTTGTAAGCGTGGCTTATTTTATTCAATTACTGTACTGTAGGTGTCCTAACTGGCTGTTGCTGTCCGGCACAGTGCATGTGATATTCCTCTGTAAACAGTATGTACCTATAATATATTCAATGGACTTACTATACATATTATATGTATAATTGGAGTTCATATGAAGTCATGAATAAACAAAACGATAAAGATTATCCTTTGTAATTTCTTTATTAAGCTTTATGCTTTATAACCAGCGAGATAGATAGAGTTTTCTTAAAAATCAACTTAGGTCTCCACTTCCTCTCTTGCCATTCACTCTTCTATCATATTGATAAATACAAAATACCTATACAAAGATATTAAGCCCTAGGTGGGTAGTTATATAATTATATCAACAGTTGTTCACATAGTTACATGTAAAGGTAAATATATTTAACAACGTCTCTAATCATTAGGTATAATTACCTAGTTGGTTTTATATGCGCTATAATTACTCTAAAACAAGATCTATCTGGTCAGTCATATTATTATAAAGCTAAATAATACGTGAGGCCACTCGTGGCGTAGAGGCAATGAGCGCGCGATTATAAACGCGATAGGTTGTGGGTTCGATTATCACTCGAATGAAAAATGACTATTAGGAAATGAAATATTTGATATTTTCATTTCTTTCCTGTGGTGTCCAGGAAAAGCGCGGCGTTGAGTTGAGTTCCAACACTCAACACGCAACGAGTGTCTTAACACTAGATTCATTTTGTCTACCCCGCTGTTTGTGGGATATAGCGAGAGGCTGAAATATTTTTTTAAAATTAGTTTTAGGGAAACGAAACATTGATAGTAGACACTAGAGTAAAATAATTGACGGCCTTAAGTTTCGTCGCTTAAATGGACGGAAATTGAAGAACGGAGTGTGTATAATTTTGCAATTATCGAGTTGTTACTTCACTTATTCTTAGTTAATCCTAATTGTTCTCTCAATTAATGAAAATGCTTAGTTAGGGCTCAGTTCCATCGAGCACAAATTCTCAACCACATGGTTTTTTTTTGCAGAATGTTAAAATTTTTTCAGCTTCACGCTGTATCCCGTATCTAGCAGGGTAGGCAGAGGGAACCTAGTGTTAAGACACTCCGTTCCCCAATTTCTGCCGAATACTCGACGCATTGCGTGTTGAGTGGCGGAACTTAACTCTGACCATTGCTTTGTTATCAAAGCGAAGAAATGAAAATAATAATAAATAAAAATCCACTCTCCCGAGTGGGAATCGAACGCGCAAACGTTAGGTACCTTTCACAACCATGTGCCCCTGCCCACGACTGCCTCATTGTTAGAACATGTTAAGATAATTATTTAGTAATTTAAGCATAAGAATATGTATTCGTGTAAATGCTTAATCATTTATCTTACAGGTTTGGTAGCGGCTTGCAACACCATTTTGTACACAGATCTACAAACAAAAGTCGATGAGTCCTCGCGTTACACTAACTGCTACAAACGATTAACAGTTGATTATGCATCTCTACCAGCACTATACAAATGCCGTGCTGAAGACAGCTTGGAACCACTAAAATTAGATATAAACATCGTCAATACAACAACGACAAACAAAAAAGTGACAGTTCGTGTAGAATCAGAATCTTTTCCCACAGATAATAATTATATATTATATTGCGTTTTCGATCCAAGACTGAATAATGAGCAAATCATCAATTTCCATACACATCCAACTGCAGCACATTTTATTCTTATAGAATCTATAGAAGGCAATACGACTCATATAGCTGACTGTGAATCGTACGCTAAGAATTATGATGAAGCTGATAACGTAGTGTTGGTGGACCTCATGAGAGACGACAAGGACAGATTTTTTACTTTTGACTACGGCATAGCTACTACCGCTCTAGGAGATGTTACCAGTTTAGTCAATATAAGCTCAAACGAAGTTAGAACTTTGAGATTTGAAATAAACCAGTTCATAGATATCGGTGGTAGCTTGGCAATTGAAGCTAGCATGGTTATGAGCTTGAAATACTACATGGGATATAAAAGGGAGTTACAAAAAGGGTCTCTTCTAGAATTTACGGAAGAAAATCAATTTCTTAGACTAGTAATTTGCTTGGATATCGATCATGCTAGTATTCCGTTAAAAAATGGCCAATGCCAATATAATGATCGCTTAAAACCTGCTCTGTTCGTTCTAAATAGTACAGATTCTGAATCTATTTACGACAAACTAATAATTCCATATCCAGAAGGTGGCTTATGGTATTTAACCCTTAGATTATTCTGCGACAGCGTCGTATGCCCTTGTCGTACATCTGATAACGGAACCAAGTATTATGTTGACACGAAAGTAACGGATACGGAACGGAATGTAATGCCAAGTGATACAGAAACAAGGGAGGGTGAAACATATTGTAATGCGTCAGTGATTGTGTCTGTGTCGTCGACATCTTGTGTTAACGGGAGATGCAGTAATCATGGCAACTGTGGTTATAACACTTTCAACGGAATTGTGATATCGTACTGTTCTTGTTCTGCTGGATATGGTGGTATGTATTTCTTTTGATTATTATTACTATTCTAGCATAGATTCTGATAATAATAGGTCACTCCGTCCTAAATATTCTATATACTTAGTGACTTTAATCAGTATATACAGACATAAATATATATATAAAATTTTATTCCCGAATGTGATTTTAATCCATTAATTTCACGTTCAATCAAAAAGATATTGATTGTGTTATTATTGGTGTGAATCTTCTATATTTGTTTTGTAGATTACAATTACAAATTCAATTTATTGTATTATCTTGATATTGATAAAAAACAATAACAAATATTCTCTTTAAATAATCACATAATAAAAATTGCTCATAGATTATTCTATTTTTATATATTTATATTTAAAAAATTAATTTCATTTCAGGTTGGGATTGCTCAGACGATTCAAGGATAGACAGTCACATGTACATGATTGTCGCCGTTCTCCTTCTAACGTTAAGTAACCTTCTCTTCTTTTTCTCCATTTACATAGCGACCATACGTTTATATTTCATCGAAGCAGTCATGTACGGATTTACTATGATATTTTCCACCTTTTACCACGCTTGCGATGCTCCAGCCCAAGTAGCTTATTGTATTATACGTGGTAATATCCTGCAATTTGGTGATTTCTACTGCGGTCTCATGTCTTTTTGGGTGACTCTGTTAGCAATGAGCATTATTAGTATAAAACTTCGTTCTTTCCTGCAAATTATAGGTGCTATTGTTATTGCTTTATTGACTACGTGGAATATGCATTCGTTCTTCGCTTTCGCGTTTCCCGTTGCTTTTGGAGCAGTAACTATTTTCATAAGTTGGTATTTGGACTACGATAAGACTAAATTGATGAGATTTCCGCGGACGTATTACACTATATACATGCCTTTAGGTCTCGCTTTGGTATCAATAGGGTTGATTTGTTACGCGTTTCTGCAAACCGAGCAAAATTATAAGATAGTTCATTCGTTCTGGCATATGATTATTGCTGTGAGTGTGGTTTTCTTGCTGCCTGACAGTAAACGACGCGACGCCAACCCGTTTTTGCCGCGCCAGGACTTTTGTACCTCGTCTCTGTGCAATGCCTTTACCAGAACCCGTAGTTCGTAAATTATATACAGAAATATATTGGTTATGTTTGGAAAAAACTGTTCAGTTTTTCTTCATTATATTTGGGCTATTTTGGTGTTAGATAGTTGTTGTACCAAAAATCTTTTTGGATGTCTAAATGTGCTGATATTTTATATGATGTTTGTTTAGTTTAGTATTAAATAATTATTATCAATTAGTAGTAAAGGCCATGTTTTAGGCCGAAAGTGGAAGTATCGAGTCTATGGTAGTTTCTAAGAACAAAATGTTAATTTCACGTCAAAATAACTCTCCCTAGTCAAATGAATAAACTATACTAAATAATTCCCTGTATTTAGATAAATTCTAAGCTATACTAAAATGTAATGACAATATAATGGTTTACAAATTCCTAAAACAAATACTCTTTATTTTAGAAGAAAATATTTTGGTTAGAGCCATTTCTTGCCAAAACCTAAATACGTATCTGAAATTATTATTTATAATGTTATTAATTTTAACAGCTTGAAAAAGCTTGTCTGTAGTTAAAAATATAAGTGGGGTAGTTAACATTTTTTCTTTAAATTTTACTTATGCAAAGATTTTTATTATGATTCATTATTATAACTAATGTTTACTATTTTTAATTATATTTATATTTTTACTCATATAGTAGTCTGTTTTTAAATATTATGTATGTAGGTATATACGGTGCCTCTTATTTCGATTATGTTATTTTTTTGAGTTTTGACAAATATTTTTTATATTTATATTTCCATTGACTGACCAGAATAATGAACAAAACGTATACTTATAAATAATGTTATTTTTCGTTTAGTTCAGTTTTAGTTTTAATAGAATGGTAAAAAATGACTCCACGATAACTATGACGATGTCTTACAATATTCCTTAATTTTTATACAGCACTTTTTATTTAATGAACACATCAAATAGTGACAATCGAAGATTTTATTGTAGAGTATGAAAACTTCACAGAATATTGTTAATATTTTCATTAAGTACACGAATGTTATATAAAAAACTGTCAAGAGACACTAAATGACTAATAAAATGAAAGAATAATAAAAATGGTTCATTTTATGTGCAATAAATAAAACTCACTGACCATTTTGTATTTAGAAAAAACACATTCCTTTTAGTGCCATTAGAATATTTCGAAAATAAGTAAGTTCAAATTTTTTAAATCCTAACATAAGAAATGTAACAAGGTTAATATGATTAGAATATTCGTTTTTAATTCCCCTATCACAAAGATGTAAGCATGGCTTTAGGGTGGTCCATGCTCCCCAAAATAGTCTGGTATAATAGTCAAAATACCCCAGAAATTTTAATAGCAAAAAAAAAAAACCTCAGAAAATAAAATATCTCTAGATACAGGAAGTCTGATTCTGTAAAAGTACTACAAAGTCCACTGATTTAACTTCAGTGTGACCTATTTGAACTATGTTTGAGAAATTTTTTCACACATGATGTGATCTTCGTTCAAATAAAACAGCAAATAATTGCATTTTATAAAGCGCAACAGATCTTTTAATATAAATAAAATAAATTTCCTAATAGGGTTACAATTTAAATTGTTATTTAGTTCCTTGCATCTTCTACAGAGTATACATTTTATATAGCACAAACTAAATGTTATTAGCCAATAAATATATTAATTTGTTAATTGATTCACACAGATTAATATGTTAATTTTATCATTATATTTTATATTGTCGTTATTATGTACCTGTAACTTCATAAACATACATAATATATACCTAGCTTTATCTTTAGAAAATATGTATAATAAAGTACCTAATATTGATTGGAAGTGGATAACGGTCGTTTCTCGTCTAAGCCGCTGAAAAGTCCAAAATTTATATTCTAAACATTCTTGGTGCCTTATAACGTCCACTTTCATAACTGTCGTTCTAATAATAGATTTCTAAGTGCTTCAGATTTATATTTTTTAAGAAAAGACAAAAAATTTGAACGTAGCGTAATCCTCTTGGAAACCAATTAAGCTCTCTGCTAAGAAAGTACATATGGTTTAGCCGTTAAAACGTTTGGTCGGTTTTCAAGACGCGCGAGTTCAAATTTTACGTAGTAATTTAGGACACAAAATTTTTTGTAGCAAAAGTATATTTTTTTTAAATACTTTTTCTACAAAAAATCTTGTGTCATAAGTGTGGTTTAACAAACTTTAAAAATGCTAAAAAGGTTTAAGATTTAATTTTTTTCTGTAATACCGGTGCATATTATATGCTTGGCAAACTTTTCAAATATTTATTTTTAATTATTAAGTTAACGAGGTTACCTGCATTGCAATCGCACAATAATAAATAGCATTTATTTTTTAAATATAGTGTAAATTGTTATTGTTTAGAATTTATCACAGATGAAAATTTTATTTATTTATAAGTGGAAACATTATTTATAGTTCTACTTTACCGACATACTCTTAAAATATGTTGTATTATAGAAAAGACAAAGTCTGGTACGTGACTGCTAATTTATTTTTAACAAAGAATGTTGTACTAGGTAATAAAATAAATGATTATAGTTTATCTACTATATTAATAGTAGATAAAAATATTTCCCAATTATGTATTATATATACTATTTACATAAACAATGCAGGAAAATGAAATTAATAACATAAATAAATGAATAAAAAATTCAATTTAAAAAATATATTGTAATTATTTTATTTTTTCTTAATAAAAATATTGTAATTATCATTATTTCACGTAAATTTTAAATCTTAAATAAAAAAATGAATTAGAAGATATAATATGAATACGTAGATTATTGTAAGGTAAAGACTTGAAATAGGAAATAAATTCAATAAGATAAATTTATTTAGTTCTAAAATATTTTTTTTTAAACTTCATCACAATACATATCTTAAGTAATGCATTAATTATATTAAAAGTCAATTTAAAAGGAAAATGGTTCAATATTTTGTTATTTATATATGTTTAAATGATTCATTTATTGTTAACATAATTTACCAAAGTTTATTTAAATACATAACTGAATAGTTCACTGTTATTTTGTATTAAAATAATATGTAGTGCCATACATGAAATTATTATTAATGCTTTTTACATATTTTTAATTATTAGTTTTTTAATTTGTTTTAGAATTATACTTCTAGTGTCTAGAACTTAAAGATTAATTACTGGGACCAGAAATTTGATTTAATCTTCATATCTGTGTTATTACAGTAATGTCTTTATTAAACGCTTAAAAAGTACATGTTTCCATAAACTATAGATTCTTAAAAGAAATAATAAAATCCGCATATTTTTATTTTAAATGTTATTTAGAAATAAAAATAATTATTAATAATGTTATAATTTAAAATGTGTTGCTATTATTGTACATTTTGTTGCCATATGTTATAATAATAGTTGGATGTAATGTAAGTTTTTATTTTAAAGAGTTTTATGAAAAATAAATTATATACATGTCTGTTGTGTTTTTGATTTTACTATTAATAAGCCATTATTTCTTAACCAGTTTTAGTAATATTCAAACTTTTCAATTTCTTAATAAAATATATACTAAGGATTGTTAATTTTTTTCCAATAACATTGTTATTGAATTAAGAAATAAACTACATATATAGTAGAGAAATGGGCATTATGGGTTATTTGTGGCCACAACAGAAAGTTGTGATTTATTATTGTCTGTAAACTACGTATTCTACTTAGTTATATCTTTTGAAATTGATAATTTATATCTCTTTCAATTCAAAAAGTAGTAATCTATATATATAAAAGGACTTGTCCTCACTGACTGAGGTAAGACGCACGCACAGCCGTAACCGCTGATGGTAGAAACGTTAAATTTGGACAAAAGTTTACTTTCGTAATCTGGACATCCACTAAGAAGGGATTTTGAAAAATTTTAACCCTAAAGGGGTGAAATAGGGGTTCAAAGTTTGTATGGAAAAAAATTTAAATCGCCACCGATTTTTATAAAATTTTAAATTTAGATTTTTAAAAGTATTTAATTGAACACGTGTTTCATAGTTTTCTAGAATTCTCTCCCTAAGGGTGCAAATAAGGGGTTGAAAGTTTGTATAGGTTTTTTTAAATCGTCACCAATTTTTATAAAATTTGAAATTCAGATTCTTAAACGTGTATAATTAAACACATGTTTCATGGTTTTCTAGAATTCACCCCCTAAGGGTGCAAATAAGGGGTTGAAAGTTTGTATGGGAAAATTCTTAAATCGTCACCGATTTTTATAAAATTTTAAATTGAGACTCTTAAAAATATATCATTGAACACATGTTTCATGGGTTATTAGAATTCACCCTTAAATACGCAAGCGAAGCTGCGCGCGTCCGCTAGTCAAATTATAAAAATGAAATGAAAAAATGATATGGACATAACTTTATTAATAATTTAAGAGCACAGCACATTTTTAAAATAAATAAAATCACAATAAAATCCGTGGACGAGAAGTAACCTAAATATTTGGAACTACTATATAAAATAAAATTAAGGTAATGAAACTTGAACTTCTCAAGCGACATTGAAATCATATCTGTCTTATTATTATCATATCTATCTATCTTATTTTTGTTTCTTGGAACAGAACAGCTTCACAAGCACCACCTAAGGTGGCAGTACTCAATGCAGAGTTTTGCATCAACTCAGAGCGCAGAAATAAAAATATTAAATATTTTTATTTCTGCGCTCACATCTTTGTGCCCCTGCACCACAACCAGCCTCATTTTTGTTTTAGTATTTTATTATAGAAAAAAATATATTCTTAACCAGCAATGTCTTTATTATATATTTTTAAGTAACATTCTGCTCTTAGCTTCTAACACAAAAAAATGAATCTTAGTATAGTAATAAGTTAATAAAATCTCATTGTAAAATTACAATAGAATAAATTAAAGTGGATATATAAAAAAAAATCAAATTAACCAACAAGTACATGATTATTGATTGATATTGTAACAAAATATTGTAAAATTTAATGTTTTTTTAGGTAACAAATAAACAGTTATTTATTTACTGTTTCTTTTTATGATATCATTCATATTTGAAGAAACTTTAAAAATCTTTTATTAGACTTAAAACATTGACAATTTCAAGGCACTCAATGTCTAGTATAAAAAATAAAAATATTTCAGAAAATGTATAAAATTTTGTACAATCAAACATGTCTTAAAAACTATCCTAGGATGGTTTCCAATAGCAATTTTCTCCATGTACATTAATATTCTCTTTGAATTATCTAAAATTTTATATTCCCTTCACACTTCTACTGTTATTCCACAAATAACAATTTAAAAATTATAAAAATAGTATAAAATATCCAATTAAATGCTAAAATATCCTAGGAATTCCCATTCCGTAAATCATTTGCCTTTGAAGTTCCTCCGCTTTCAAAGTTCCATCTATGCTGACACAGTTTTCATTAAACACACTATATGCTGAAACTTCTCCTCTCTTTTTTGGCCTAGTTCTTGTATTTAAACAAATCCCTACTAAAATTGTTGTGACAAAAAACACAGCTCCAAATTGTAAATATAAAAAGAATGCATACAAAGTTACCCAGATAAAAGCATATATGGACCATTTTATTATACAGTATCTCCATGATTCTTGATTTTCAACTACAAAAGATTCAATTTCACTAGTTTCAGATACTGGATCAATAAATTCTTGGTCATGCATAATTGGGTTCCTTTGAATAGGTTCTCGAATTTGGACTTCTTCTTCTTCTTCTTCCTCTAACTGTAATTAAAATAAAGATTAATTGAATATATTGTTGCCATATTATTTACATTAGCATAATCCAATTTGTATTAAAAGTTAATAAAAATTACCAATAAAACTTCTTCTTCATGTTTTATTTTGTTGTTCATATTTCTAAATATTTTTGGAATTAAAAAGTTTGATACTTTCTCCTTTGGCTTCTCAGTTTCCTGTTCTGTAGTGTCTATTATTTCTTTTCGTTGACGCAAAGCGCGATATTCCCTTAGTTTCGCCTCCATGAGGTTGTCAGTTTTTTGTAGTCGATTAGATAATATACTGTTGATGTTTATCGGCAGTAATTCTTTGAACTTTATTTTACACAACTTTGAGTATAATGTTTTAGTGAAGATATTTTATACTGTATTGTACATAACTAGTAAAGAATTAATTTTTCCACTGTAGCTAACCCTTTCAGCATACACTAACATAATGGAATTATTTATAAGTTATTAAACGTAATCGGTGAATATGTAAAAAGCGTAAATATTTTTGATTATTCACTGATAATTGATTTGCAGCTGTTGTCGAATTGTGAAATTGAGGACGTTTGTTTGTAATCGTAAGTGACAGTGCTGTCAAAAGTTGTCAAATATGATTGTATTATTTATCTGTAATATGTATAAATAGATTTTTTTATTTATTTTTAAGTATGATTTCAGTGAAGTAAAAGTAATCACTTGATTATTAGTCACATGTATTTAATTTTCAAATAAAGTTATAAGAAAAGCGACGTCGTATTTATTTTTAATAAGCAGCATTTGTAATATTGCTCGGCTTAATTTTACGCGGCCAGGCTCGGTTTAATTTTTTTGTATAATAGCAACACAAAACAGCGCGAATTCCGATCGATATTCGAGCTCTCATTAGAATAATTGACGACGGAAGACAAATTTTACATATTTTACAATTTAGATTACTTAGATGAACTAAAGTATTTTATACGGTATAAATATAACATTTAGTTAGTAGATACTAACTGTCACAAATAAACATTCAAAATTGGTGACAATTGGCGAAAGAACTTCAAAAGTAAGGCAAATTTTCTTTATATTATAATTTATACAAATAACACATAAATTAATGGATCATAAATCAGATATGGGTGCTTATGGAGAAAATTCGAATACTCAACACAACAGCGGGAGTTATATTACAATTATTCCTGTGGATTATTCGAGGCGAGGATATCCCATACAAGCCGAATATCAATATAAGTAAGTTTTGATATTTAGATAATGGTATTTCATAAAATGTTAGATCAGTATATAACTTAGTTGTATTTCTAGTGAATTTCGTTCACGTGAAGAATACTACAGTGTTCAAAGTCAAAAGCTTCAAGCGGAGGTGAATGCGCACTTATATTCAGTATCGCAGCGCTTACCGCACTTATCCTATAGTCCTTTGGGCCGCCACAGTGAATGGGATAAACATGATCCGCACAAACCATTACCAGATTCAAAGGAAAGTAATTCTTCAGATTCACTGGAAAAAAGTGTCATGGGTGAGTACCTTCATGGTTTATTAGAATTCACCCCTACGGGTGCAAATAACCATACGAAACTGCGCGCGTCTGCTAGTATTATATATAGGTATTATAGAAAACTGACACTATTGCAGGTTCAAATCTAAGCAGTTGCTCAAATCAAACAGGTTCAAGTAGCATAGCAGCGGGATCTTTTAGCACGACTGAGCCTATAACGAGTGGAGGGAGTTCTTCTAGCGCTATATCACCGCCATTGCCAGGTTCGTTTGTTTATTCGGTGTTTTTTTTAATTAACGTTTTTCCATTTCATTATTCCTCTTTAAATGTTACGTAACAACAAAGTGATCATTTTTACCAAGTCATAATTAAGATATTGTATATTATAAAAAAAAAAATCGNCATGGTGGAGATGAGCTCTGAAGAAGTACCCTCATGCGTGACAACATCCAGGTTCTTGAATGCTGTTCTCGCTACTGAAGAGTTGGGGCTCTCAAGTCCCAGTTCCAGGGGTTTGGCTGCGAATGTTTTCGCTTTGTGGATGTGCAGTCCTTTATTAGGTAAATTGATGGTTCTTAGTTCGTCCCGTATACGGTAGAGAAGGTGGAGATGATTTCTCCGCAATATAGTCACTTAACATTCATGAAACATGTTTTTAAACTTAAACGTTAATATTTATCAGCGGCGCATTGTCTGATTCTAAAGGCAACAGTTTTGGCCTTGTGGATTCGGTTTCTATTCAGGGCAATGAATAATATTCATTTTGTAGTTCTTGTAACAAGTCGACGTATGATGACAAAGTGCAGTGACGATTATTTTACGCATTTTATAATAATATTAATTCAGTTTATTTATCTTTTTTTATAGAAATTCAATTAAAACCCCACCACTGTCCATGGCGGATATGGTCAAGTTGGCAGAAACTATTACAGAGATACGGTCACGGGTCAGAGTCACGTCGTTCCAAAGACCAGCCGGTGTTGAGATTACAGAGGAATGTTTTCTTCCCTAAGCATTTGGAGGAGAGTATTAAGTATGTATACATATAGAGAGCGCAGTTCCATTTCATTTTAGAAATATTGAATATTTTCATTTTTTTCAAAGCAAGGCAAAGCGCTACATTAAGTTCTGTCTGTTCTGTCAACTTCAACGTAGTGAGTGTCGTGGCAATTTGAACGTAGTGAGAACTGAATTTCCACCTCTTGGTGCACGCGTCTTGCCTTGGAATGTTGATCTCAAAAGACGCTATCTAAAAAAGTATATTCATAATATCCCCAGAGACTCTCGCATTCAAGAGCTTCTCTACGAAGAGGCTCGCCACAATGTAGTGACCGGGCGCTACCCGCTGGAGAGCGCGCAGGCGGTCATGTTAGGAGGCCTGCAAGCGCGGGTACAATTGGGGCCCTACGACCCGCACCGGCACACTGCTACGTTCTTTAGGTAAATAAATAAAATAAATCAGCTTCACACTGTAGCCCGCATATAGCAGGCAGAGTGAATTTAGTGTTAAAACATTCCGTTACTCACTTTACGAAAAATTTTCGAGACAATGCGTGTTGGGTGACCATTCTTACCAGACGCATAGGTAAATGAAAATATTAAAAAAATAAAATTTCCGCCATAAATCGCCACGAGGCAAAGTCAAATGGGGAACGGAAGTGCGTTAATGGGGAACGGAGTGCCTTAACACTACATTCCCTCTGAATATCTTAATATGTTCGAGAAGCTAAAAAAAATAATTTCTAACTTAACTTAATTCTTTATACAAAACTCCAGGGAACAACAAGACAAATACCTACCCCAACACGCAAGATCAGGTCGCTGGACGAGATTCCTCCCCGCAGGGAGGAAGGGAAGTCCCGAGGCCAAACTCCTGGAACAGGCACAGCGTCCCCCCGCCGCACCACCCAGGAAACTAAGACATAAATACTTATCGCATACCCGGACTTTACCTACTTATGGGTTAGTATTTATGTATATGCAGGATGCAGCGTACAGCTAAGGAAAATATATTATGGCACAAGAGCGCGACTGTAAAGGAAACTTATTGTGGGTTTGATTCTCTTTTGCTCGCTCTGGTAACGAAGCAAGGCGTGGCGTGGATATCCGCCATTCAACACGTAATACTTCAAAAATTCAGCGGAAAGTAAGGAACGGAAGTTTTTTAATGGGAACAGAGTGTCTTATAACTAAGTTTCCAGACTCCCTCTGCCTACCCTGATACAGCGTGAAGCGAAAAATAAAAATAAAAGAAAGAAAGATAATATAAACATTATATATTTTTTAACTTCAGGGCAGCATTCTTCCAAGGTCAAATAGAACAGCCAGTAAGAAGCTTAACTAGTCTCCTCACTCATGAGGATATTCCCGTACTAGTTGCTGTTAATTCGAATGGAGTTTATGTCATCGATGACACTGAAAGTGTAAGTTTTTGCTAATATTATATTTTTTAAAAACTTTACTTTCTTTACTCTTGTTTAGTATTGTGGGGTAACTCAGTACCAAGACATTCCACTCCCCACTGTCAAAAATATGTTTTAAATATATTATAATACTAGTGGGCCCGGACGCGGCTACGCCCGCGAAAATNAGGTATGGATATATTGGATTTCCAATGTCGAAATTATTTTGTAATTCTTTTCATTTCCGCCAGTGGCAATCGAATCCACAACTGATAAATAGTTGCATCTATTCCACATACAAAATTTAGGCGATGTGTGGGATAATGGAATGTTCTCTCTGCCTACCCCGCGGGATAGTATATGATTATATAAAAAAAACATTTTTCTATTTCCAGACGGTTCTACTAGGACTGCTATATGAAGAGCTCTCATGGGATATAGGACTGCCTTCAGATGACAATGAAGATTGTCTACCGTGCCTCTTCTTACAGTTTATGGTGGTTGAAAATGGTTTACGAGTTTCTAAAATATTACAGGTATTATATTATTTATTACTATATAAACTTAAGGTTCGATTTAATATATGATGATTGTGGGTTTCTATCACTATATGGGAATTTTGATCATTATTATCCATGTAGGTGTATAATACTAACACATTAGTTCTAGTAGTAACAGTAAAATTTTTATTGTCAGGTATTTTCAAAACAAGCAGTAATGATGGATACTCTAATAGAATATTTTGCTGGAGAATACAGAAAGAGGCTTGGACAAGAGACACCGAGCGATCACGCTAACTATGATTATCATTCTGGTAAGGTTCTTGAACGGTCGGGCTGTATTAGCCAATTTTCTTTATGAATCCGAATTTTCCTAAAATATCATAAATTCTCTAATATCTGCTGAACTATTTAAAATCGTTAAACATACATGAGGGTGAAATGGATAGGTACTGAGGTCCCTTACTTACTCATAGACTACTATTGATCCGTCGATTGCGTTACACCTGTATAAATATTTTTTTATTATTTTATCTTTCTGGAGTATTATTTTGTTTGATGCTACAGTTGAGGGTTCGATTGGTGCGACAAATTATATTCATTTCTTTGATTTGGTAAGGCAATGTTTAGTTTTTTTCACTCAACTGAATATCTAGACAAGAGGTTTTTCTGGCTACCCTGTTCTACGAACAAATATAGAACTTGAAAAAAAATATTTGAGAGTACATAATATGAAACGTTTTTTTATTCTCTTGGTGTAACTAAAGTTATGTAGTGTATTTTTTTTAACTTCACGTTGTATCCCGTATATTATTAGCAGGAATTTAGGCCAAAGAAATCTACTGTTAGACACTCCATTCCCTATTCCGTCTTGAGTGGTAGAATTCAATACCAACGGAAAATTTCCCGAATAGAATACTTAAACCAGCGTTGCCAGATTTATGTCTCGGAGTAGGCATTGTTAGTAACTTATTATAAAAAAATAAAAAAAGTAATTCACGAAAACCGGGACCATGTCTGTCCAGCTTAGGACATTTAAATTTTGAGCTAGAAATCAGGACGTTCGCCAAAATCGAGACATCTGGCAACGTTGATTCAAACCCAGACGTGTAATTTATAATTTCCATCCGTCATGCACAGACTCCGGCAGCATCTCACTACCCCCGCTGGCGCGGCCGGACTCCCCGTGCCGGCGGCTCGCCAACAAGTTGTCGCGGCTGGCGTTGGCTACGCACGACGGACGCGGGCATCTGCTGGGTGGTGCCGGCGACTGGCATGCCGGCCTGCGCCACACGCAGCCCGCCTGGGTGCTGCCCCGGCACTGAGACTGGCAGTGGGAAGACGTCTACTTATATTGTCGCGGCTGATGCTGGCACCTGCTGGGGGCCTCGCAGTGGGTTTTTTAACTTGACGTTAATGCTGTTAGCCCTACTGGCTTTTACTGCGACACTAGGTGGGTACTTTGTCCCAGGAAAAGTGGCAAGTGGCTGCATTTGATGATGCCGACGGCGGTAAGGGTCTCTCGGGAGGGACTCGAAGCTTCGCTTGCAGCCGTCGAACGGAATGGAAAGACGGTCTCCCAGCTCTGCAGTGATGTGCTAAATTAGTGAGAGAGTGGTAGAGAAGTACCGAGGGAGGTCAGAGGACATGGAATAAACACGCAAACTACTACATTCTTCTCTGAACCCTCCCGCAAGCTGAAAAAGAGGCCAGATGAAACAGAAGATGGTTTTAATCCTCACATGATTTCATGGGGTTTGCCACGCTCAATCTCTTAGACAATTTAAAAAACATTGACTTTAGAGGCAGAGGATATGGACCCTTCAGGAGATCTCAACCTCCCTTCAGAACTCCCTGAAGACCCACGACAGATATTAGCTCAGGCTACTCTAGAAATATAAGATAAATATAGGATCTTTAATCATTGAATACATGTACACCTGTATATTTATATATATTGTTTGATAAGAGAAAGATTGGTTTTGTTTTCCTTGCCCATTGTAGTATGTGTGTAATGTTATTTTTATTCGCTTTCTAATTTGGGACATTTAATTATTTTCATTTTTTTTTGCATAATAAAGACCGGTGTTGAGTTCCACCAGTCAACATGTATAATCTTTTGAGAAAATTTATTAACCATCAAACCATACGTTCTCATCACGCTACGTCTACAACATATTTATGATGTTAGCCATAGTTATTAAATAGTACTAATACTATCTTTCTGATTGTTTTCTAATTAATATAATGTTTTACTAAATGTGGAATAACACTTTCAAAATAGCAAAAATATATGTCTCGAAGGTACCAGAAAACAAAATGTGAAATTTGGCTCCTTTGGCTATTCAGTTATATGTCAAAGTAAAGCTGAAAAAAATATTTACCGTAAATAAGAAAAACATGTTTTTTATTAAATTTCTTTATTTATTATTAATAATGATAAACAGCTAAAACCTTTTAAAAAGTCATTGGCAAATAACATAGTAACATTAAGTAAATATATATTTCTATATAATAATCAAACACAATATTTCAACAAAGTTATAATTAATAAAAAAATAACTATTTATTTTTTATAATTATGTAAACGTAAACGGTTATATTCTTTTAACAGGGGGTGTTTGTTTAAATAGTCCTCTAATGCTTTGAACCTTGGTACCGTGAGGTCCTTGTGTCTGGTCAAACGTACCTCCAGGGTGTGCACCTTGAATGCTAGTTCCGCACTGAAAATATAAATAATATTAAATAAACTCAAACGTTTTTAATATTTTTTCGGGTAGATATATTTATTTATTTGGAGGCTGTCGCGCCGGTGGTGGAGGGTTCAATCCCCACTCGGGGGTATGAATTATTATATATTAATATTTTCATTTCTTCCATTCCACACTTTCCGCCCGAAGTTCAAGACTAGAAACTAAGATTTGGTGATAATTATTGTACTTGAAAAGCTAAAAGATAACTAATAAATAAATTCTTACCTTGTAGCGAAATAAGCGCTTTCTTTTTCAGGTGTAAGTATAAATTGATTGGCCAAGTACCACAGCCTTTTGTTTTTATATTCCGTGTTAAGCTAAAAAACATAATTAATTGAATTATTCAGCTAGGTAATGTATTTATGGCTTAAGAGTTTGTTTGATTGATCCCACTGATCTCAGGAACTATTGGTTTAAATTGAAAAACTCTTTTGTTGGATTGTCTAATTTATTAAATCTGACAATCCAACAAAAGAGTTATTAAAGAGTTATATTTGTGGTTAGTTATATTCAATCACTTAGAATATTATGTAAAACATTGGGCGTCTCATTCATTTCGTATATTAACGGAAATGAAATAAAAAATATACCTATTATTTAAAAATAATCTACCTTATCAAACCTCTCTTGAACCAGCATTTGCCTGGCAAGTTGCTTCGCTTTAAAATCGTTGATACACTGTTCTCTAACTAACGACGCCTCCTTGAGGGACAGCTGCCCGGCGCCGTGTCCGCATCCGAACATCCTGGCGAGGTAGGGCGCTAGAGGATCGATCTCGGCTTCCTTCTCGCGTTCCGTTACTTCAGCTTTTTGGGTTTCCTGAAAAATAAAACAATTATTACTTTAGATAGATCATGAGAATTTTTGAGATTTATATGAGAAAGTTGTCCTAAATTTAAGTGTATAAAAGGAAAGTACTTAACTTAAAAGTCTTCTATAAATTTAATAAAAACTTATAGAATCAAAAAAAAATTAAAAAGAATCAAAATCAAATAGAAGAAAAAATATTTAATGAATCTAAGACAGTTATCAATGAAGACTTTTTTAAGCTTCCCACTGTATCCTGCATATCTTCAGCATCGCAGAGGGAACCTCCAAATATTCCGTTCCCTATGTTCCGCTCAATTTTCGAGACATTGAGAGGCGAAACTCAACGATGCGCTTTAATCTTCCTTCTAAATGAAAATAATTCATTCCCACGAAAGGGATAAAAATACATTAGGTACGCCATGAAGGCTTATAATAAAAAAATATGTGTGGCACCTGTTCCTTCCACCCTTTTTTCGCAGCATCATTCCTCTCGGTATCAAACAGCGCCACGAACAGCATTGGGTCGGTGAGCTCCCTCTGCCTCTGCTTCAGATACACCGTCACATCTGATTCTCTATCTCTTACGTGTTTTCGACTGTAGTACTCGCTGTCCATGTTGTCGCACAGCGTGTAGTATATGTCCAGAGCACGTGGTGGTTTGGCGGTGGGATCCGCCTGGAAAATGTTTTGAAAACTTTTTTTTTATATATAATATTTAAGGTTTTATCTATTTCAATACAAAGAAATATAGAGAGTATATGGGTTCTTTCTTTATTTTTTTTACTTAAAATATTACTGGGGTTTCTTTTTTTGATAAAAAATGCTAATAACTTACAATATATCCAGTAGTTTTATCCGGATAAAATAATATTTTTCCACCAGTTTCAGCTAAATTAGGCTTTATGAAGCTTCTAGTGTTATTTGTGACGAAATTATAATCGTAATGATAATACAGTTCTATAGTGTTATCCTGGGTGTGATATATTTTCTTCCATACATCAAGCTTGGAAGGCACATCAGGGTTACGGCCGTAGGTCTCAGTGATATCTTTGACTTGCCGCTTGGAATTCCCTTTAGTGCCTTCTGTGTATGTAATGAAACGGTCTTCGAGTCTGAAAATTAGAATAATCAGATTCAAGCTGTATCCCGCTTATAGCAGTATACAGTTCTGAGGGAACCCTGTTTTAGGTTCCCACTTTCCGCCGAATTTGCGAGGCATTGTGTATTGAGTGGCGGAACCCAATCCGGAACGAAGAAACGAAAATATTCATTAATAGTAATTCGTTCCCCCGACTGGGAATCGAACTTACAACCGTCGGGGTCCAGTCATAAGCTTGTGTGCCTGGGCCACGACGCCACGGCCTCAAAATTTTATTTTAATTGATTATTTATGATTATCAATTAAATTGATGTAGTTCTAGTAAATTTAGTATTTATATTAAAGATTCATATAAAATGTAAGTGTCACTTAGTTCAGTTAGGTAAGTTACGGCATTACGTTACTGTATTCAGGACAAGGACAAAAATAAAACGAAAAAAAATAAAAGACAAATTTATCTATTTGCCACCATTGTAGAGCTGTTGTGATGCACGGTATGAAAACAATAGATGGAAATTTGATTCGACTGATGGGTTATTAAAATTTGCACATATTCTGGATCATGGCAGACAAAACGCAGGAAAATATATGAAAATATTTAAAATACATTATTTAAAGCTATTGAGGCCAGGCGTGGTGCAGGGGTACAAAGTGTGACTGCAAATACGCCAGGTTGGGTGGGTTCGATTCCTACCCGAGGAAATTTAATATTTCCATTTTCTTCGCTCTAGTACAAGTATCTTGACACTAAGTTTCCTCTGCCTAACGGGCTGTGTCACTAAAAAAAAACATTATAAGTAGTAGTGAAAACTGGGAACCTGTCCCCCCTGTCAGTATATAGCTCGTGGAACGTCAGCGGAGTGCACTCGAGCCTGGTGAGGTGGTCGATGCGTGCGTAGTAGTTGAATTCGACGGTGCGCTCGCCCTCCACCGACGTGGGGTCCGCTTCCATTGAGTACATGTGCTCTGGAGGAAATTGAGGTCACCCAGCTGAATTGACTGTGAGATAATGAGCGTTGTGGTTGTGGGTTCGATTCTCAATCGGTGGAATGATAATAAACAAGGAAAATTTTTGTTATTTTATAAATGTGAAAGCTTGTGAGGAAGGATTTTCGTTTCACTTTCGCGCGAAATCTACTGAACGTATTTTGATTAAACTTTACGAGCCCTAGAACGAGCGAGAGCGAGAACTTTAATGTATATAACATTTTGAACATTACTTTAATTTAAAAAAACTAAGAGATTTAAAAAAAAATAAGAAAGTTCAAAAGTGAAAAGAAAAGAAAATCTTATCAATAAAAAAATATAGTGTCGAGTCACTATAAAAAATCGATAACAAGTCGTAAAATCAGTATTAGATTTTATTTATGTAAGAAAAGCGCAGATTTTGATTACACGATTCAATTGTTAAAATTCGAAGTAAGTAAGTAAGTACATACAAAGGATATGCGGGTGATGAAACAATGTGTGCTGCGATATGTGGGTGTTTAATACTGAGAAGAAATAACCTAAAGCCGTTTCACGCTTACGCTTTTCCCGCAGGATAGTCTGAGAGGACATAGAGTTCTTTCACTTAGTAATTTTAAGTCACTACGTTTCCAGCTCTCCGCCCGGATTCGAAACATAAGGGATTTGGATGTTAGAAATCAACAGACAGATCGGTCAATTAGATCAGTTCCATAAGCGAGTGACTGTAAACTCAAGTGGGTTCGATTCCCACTCGAGTGAATTAAATATTTAATATGTTGATTTCTCGCTCTTCCGTTCTCTCTCCCTCTCTCTTTTCTCAATAAACATGAAATTATGTATACTAACTTAAAATATGATCTCGTCGGCCGACCCCAAAAAGCTCTCGGATTTCATTCTTTTGATGATCAATTTTGACTGTTTCCATTTTATCCACACGATTTTTGTACCATTCGTACCTAAAACACAAGAGAAGATAAAACACAAGAGAACACAAGAGAGAGAGTAAAGAATACAAAGATTTATTTTAAATTTTATTCTTAATTCTACTATTCTTTATAAATAATTTTAAAAATAATTTACCTGTCTTTTATGCTACTTAAATGGTTCATGAAAGTATCAATGTAAAAATATAGGGGAAAGTAAAGGGAAATATGGGGAACCTAGTGTGAAGGCATTTTGTTCTCCACGCAAGATTAATGTTTCTAGACTTGCAGAGCTCAATTTATTCCAAGAATGGCAATAGAACCCACATTCGTTGCGTTTGCCATCAGACCAGTGAGTGCCACACTGAGTGACATAATAAGATGTTTGAAATAACTACAGTACAGCCTCCAGAATTCGATAGAAAGTGGGGAACGGAGTGTCTCAACACTAGGTTCCCTCTACCTACACTGCTTAATTTAATTTTTTCAATAAAAAATAAATCATACGTCAGGAGTGGCACTGTCAAGGCATAATCATCAAATATTTTGAGTCTCTTGACCACTCCATCGCTTTCGGAGTACGGCGCGAACTTTTCCAACAAAACTTTTTTATAATGTATCACCCTGTTGCTGCCGGGATATCGCTGCTCATAATCTGAAATATTGTATGAAATTGAATTATAATAAAGGAAATATAATACATTATCTAAATTTGTAATATCTCATGTTTTCTCTTTACATCATTATCTTAATTCTATTTATGCTATTGAAATATTTATAGTGTTTTATTTCCTTTACGCTGTATCCCATAATATAAAGCAGGGTAGGCACAAGGAAGTTAATATTAAGACTCCGTTCCTACCCATCCTCCGTTAAGTAGCGGAACTAAACGCCGCGCTTTATCCCGTTACCTGAACGAGAAAATGAAAATATTTCATTCCTCCGAGAGATAATCAAATCGATAACCGTCAAAAAAAAATCTTCACTACCATCTGCCGTTATGTCCAATTTCTCCACCCAACTCGGTGGCACATCGAGATGTTTTTCAGTATCGAGGGCGCTCTTCTTGTCCGCAATATCTACTCCCGTCAGCTGCCTCCTGTAGTACGGCTCACCAGCCAACAAGTGTTCCCAGCATGATAGATCACCAAGATCATAGTTCATGTCGGATAGATCTTCGACTTTTTGTATGTTTACCTAAATAATGTTAAGAAGATGAAAAAAGAACGAAAGGAGTAGTGATTGATCTATAATTTTATACTAATATTTAAGGATGAAGAGTTTTATTTGTTTGACAGCGCCAATCTAAGGAACCAGGTGCTGGTTTTAGTTGGAAAATTTTGGGTGTTTGGTTCGATTATAAATCTGCCCTCGGCCTACCCTGCTATGTGCAGGATACTTAATAAAAAAAATCTCAAACACTCCACTCACATAGTAATTATCATTATTGTAAACAGATTCCACTTCTTGATATTGGGGAGCGTCTGTCGGATAGGCGTTTCCTTCACTCGGCTCGATAAAGAACGGTTCCTCTATACCTTTGAAGCCTGGCAGCACGAGGACCCAGGCGTGGGTCCGCCATCCGTCAATGGCGTCTGGTGGCGGCTTTTCTAAATCCTGGACGAAAGTGTTATATATGTTTTTAAAGTGTCACACGGTTTCGATCGCTTAAACTTAATATAAATAATATATATATTTTTAATAATAAATATTACATAACAAACAAACTTATATTCACAATAATAATATTAGTGTGATAATTGATAACACAAAGGAAACGGAATGTATTTCTTTTTGTCTATACTAGTTAATAAATGCTCTAAATTATTCAAAAAAGTCAACATTCAGATTTTTTATGAACTCTAGGAAAAGTTCTTACAGCGATCTTCCTTAATCTTTCATTTTCTATCTTGTCTAGCTGCGCCTGTTTTTTCTCAGCATCCTTCCGGTCCATCTCTTTGCAGTACTTGGACGTTAGGTCCGGCAGCGGTACGAGACGGTATCGCGGCTCTTCCTCCGGAGGCGGTGGTTTTTCAACAACCTAATTAATTTGTTATTGGCTTAAGGCTCCATCCCAAATACAATAGGGAAGGAAGAGGGAACCTAGCACGGCTGGCGGAGCTGAGCGAAGCTATGTTGCGTAAAATTTTGCAAAATTTTCTGTTCTGTCCGCACGTGCTGGTTTAGGTTAGTCGAAGTTAAATCTGCGCGCGTGAATTTTAAACTATTACACAGCTTAACTTAAACTTCAGAGCTGTAGGTTTAACGTAAGACCAATAATTTATTCTTCACTTTCAGCCGCATTTTCTAGACGTTGCTAAATGAATGTCGATACTGGATGAGGTGCTTTCTCTTGTTTGTAGAGCAAAGTGATTCGATTAATTCATTCCCCCGAGTGGGAATCGAACCCATAACCGTCACGTTACAGACACACCCCTGAGCCCACTGTATTATGTAAGTTATATAAGCTTTCAAATTAAGCCTTTAACTTTCAACACCAGAGACGGAAATTTAAATATTTATTTATATATAAGTTCACCTCAGCCTCGTCAGGTATTTCGGGACACTCGGTCCTGTATCGTATGGCCATGCAGATGTCCCTTTTAGCGCACCCGACCACGACGTAAGCATCGTAACCTGCACCAATTAGCCAGGAGACCAGCACGTGGGCCAACTCAAAGGGATTGCCGCTGCGCCTTACGATCGTTGTGTACGGAGATATTATACGTTCTGGCTGTGAAACAAAATATATTATATGTACATAATAAAATATAATTATTTCATAAATATATGGAAGTTTGAGAAATATTATTTTAACTCTATTTTGAACCTAATGAACATTTTCCTTAGGATCGTTTTTTCAGTTTCACGCTATATCCCCTACAGCAGGGTTGACAGAGAGAAAGGAAGGGCCTGGGAACCTAGTGTAAAGATATTCTGTTCCCATTAACGTACTTCCGTTACCCACTTTCTACCAAGTTCTCAATGTATTGTGTTATGGTGGAACTCAATTATCGAGATTTGAAGAGAGATAAAGATTTTTATTGAGATTTGATTCCATAGTCAGCGTAGGAAGAAAAACCTATTGTTAAGATACCTAATTCTCAGATTTTTTTCCAAATTTGAGATATCTATGTGCCTAAAATAATTCTTTTCCACAAATAGGATCTCACTAGAATGAATGATGCAAAAAAATAATAAATTAAATATAATATACATCACTTAAAAACTTATTCGCGAACGCCTTTGTGCAGAAATTCAAAGACACCTAAACAATTATTATGCATGAGGAATAATTTGAAACGTTTGAATTCTAAAACGAGGAGAACAAACAACAAGGATTGTTTTCCGAACAGAATCATAAACGGTCGGTTGTAACAACGGAACGGAACGGAACGAGACGTAGGGCGGGCGGGGCGGTGGGCGGGCACCCTTAGCCTACAAATTGAATCTAAAGTTGTGAAAACAAAGTCGTCGGCGCAAACTTTTCAACTTATCGCTCTCACTTTTCGCTGAAAACTTTTCAACACTTTCACTGTCCGTTTTTCCTTTTTTTTTCATCCCCCCCACCCCCTTGGATGCTGACTTTTTGTTGTTTGCGAAGTACGATTCGCTGACTATTGAAAGTTAAAGTGGTGTTCTGTGTTTTAGTTTATCGACTGTCCCCCGGTGATATAAATGTGCGGGTGAGGTAAAAAGTTGGTAGTTTAATAATTTAAGGGCAGTTACTTCGCTAAAGTACGTCTGACACTTTCTAATGACATTTTTACTTCGAAGGCTTTCGGGGCCGTAGTGGCACGACTGGTGCAGTCATCACGATGGTTCCAGTTCGATTCCTATTCGAGGCAGTTGCAATTATTTCATTTACTCGCTAACAAAAGCACGGCGTTGAGTTAAGTTATCACTCTACACGCCTCAAAAGCCTCAAAAGTTTAAAAAAAAGTGGGAAACGGAAGTGTCTAAATGACAAACAGAGTCACTTAACACTAGACATCCAGGTCCCTTCTACCCATGTGTGGAATACAGCGTAAAGGCAAAATATCTAAATTTAAAAATCTTTCGATGTGTTAATCATCCAAATTTAACTCAAATTTTAAGTCATTTACGAAATTTTGGCCTTTTTTATAAACGGAGGGGCGCGAATATTTACCTAAGGAGCGAAAATTTTAATATAATAAGAAAATTAAAGGATTATTAATTACCCTTGGTACAACACATACAACAGCCCACGCACATCATCATATAGAAAATACTATTTCAGATCTTTTAATTTCTTACTAATAATGTAAAGGCAATTTTCTTACTAATACTGTTCATTGTTAAAAAAAATACCTTTAAACGAAAAACTACTCAATCGTGGAAAAACTAAAAAACTATTTATATATGCGAAAGTGGCGATTTCTAAAGTAACTTTAAATCTCCGACTTAAACTAAAATACTATAAATTTAATATCTATTTGCCTGTGATTTTGTAGCCTTGAAATAACTAAATTGTGAGTTTAGCTAGTACCTACATATATAATACTAGCGGCCCGCTCGCGGTTTCACCCGTGTGAACGATGTTACTATTAATTCCTGTCTATTAAGTCTATGGCTACGTCCTAGTGACGTTATGCAAAATTTGAGACTTCTAGCATTTGTAGTAACGAAGTTTCATACAAACTTTCGACCCCCAAAACAATCCCTTAGAAGTCGAATATTGCAAATTGCCGTCTTAGCGAGCACCTACGTCCTATAAGTAACTCCTATTCAAAATTTGAGATTCCTAGCACATGTAGTTTCTGAGATTTCGTGATGAGTAAGTGACCTTTCGATTTTATATATATAGATTAAGAATTCTATACCTATTTTCAACATAACGACAAAAATAAGCTATACAATATATATCACATTATATCTATCATACAGTCGTCATTTCCAGAGGTAGTGTCTGCCATCAGTTACTCCTGGAAATGGCACCAGGTACCTACATATGTAAATGAAATTTAGCACGTACAGCGTATACGCTTCTGGGAGAGATCTAGTTTTATATGCAACGAGCTTTTGAGCTATAAACGTTGCGATGCCCTAAAGGGTGGCGAGTAGTTGTCAAAATTTAACAATATACGTGAAATTTACTTTTAGATGTTATTTTGTCTAGTTGTTTCATTAATTGTATCTATTATATGACTTTACAAATACATTTTAGAAACACAATGTTTTAAAATAAGGTGATATGGAGAACGCAGTGCCTTAACACTGATTCTTGTATTCATTTCTCTGCCTATAAAACCATAATATGAGAGATGCGTAAAGATAAAACATTATAAATTATAAAGTTCATAAGATATTTATAAGGAGAATCGAGAATCGAACCCGCAACTGCACGTCAGACGTTGCCGTGAAGACCTAATTTTATAGCCAAATATTAAATTTATTATTAAAATATTATTTTTCTCATGTTAAACTACGCTTAAATATATATCTATACTTCTATACTATATATACTATAATATAATAAAGCGGAAGAGTTTGTTTGTTTGTTTGTTTGAACGCTAAGATCTCTGGATCTACTGGTCCGATTTACTATGTTTTTGTTTTGTATGAAAGCTGCA
>JAKRZM010000900.1:325131-353119 GCA_036379175.1 Heliconius cydno galanthus | reverse complement strand
AAATACTCTTAAAGCCCACACTGGCCCAACTCCTTAAACAAATATTTCTCTCCCATTCATGAGAAACGAACACGATAAGCTGACAACATACAAAAATCTTAAGTCATCAAAAGATAATAATTCCTAACTCCACCATATCAAAACCCCCCATAAAACATAAGAGACCCCGGACCGGATGTTTCGTTACGCAACGACCAACAGGTGGCATCATTAAGATATATTTTATAGCGCTCTGGAACTGCTGGAACTGCCGGAGTGCCGGCAAACTTTTGGGTAAGTCCTGTGTTATTATTGATAACTTTGAGCTTTTGTTATAATTTTATTTGTTTTTAATTGAGTTGTTAAATATTTTGGGTGATGCTTTTTTTGTATGGTAGTTGGAATGAGCAATATCTGCTTTAGCACTATGTTCCCAGGTTCCCTAATTTTCACTACTTACCACTCTGGCACTAAGGCAAAGGCGCGGCGTTGAGTTCCGTGACTCAACATGTAATGTTGGCAATTTCGCGATTCCTCCTTAAATCGACAACAAAAAACAAAAGAAACAAGTTTTTTTAATACTATTAACAATAACAATTTAATTTGCTTTTATTAAGCAATATTATTAACTTAAACTTAAAATATATAAAAACACAGGCGTCACAAAAAGGTGTACATATTGAAAATCGTCTGTGCAATTTCTTCACAGGTGCACTCCGCATCGCAATGAGGGAGGGCCCCGCGGGAGGGCGACGTGCCTCCCAGCTGCGCGCGCGCTCTCGTAGGGATGCGTCAGTAAACGATCATTTACTTAAAAGGTCAAGTACCTAACCAAAATTTTATGGTATGACACGTTTACGGTATTTTCGTATGAGTTGGATATAAAGCTTTTGTTCTCTTGAATTATTGCAATTAATGCATGATCTTATTTCATCATCATCTTAGCCTTTCTTACGCTCACTGATGGACATAGGTCTAAATATTTATTAAATCAAAACATTATGAAATCCACATATTCAAAAACCACTAATTAAAAACCCAAACAGAAGAGAAACCATAAAATCAAAAAAAAACTAAACCAGTACCAATACCAAATCCCCACCCGCGTTTTTCCCGCATCGCGACGACGACGCGGCGACGCGGCCGCTATCGACTATCGAGTATCGCGTGACACTCCCTGGTGGCGGCCGTGATAAAATCTCGCGAACGTGCGTGACCGCATCCTGTTCCCGGTTGCCCCCTTTCCCCTCCACTCCCCTCTCTCTCCCTCCCTGCCCCCGCACCGTCCTCGCCGTGGCGATATCGCATGCTCACGCGCATCGCAACGCTTCCGCCCGCGACGTTGTCCACCGCAAGCCTCGTGGGGTTTAACGTTACGTTAACACTCGACTGAATAATAATTTGGGTTTCTTATTTTTTTAATTTTATGCATATAAGTATAAGATCTTCACTAAATATGTATAATATAATTATGCAGCTATGATTTTAATAGTTAAATTAATAAGTATTGCTATGTTATAATAAATTTGACAACGCATCCACATCATTATTTGTCTTAGCTTCACATTACAGTAGTGTAGGTAGAAAGGAATTAATGTTAAAACACTCCGTTCTCCTCTTTTATCAGAGAAATGTCTCTTAATGACAGATGACTCGCAAAAATCTGATTTTCATAAAACATATATTATATTTAAAATATTTTGATTATTCTAGAATACGAAGAGAGAGAGTATCGTTAGGCTCCGCCATTCAACAAATAATGTCACTGAAATTGGTGCGTGGGGAACCTATCTCTACCTACATACAGCGAACAGGAATGACGCTAAAAAATAAATAAAATATATAAAAGCTAGAATAAATCAATTTTAAGTATATTTAGCTGTTTCTATACATAACATTGGTTCTTTCCACGCAAGAGGGAGATAAAAGCGGCCCCACTATTAGCGGTTGCAGCTGTGAATTACTCGCAACGGACGCGTCCCGATGAGTTCAGATCAGGTAATCTTTTGAAAGGTAGGCAGCCGTAAATACGTAATGGGGTATGGCGGAACAAAAGTACCGTTAGAAACGTAAAGCTCGGAGAGAGAGCTTAAAATGGAAGCGAAATTGGTTTGTTTTTCAAAAAAGTGAATGAAAAAGATTTTTTGAAGATCATCTTCGTTGGGGTGGAAGGGGTTAGGATGTTTTGTCGGTGGTTATCACTTCGATTATTGAGTGATGCAACGGTTTATACAAATTATTAACTTGATTTAGATAGTTAATTTATTTGTTGTTAGTATGCACACCGAAGAATCTTTCTTTACTTATATTTTTCATTTAGTTTTCCATACACATTTGTGGTCGGTGTTTTCAAAATATGATATTGAAAAAAAGTAAGTACGTCGTAGGAAAATGAAATGGCTTTATGATGATAACCAGTTTTCCTATTACTTTTCGTTATAAAAAATATGTTATATTTATTTTGGTTTAAAATCCATCCATCCATCCATAAGCCTTTCAACGTCCACGTCTATAATTTCTATAATTAAAATTTACATATTTATATTTTTTTAATTATTTCATTAGATCGTAAACGATCGTAAATATTATAGATTATCGTAAAACAAATAGTACCCTTTAACCACCCACAATTCACCCTTTAGAAAAAACAAATATATCTATTAACCCACACACAAGTACAAAAAAAACTTATAAGCACCAGAATATAAATTAGAAAATCAGTGACTAGCAACACTCCAGTGAACTCAAGTACAAAAAACTGGCAACACCACCACGCAAAACTGCTAAAAATAGTCGTGACGGAGGAGTTGCATGCAATATTTTCGCTCCAGGTCACCCCCACACCCACGCAGGAGGGTTAATTAGTCCGCGGTCCTCTCCATCTAGCCTCGCCTTCTTTATTTGCCCACTTGATACAAATGTGGGGATTTCGAATGGACGATAATAAAATACGGATCGAATGGTACCTACCTACGTTTTAAGCGAAGCGAAGCGAAGTTTTAATGATAAGATAGTAGAATTTAGCTGGTTGGTTGGTGTGATGTTACGTTATTTTCGTTGATTATGGTATGACAGGTATTTTTTTACGGTAGTTTTAGGGTTTTTGACTCGTTATCAGAGCAAGCGGAGAAAGTAATTTGTCTTTTCTTCTTTTATCAGCTTTACGCTGTATCCTACACATAATAGAGTAGGCAGAGGGAACCTTGTGTTCAGACAATCCGTTCCACTCTTTCTGCTAAATATTCGTAATACATTGAGCGCAGTCTGTATTGCTATTGGTGGAAAATATGAATTATTCATTCCTCCGAGTGGGAATCGAGCCCACTACCTTCGTATTCACAACTCACGACAAATATAATGCCGCTGCGCTAGAATAGTATCGGCTACATATATTTTAAGCATTTGTATTTCCAATTGGGAGAACTTGTATGACATACATACATACAAAAACATTATAAAAAATAAATACGTTTCATAACATATCGTGCTGTATTCGTACAAAAATAAGCCCACGCGATACAAGAAAAGTAATTGGTGTCCAAAATTTTTCCTTTTGATCCCCATACAAAATAATTTTTATTGAATATATGACCGAGCATCGAAAATGCTGAGGTTTTAATAAATATCCGCCTACCCACTGTCCATCAAAAAAAATGGCAACATTGTAGCCATGAATTTTATTGCGAATAAACTTAATTGTAGAAAACTGTTTCAAATTGAAGTGAACAATTATAATGATGTGATGAAAGATTGTAGGTAAGCCTCCAGAATTCGGCAGAAAGTGGGGAACGGAGTGCCTTAACACTAGGTTCCCTCTGCCTACACTGTTGTGTGCGGGATACAGCCCGAAGCTGACTTTTTTTTCATTTCTTCGAGTAGGATTCGAACTCACAACCGTCGCGTTACAGTCACACCATTGTGCCGCAGCGCCACGACGGACTTAAGAAATGAAATATTTAATATTTTCATTTCTTCGCCCTGGTGTCGCGGTAAAGCGCGGTGTAGAGTTCCATGCCATTCAACACCTAACACCTCCAGAATTCCGCAGAAAAGGAGTAGCGGAGCGTCTTAACACTACGTTCTCTTCACCTACACTGATCCTGTTTCAACGAAGCTAAAAAAATATACATAGACAATGTATATTATTTCAATAGAGCCAAAAACGATAAAACTATTACACAAACGTAGCCAGTTACAATCAAATTATAAGTATCAACCACTAGCTAACCAAGCAAAGGCATGCTTTGAAACATCAAAGAGAAAACAAGAAGCAACACGATACCTCCGAATTAGTAGCTACCGGGTATAAGCATAGCTTGCAATTACAGCTCCCGGGGAGTCCCCGCGGGGTCAGCCGGGTACCTCCCGCACTAATGAAGGCGAATCTTCAAAGGGGTCCGAGCCCCGTCTGTCCAGCCCGCGGCGCTCTTGAATCTTTAAAGGGGTCGGGAGGGTTGCGAGAAGACGGTGCCGTTGGATTCACAGCGAGTGTGTGGAATCGGTGTTTGTGACCTCGTACAATTTATTGGTATTTATAGGGAAATGGTGGATGTTTGAGAGGGTGGAGATTAAATTGTTACGCTTTGCTGGCGATTTAAATGATTTTTAAACTGTTGAATGAATTTATGTATAATATTATTAGTAAAAGGTAAAGGGTTCCGCAGGGTCGCGACGTCTACGCTTATTTTATATACATATGTTAAGTTTAAGTTTTGTTTGTATGCGATCAAAGTTACACAATTTCTCTTAAAAATTATCAACTATCTATATATTTTTGTTAGCTTCAGGCAGCGAGCAACCTAGTGTTTAGACACTCCGTTCTCATTAAGACTTTCGTTTTTTATTTTTCGCCGAATTTTGGCATTGCGTGTTGAATTGGGGAATTCAACGTTGCACTTTGCCTGGTCTCCAGAGCGAGGAAATAAAAAAAAAATAAAAAAATTCCTTGAGCTTGAATCGAACCCATAATCTGTATCGTACACAGTCGGCTGATCTCCTCGACGCGATCGAAGTCGCTGCTAAAACCTAGTTTTAATATAATTTACAAATCAATATTAATAAACCAAATTACTACCCATAATTTCTAACATTATTAGTAGAGTTGAAATACGAGAAAATCCGTTGTCATCCCGAGGCAACATTTGTATTTGATTGGCGTGCCTAAGATGTGTCTACTCTATGCTATACGAGAGACAGCGCTATATAGTACGCTCGACATGTCGTGGCCACTCTGAAGTTAGCTATAGACGCCAGCGTAGATTAGTTTTTAGCATTTTACTTACTTTTAATTATTTCCTCTCGGAATGATCAATGCGATAAAGTTCAGAAAGCCTAACTTGCGACGCCACGACTGGTCGAGAGTGCTGTACCTGCGGTCCTTTAGCGTCGATTCGGAGAACTTGAGGAATGGCCGGCGGGAGGGAGGCGGGTGGACTGGGGGGGTGTACAGCTGACGTTGGTTGTCGGGCTAATATCCTACAAAACGCGGCTTCAGGTAGGTACATATAGAGACTGTTTGTATGGTTTTCGAGATATATGTATGTTTGTATGTATGATACATGTATACAGAAATTCTAGTAACTAAATATTAGTTTGTGCTGTATATCTTGTTTTACTTAATTCTCCATGTAAAATGTGTCAATTTTGAGTAGAAAGTCAACATTTTCCCCTTTTTATTTTTGGTAGAGTCGTAAAATTCTCTTGTAATAGAAAAAAACTAATTATTAGTAGAGCGACGGTTATGGGTTCGATTCCCACTCGAGGAAATTACTTATATTTTTTTTATATATTCATTTATTCGCTTTACCTTCAAGGCTGCTACAATGCCTTGAAAAATTCGGTGAAAAGTGGGGAACGGAATGTTTTAACACTAGATTCCTCTGCCTATCCTGCAGTGTGCGGGATATAGCGTGAAGCTGAATATTATTATTTTTTAATATAACCAAAGATAAAATATAATTTAATTAGTTGAGTGAACGACAGGATGACGTTTCTAGTTTCTCGTTAGAGGCGCGGTTTTCGGGACCCGGGAGCCAGCGGGCAGCGCCGCTTTACAAACGACGACAACGCTTCGATAAACTTTATTGTTTGCTTTTTAGAAAACAATTATAGCTATTTCTCTGTATTTGTTTTTCACTAGTTTTTAACTGTGGCGTTGTCCGTATTGCCTTATAGAAATAAGTAATAGTAATATATGACACATGCAGTTCCTGAGGTTAGTGCGTATGACCAAACAAACACTTCAGGTTTATTATATTGCTAATAGATTGTGGGGATTTTTTTTAAAAGTTATGGCAACTGTAGAGCTAGTAGCTTGGTGAAGCTCCATAGTTTTTAAGATGAACGAAAAAAACTAGTATTTTTTAAGGACTTTCAATGTACGTATATAAATATAAGGCTACATTCTATTTTTCACTATAATTAAAAAAAACAATAAGAATTATTACAATGAAAAACGGAATGAATTATTCTATAGAAACATATTTGAAGAGACAAAGCCAAAATTACAACAGACTGTTCTAACTAGAGTCCTATCATCAACATCCTGAAAAATAAGCACAACAGTTAAAAAAAAAATAGAAGGACTAAAAGAAAAAAAAAACGAGGTCACCCAAAACCCAGTCCAACCAGGTCTTATCCACATTGAAAATTAACCAAAAACGTATAAGAAGATACAAATATATAAGATATTATGTTTTTGATTAAAAAATGCTATATTAAAACGGCGGTCAACCGTCACGTCAGTTCACAAAGCTTGGCTTGCTTTGTCTTAACAAAGGCTGGTTGCTGGACGGCCTACGCGAAGTTATATATAGTAGTATAGAAGTACTGGCCAGGAGTTCGGGACATCGAGGGTCCGGCCGCGGAGTCCGCGCTCTAATTAAAACATCCCCCTAACCCCCGACGCCCAACGCCCGATCACTCAAAGAATACTGCTGATATCATTTGTAGATGTGCCTTCTGGTGAATTATTGTTGATGCGGTTATCAATGATGGTGGTGGTGGTGGTGGTGTATACTCTTTATACGACAGATAATGAAAAATGGTTCATCGAATCTGTCTTGATTTCGCGAGTATTATTGGATATATCCATTTAGTAAATGCATTCAGGTTTATTGTTTAGTTTATAATTCACTAGATGTAAGAATTTGAATTTAAATAACTTCTAACAATTGTATCAACTTTTGAGACTTGGTAGTTTTTATTATTGGCTTGTTATACGTAGCATAGGTTGCCGCCTACAACTACATACAATGATTTACGGCATCTTTCTATGAATAGTGAAATTCTCCAAAAAATACTAGTACATTTAAAAAATATATCACAATCAACCACACAAGCCCGTCCAAAATTTCCAATTACAAACAAAAACTCAATACACCAAAACCAATCTCCATCAACCTAAACAACTTAAGACAGCACCTACCACCACCACCACGTATAACAACAAAAAGGAAGGGCAAAACCCTACCCTACTGGATACAGCGTGAAGCAGATTTATTATTATTTTTTTAAGTAGTACAAGGGTTCCCAGATCTGTTTCCATATTTCTCTTTGACGAGCGTGGAGCAGAGCCCGGAGGCGCTGTAAAAAAGGACAACCACGTGCCGCGAGTAAGATTGCTCCATGAAAGCGCCCCATGCCTCGACCGACCTACACACGTTGTTATAGCGATGCATAGACAAGAGTGCCTAATTAAAACATATATGTAATATATGTTGTGTATTTTTAGATATATGTATTTATAGTGTTTCTTTAGTTTCACATAGTATTCCGCATATAGTAGGTGGGCAAAGGAAACCGGGGAACCTAGTGTTAAGGCACTCGGGTATCACTTTCAGGCAAATCTCGATATTTCCCGCCTCCTTAGAATTCTACTTTCGTTTCATTAAAATTTATTATTGAACTTAACGTTATCCTATGATTTTTTATTCTTTACGCTTCACACCGTATCACTGCAAATAGCAGGGAAAGCAGAAGGAACCCAGGACACTTCGTTCTCCACTAAGACATCCACTTTTCGTATATAATTCTTAACAAAATCCTTCCAATAAGCTACAATATGAAAAACTTTAAGAATATTATGAGAGAGAAAGTTCATTTGAAACAAATTAAGAGACTTTACGATATATCATCACTGCCACATCCTCTGCCCGAGTTCACATAAAAAAGTAAATTACTAGAAAGAAGCACTGTTAAGTAAATGAATGGCACGAGCAAGCGGAGTCGACGCGTTCGCTGCCTTTTCACTTGACATTTTAAAATGTTTCAAGCAACACGAAATATTCTGTTACTCTTGGCTCGAATAAATATTTCTTAATATATGGAAAGAAATGCCTTCTAGGGCATTAGTAGGTCTTAGTAGCGCAGAGGTACAAATGTGTAAATGTAAATGCGACGATGGTGGGGTTCGATTTCCACGGTGGGGAAATATGCAATGTTTTAAGATGTTGACGGGAAGGGGGAAACGGAAGTGTCTTAATGGAGAATGGAGTATCTTAAGAGGAGGTTCCCAAGCTCGCTCTGTCCACCCTGCTATATGCGGGTAACAGCGTGAAGCTAAAGAAATTGAAAAAAAGTAAGATAAATTATACACATTGTACTTACGTTACAGGTTCGTCTCCCTCTCGAGGAAGTTAATTATTTTCAAACAAGGCAAATCGCGGCTTTGAGATCCGCCAATAGCACGCGTCTTGAAAATTGGACAAAATGTGGGGAACAGAATGTTACCACTAGGTTCCTATGTNAGAATCTTACTTTCGTTTCATTAAAACTTATTATTGAACTTAACGTTACCCGTATCACTGTAAATAGCAGGGGAGGCAGAAGGAACCCAGGGCACTTCGTTCTCCACTAAGACATCCACTTTTCGTATATAATTCTTAAAATCCTTCCAATAAGCTACGATATGAAAATACTTTAAGAATATTATGAGAGAGAAAAATAGAAAGTTCATTTAAAACAAATTAAGAGACTTTACGATATATCATCACTGCCACATCCTCTGCCCGAGTTCACATAAAAAAGTAAATTACTATAAAGAAGCACTGTTAAGTAAATGAATGGCACGAGCAAGCGTAGTCGACGTGTTGGCTGCCTTTTCACTTGACATTTTAAAATGTTTCAAGCAACACGAAATATTCTGTTACTCTTGGCTCCAAGAAATACTTCTTAATATATGGAAAGAAATGCCTTCTAGGGCATTGAGGCCTTAGTAGCGCAGAGGTACAAGTGTGTAAATGTAAATACGACGGTTGTGGGGTTCGATTTCCACGATGGGGAAATATGTAATGCTTTAAGACGTCGGCGGGAAGTGGGGAACGGAGATGTCTTAATGAAGAATGTCTACCCTGCTATATGCGGGTAACAGCGTGAAGCTAAAGAAAATGCCTTCTATTGTCCAGTTGAAAAAAAAAAGATAAATTATTCACCATTGTGAATAATTTATCTTTTTTTTATTATTATTGGGGGTTATTTTGTAAGTTTAATAAATTCATGAAGTAAAATGTTTAAAACAATTCAAAAATACAATATAATTATGATTTTAAGACACACGTGAGATTGATTCGATTTTTTTTAATTTCAATAATTGGTAGTTAATCCGTCAGCAACATAATTATGTGTCACTTAGGTAGATATTTTAGTTTATTACTTGCATACGTTGTCAATTACACAATCATTACATTTCAGTAAACGCTAAAGTCCCGGGTTCGTTTCCCTCTCGAGGGAATCAATTATTTTCACACAAGACAAATCACGGCTTTGAGAACCGCCAATAGCACCAGTCTTGAAAATTGGGCAAAATGTGGGGAACAGAATGTTACCACTAGGTTCCAATGTCTATTACCTACTAGTAATACAGCGTGAGGTATAAAAAATACACATTCTAGGTAATTTTACAAGCCTCATACTATAACTATACGTAATTTACAGCCAAAAAATGAAAATCTAATTGAAATTATTTTTAAGTATAATTCTATAGATTTCGATGCAGATTTTCTAGAATAAAGGGAGAACATTGCTAACGACTTCGGAAGGCACTAGCGTGACGGCCGTGCCAAAAAGTACGGAAAAAATAATACGGCCATTTCGAATGCCCTCTCAACTTTAGTGGAGGAAAATTATATTTTCTTAATTAACAAACATAATATTTGTACTTACAGGTATTTACTGTATTTAATCAATTGTATTTCTTTAAAAAGAAAAGGTTTTATTATTTTATTATAAGATTCAATATCTTATAATTTTTTATAAATTATTTAAACGTTCTTTAGAAATTGATAGAGGCGGTCTTGGTGTAGCGGCACAGCTGAACTATATGCGGCAAAAAGAAAAAAATATATATACGAGTATGTCGTTATAAAATAATATTAAATTACATTAAAAAATATTATCTATAGTTTTTTAAATCAGCTTCACGATGTATACAGTACACAGCAGAGTAGGCAGAGGGAACCTAGTGTTAAGAAACTCCGTTCCCCACTTTCTGTCACAATGTTTCTTGCCACAAACTTACCTAATACAAAATAAAAACAAAAATCAAAAAATCCTTTATTTCACATCATTCACATTATACATACCCTTCGATTCCGAGACGACGAAGCAAATTTTTGCCCGAATCTTACATAAAACATTCAAGAACGGATATCAAATTCACCAAAGGCCGTGGACGTCACCGAGGTCGAGTGGACAGGAGGGCCGTCGAAACCCGCTGATGAGGGATGAGGGACCGGCACTCAGACAGGGCACGCAGGTATCCAAAGCTTTTGTCGCTCAACTCGAGCTAAGGGATATCGCTTACGTTTTGATCATTTAGATGGTTTTACTTGGGATTTGGGAATGCATTTTGTGTTATAGTATAGTTTGTAGGCTGATGTGGATTTGTAATGATTGATTGTAATAGTTTGTGTTTTTTTTTAATTTTTAACATTTTACCATAAATAATACATGGATTTTGATATTCAGTCTTGCAAGATATTTTAAAATTGTTGTTTAAAAAACACGTTTCACGTTGCATCCCGCACTTAGACAGAGTCAGAGACAGAGAGTGTTTTCACTGATACTGTGTTCCCATTATAACTCCATTTTTACTTCTACATTTCTACTTCTCGCTGCATCTCGAAACCACAATCGTCGCATCTACGCAAAAAGCGCTTCATCCAGTTGCGTCACTCTATAAGTACTCGGAATATCTCGAAAACTGAACGGCAAATGGAGAATTAAGTGTTTTAACACTAGAATCCCTCAGATAAATAAAACGTATGCTCTCGCTATATATACCCAAAAAAATATAAAAACATCTTTCGCTATCTGTTTATATATTTTTAATTATAAGTATAAGTTATTTATTAAAACTAATAAAATCAGCATCACGCACTCTATCCCGCACACAGCAGGGTAGGCAGGGTTAAGTTAGTGGGGAACGACTAACTCTATAATTTGCAACATTTTAAAACGTAAATAACAAACAAACATTCATAACTACAAAGCAATATTGCGAATATTGTATTTGTATTCATATCTGTATGTTGGTACGTTTACTTAANCTGATGTGGATTTGTAATGATTGATTGTAATAGTTTGTGTTTTTTTTTAATTTTTAACATTTTACCATAAATAATACATGGATTTTGATATTCAGTCTTGCAAGATATTTTAAAATTGTTGTTTAAAAAACACGTTTCACGTTGCATCCCGCACTTAGACAGAGTCAGAGACAGAGAGTGTTTTCACTGATACTGTGTTCGCATTATGGTTCCATTTTTACTTCTACATTTCTACTTCTCGCTGCATCTCGAAACCACAATCGTCGCATCTACGCAAAAAGCGCTCATCGAGTTGCGTCACTCTATAAGTACTCGGAATATCTCGAAAACTGAACGGCAAATGGAGAATGAAGTGTTTTAACACTAGATTCCCTTAGATAAATAAAACGTATCCTCTCGCTATACGTACCCAAAAAAAAAGATTATAAAAAATCTTTTGACAACTGTATATAGTTTTTTAATTATAAATAAATATAAATTAATTTATAAAACAAATTAAATCAGCATCACGCACTGTATACCGCACACAGTAGGGTAGACAGGGTTAAGTTAGTGGGGAACGACTAACTTTATAATTTGCAACGTTTTAAAACGGAAATAGCAAACAAACATTAATAACTACAAAGCTATATTGCGAATATTGTATTTGTATTAATATCTGTATGTTGGTACGTTTACTTAAATTTTTACACTTTTTTGTTAATAAAACTCCTTCAAACGATAGAGCTCTACGAACATGTACGAAGAGAAAATATTGGAAATTTAAAAACGTATCAAGAACTAGTATTTTTATTACTATTTAATTGAAAAAACGTACACATCTCCAGGTGTCCGAGGATAGTTGCAGTTCACAGCGGAATGAAAATGAATGAATCTAAACCACTAAGACACTTATCATTAAGACAATTCCGTTCCCCATTTTAACCTGATTTAAATGTTCCTTGTAAATAACAAATCTAGTGACTCAATATTTCCTGTACTTCTCTCATATACGAACTCCGCCACTCAACACACCACACCTCCAGAATTCAATGGAAAGTGGGGAACGAAAGTTTTTTAATGATAAAGTACATGACTAAGCACTAGGTCCTCAGGTTCCCTTTACCTAAGCTGCTATATGCGGGAAGCTAAAAAAAATAATAATAAATAGATTAAATAATAAACAATATTTAAAAGATATATATTAGTTTAAGTTTTAGGAGTGAAGGCACCTCGGGCCTGACAACCTCATTTCACCCACAGCGCCTGTCCCAGGGCACAAACTTTGAAATTGATATCATAAGTGCTTTTTAGAACCGTGTTTATTTAGGCTCCTCCTGTTTTAGTATGAATGTCCGATTGTGGAAGTTCTCTTTGATTTGATATATCGAGGGTTTTCTCTGGTCTTAATTATGTGACGAAATGAATAAAGGATAATATTTTTTTAAATTTATGACTAACAATAAGAAGATTGGTCTTATTAACCAGCTTCGCAAAGGAAAGGAAGTAACGTCTTATGTTCAGATAAAATTAAAAAAATTGCAGTGAGATCCTAGGATCTTTTTTCAGCTTTTCGGTGCAGTCCACATACAGCAGGGTACCTAGTGTTAAAACTCTCCGTTCCCCACTTTCCATCGAATTCTATGAGGTGTATGATTGTGTATTGAGTGCACGCCGCACTTTGCCTTCGTACCAGAGCAAAGAAATGAAAATATTAATAAATAATATTCCTCCGAGTGTGATTCAAACCCACAATCGTCCCGTTTACTGTCACACCCTCGTGCCACCAGGCTACGACGGATTCATTCAATTAAGATTTGCTAATGGAATATAATGTTATAAAAATATATATTTACTTACAAAAATATTAATGTGATATATATCTCGCAAGACTTACTTAATGAGCCAGGGTAAATTTTCCACGGTCAGAGGGCTCTCTGCCCAGGGATCTATGGTAGAGCGGTGAACCCGATCGATTAAACACTAACGTGGGAGACGAGTGGGCATTGAGAAATGTGAGCTAAACTACAGGACAAATTTTCAAGCAATAACTTTTACATAATATAAGGTTCTATTAATACTTAAAGGTTCATTTTTTATTTCACGCTGTTTTCTGCATATAGGTGTAGAGAGTCTAGTCTGGTGGAACCTACTGTTAAAAAAGCCACGTCGAGTTCTACCACATCAACACACAGTGTCTGGGGAACTCGGCGGAAAGTGGAGAACGCAGCGTGTGAGATCCTGTGGTATTATGCGGGTAAAACTTGTGAAATCCTTACTTAATCTTGGGTAGACAGAGGGAGCCTAGTGTTAAACCACTCTACTCCATACTTTCCACTGAATTCTGGAGGCATTGCGTGTGGCAGAGTGAAACAATGAAAATATTCAATATTTAGTTTCCTTGAGTAGAAATTGAACCCTCAACAGTGGGTTCAAATTCACTGCGCAACGACTGGCCCCATAATACAAATATAATAACAACATATATATACATGAAATTCAGAAGATGATTAGCTAATTTTTACTGTGTTATATTTATAAATTACCGTGGACTTGTAAATATATGTAAGATATGTATGTTTTTTTTCAACTAAGGCACTGATTTTTCTCATTTCTAAGATTCTGTTTAAAAAGCATTCTGAAGACCATAATAGCAATAAATTACTACATGTAATTCGTGTTATTTTCTTTTCCCCTTTCATTAGTTTAGCTTCATGCAATATCCCTCGTATAGCAAGACAAGACACCCCATCCATCCGCCCATACTGAGATAGAACTCACAACCATCATATTGTCAATCAGCAAAATGCTGTTCCACTGCACCGACAAACCCACCTTACCAAATCCTTACACATCCATATCCTCATAATCTGGAGCAAATACTACATCGGAATAGTAATTTGGGAATGAGAATTAAGTATTTTTTCCTCCACTATCCTGGTTATTTACCCATAGATCCCTAGATGCTGGTCGATCATCCGCCCGCCCCCGGGGGCGCGTCAATTTACCCTCGCCTCGTCAGCGCTAAATTATCCCGACATCTTTAAATGGAATTCCGCGGCTCGCGTCCGAGTCGTCCCTGCACGTTTCGTTTAGGTTGTGTTCATATTTGTTGTTTTTGATCTATACTGATGTTTTATTATTATTAATAATAATAAAAAACAGCTTAATGATGCATCTCGCACGCAGCTGGGTAAGGTTCCCCCTAGTGTTAAAACACTCCGTTTCCTATTATCGGTGGAACTTAATGCCCCGCTTAAAGAAATGAAAATATTACTAAATGAAAATTCACGTCTCCAAGTGAGAATCGAACCTACAACCGTCTAGATTACAGTCACATACCTATACCCCTCTTCCACGACGCCCTCAATGATATTTCCAGTGCGAAAAAATATTTGAAGACATAATGTGACAATCACAGATTTGCGTCATTCCCTTTAAAGAGACAATTTCAATATTCAATTATTAATTTTCAATGGCTTTAGAAATGAGCAACATCTTACGAAAATAATGAGTTAAAATATTTTAACTATTTTTAAACACGATTAACTTTAAACTGTTAGTTTCATCTTTAAACCCATTGTCTAACATTTTCAAAATAAAATCTAATCCAAAATTCCACAATAGGCGTCTGCACACCGCTTTAGGGTCAGCCAACGCGACGTGGGGTGGATTTCGGGCCAGTCCCTGACGGCCGCGACGCACCTGCCTCGCCTGCTACGAACAGTTTGCTCAGCATAGAAAAGACGAGGGCACCACCCCCAACGTCTACCCGATACCTAATTATGTATATGGGATTGGGAAAGAGGTAGTGTGCTGGATGAATACTATGAGGTACTATTCAGGTTGTTGGTACGTGTTTTTTTAGTTATTATTAATGGCGGTTTTCAATCTTACTTATTTGTTTTTCAATCTATATGTATATTAAGCCAGTCGCGGCGCGAGAGCGTTGAGTTTCGCCACTGAACACACGATGCCTCCATAATTCATCGGATAGTGAGGAACGACAGTGTCTTAATGGGAACGAAGTGTCTCAACACTTGGTTCTCAGGTTGTCAAATGCGAAAATGAGAGTGAAATTAAAAAAAAATGTTTATTAAGACTTATAGCGACTTCTCATTTATATGAATACTAGACGTGAGTATGTACTATCCAATACAAAAACATTTTTTTCAATTCCACCCAGCAGTTCCTGAGATTAACGTGTTCAACCAATCATACCCTTCATCTTTATAATATTAGAATATTTAATATGATATAAATATTTCTAATTTTCATCTATTAGACATATATATAAATAGTACATTTAATCTTTGTCGACAATTAAAAAAATATTTTATACCACAGGAGAAAATTCTGCATTAAAAAAAAAATCAGCTTCACGCTATATCCCGCACACAGCAGAGTAGGCAGAGGGAACCTAGTACCGTTCCCCACTTTCTGCCGAATTCTGGAGGCATTGCGTTTTTTCATAAAAACTATTTGTAATTATTAATGACTAGCGGTCCCGGACGCGGCTACGCCTGCTTGAAATATAAGAATATAATTTCTATAGAAATATAATTTCAATCTAGATGAAATGCTAAAAGTGACTATTATATTTATTTTCATAAGGATGAATATCAAAATGACGCGGTAACGAACGCGGTCGCGTAGCGACGACGGTTGTTATTAACATGGCAGAATAAATTGCATGTCAAATTAGAAAGTATTTTAATTTATTAGTATATATGTGTAATGTAATATTATATAGCCTATAGCACTTCTGAAGAATGCAGCCTTCATACAAAATTAAAACAAAGTAAATCGATCCAGTAGATCCAGAGATCTTAGCGAACAAACAAACAAACTCTTCCGCTTTATTATATTAAAGTATAGATTTTGGTAATTGTCATAAACTTACTTTAATGATTTTTTTACCTTTCTTAATACCTAAACATATATTACATATATTTTTAAAGAATTTTTCTTCATATACACTCTTTTACTATAGAAAAAGAGCAAAAATCCTAGACCTGTACAGATATTATGTGGATAGTACGTTATTTGTTGAACTGCGGCTGCTGCGGTATACGGTTAATGTGGTGGGATTAGTCGGTATGTGGGTTAGAGTTGGTGGGTTCCTTATGTATATGTGAATATAGCAGCTAATATTAATGTTATTTTTACAATATATTATAAAGAAACTTGATTTAAAACTTAAAAGAGAAATAAATAGATTTCAAAATTAATTAATTTTAGTTGTAATAATAAATAAATAAAATAAACAAATATATTTTTATATATTAAAGCTGTATCCTGTAAATGGCAAGGTTGAGAGAACTTAGTGTCAAGACGAAGAAGTCACTCCACACACCGTCGAATTGATGAATGGGATCGAACCCAAAACCTTCGCGTTTACCAATCACCCGCTGCCGCTGTACCACAACGGCTCTAAATAAGAAATAGACTCATAATAAATAAAAAATATATATTACTTAGTTAAAAAGTTATTAAATATTTAAATGAAATTCATAAATAAACGGCAATACGGCAAACAGAATTTATCATTTAGTTTATTTTAATATTGGTAACTCTACTTTTACTATTTGAGACCGCCTTTTGCATTCGCTTAATGAAGCGGTCGTGGCACAGCGGCAAAAGGTGTGACTGTAACGCGACGGTAGTGGGTTCGATCCCCACTCGAGGAAGTGAAATATTTATTTACGTTTATATTTCCATTTCTTCGCTGTGGTCAACACGCAGTGCCTCCAGAATACGGCAGAAAGTGGGGAACGAAGTATCTTAACACTAGGTTCCCTCTGCCTACCCTTCTGTGAGCGGGATACAGCGTGAAGCTGATTTGATTTGATTTATTTTGCTTCCTCGGTTTGTTTTTATAAACTTCTGCATTATGTTATATTGATTTCATCCATTATTTGAATACATAAAAGAAACAAAAATTGCATACCTAAAACCTAAAATCTAATTCTAATGCTAATGTGGAACGATTTCTTCCATTGTGTCAGCGTATGTAATTAAGTAAGCTGACACGTCTAGGGTTCCCCCCCGGACACGGCTAACGTAACGTAACGTCCGCACCGTCTTAATAAATGGCTCGTACCATGCCGGGGCAAACCCATACCAAATCAATTAGATATAAAACTTAATATAATTAATTTAATATACATTTCTTAATTATTACTTTTTTTATTTCTCTATTGATCTCAGGTAACACAACTTTAGTTTTAAAAGTTTTTTTCTGTCTCCACTTTTATAATCGCTCACACAAATACAAAGCTTATTAAAATGAGGTTTATAAACCTCGCAAATTGTACTAATATTAAAAATTGCCAATCAGTTAAAAAACTATGTGAAATAGCAACAAGTATTAAATTCAACGAAATAATACAAGTTCGCTCTCATTTTTCGTTCATTTTAAAGCCAATATATGTCGCGCGGCGGTCGTGGGTTCGATCCCCATTCGGGGTATGAATTATCATTTATTAATATTTTCTTTTCTTCGCTCTGGCATCAAGACAAAAGTCCAGCGTTGAGTTCCGCCACTCAACACATAATGAGTCAAAAGTTTCGACAGAAAGTGGAGAACGGAGTGTCTTAACACTAAGTTCCCTCTGCCTATGATGCTATATGCGTGATACAGCGAGAATCTCTTTATTACATTTTAGAAACAAACGCACGACAACAAAAGTCCACTTGCAACGTATGCGAAAATCCAACAAACAAAAGACACGAACTGGACTTTGTACGATCAGCAAAAAAAAAACACAATTAGTAACGATTGAGACGACACGCGGCCTATCTATTTGACAGTGAATGGTGAATCAGAAAGGGGAGGTGGGGGGATTGGGGAGGAATAGGTGGGGGGGTGTCAAATAATATCATTCGAGATTATCAGCCCGGCGTCGTAATCACCGGCAGGCACCGACCACTCACGCGTAAATTACGCGACTTGCCCGACCGTCGTCGTCTACTCGAACCGTCCTCGAGGCGACCCCTCGAGAGTGTGCCCGCGTGTTCGGTTCTGTGTGGCACAGTGTATTTTTATTGCAAATTTGCCAGAAAGTGGGGAACGGAGTGTTTTAACACTTACCCTTTACCTGCCTGCTGTGTGCGGGATACATGAAAAAAAAAATAACTTGACTTGTTACTAAATGACATTTAATGGTTAAAATTTTAACTAACGATTTTGTCTATCAGCGAGCTGAAAACAAAAGAGAACTACCCTTCTTCTTAAAAAAAAAGATATATAAAGTTATCGGCAAAGTGACATTTCAAACTTGTATTGACATTTCAACATTGTAATAACATACACAAACAAAAGTGAAACAAACTATAAAACTACCCACATTTGTTTTCCAACATTACACACTGACATATCTACTCTGTGTCACCGTCGTAGGCAGCAGGTACAAACTACGGAGGTCTAGCTTGACTGGTTGCCGGCAACCTTCGTTAATGTCGCTTAGGAGTCGCGCCTTCAAATACAATGGGGTCCTCTCGGCCCTCTGACGAACCACATTGATTGATCGGATTAAAATGTACCAAATTTTCGTACGAATTTCAATATACGGAGATTCTAGCAATTGGTTAATATCTGTGAATGTAACGTGTTAATGTTTACCTAATATAATTCATATAAATATTATTTGTGCTTTACGCTTTTATCGCATAGCAAGGAAGAACTAACCTAATATTAAGACAATTCCGTTACTCACTTTCTGCTAAATTGTGAGGGCATTGCGTGTTGAGTGGCGGACAACAACGCCGCGTATTGCCTATTTAATCAGAGTAAAAGAAATATATGAAATATTTCAACGGAATCGCACCCACTACCTGACGCATTTACAGTCACAATTTGTGCCAATACGCCACTACTTGCATCATAGAGATAGATATATTTATTACCGAATACAGAACTAGTATAGAGTTAATTAGTCAGTTCACAAAATCAACACAAACAAATAATAATGAACCTTCTAGCAAATACAAATTAACTTTTCAGAAAACTAGTACAAAATTCTACCGTTTACGTTACAACAACGGTAGGTTATCTCCTACCTACCTACCTACCTACCTCTACCTCAGCACCCATCCAAGGCACAAGGCAAACGCATAATTGAATTTCGATGCACAGTAGGTGCCTTTATTAAACATCCCAGCATTATCTCGCGTCGCCAGTGCACGCCAAATCCAATATCCCGTGCCGAACGTGCAATAACAATCGCAACGCGAATGTCTATCGGACGCGCGTAAATTATGCATCTACCTACTTGAGGCGAGGCGGAGGCAGAGGCAGAGGCAGAGGTGGCGGCGAATGTGGACTCTATCTCAATGTCCTAAGTTTGGGGGGCTGGCTTGAGTCGCGGACGCGGACGGTCGTACACCGACGTCGTGCTAATGGCTAAGACCCCCCACGACCCCCTCGTAAGGGTTGATGTACACTGGGAGTTGAATGTTTAATTTTGGCGTGTTACGATTTACGTGATTATGATATTTTTTTTTGTAATATTATTATAATTTTCAAGATTATTATAGTTAAATAGGTATTAAATATTTCATTACCTCAAGTGAGGCATAAGAAATATACTTACATATTTAAAAAACCGAACAAGTGCGAGACGGGCTCTCCCACCGAGCGTTCCGTACAAAAACTGGAGGTCTCGAGCTTTTTCTGCCAAGGCTCTTTCATCTGATACCTCACTTGAACTAGCGCGTTTAATATCAAATTTTACCCCCTTCTTCACTGATTCACGTTTTATTGCTATAAAAATATATGCTGTTTTGTAAGTAAATATAGACATACAATTTCTTTAGGAAATCAAGGGACCGTAGACCGAGTATATGGTATAAATTTTGACTCGATATCTCTAAGCGTTTATGAGATAAAGGCTCTTGACAGACAGACAGACAGCTGGACCACAAAGTGATCTTAAAAGGGTTCCTTTTTTCCTTAAAAGGTACCCAACGGAACCCTAAAAACAAAATTAGAATCGTCTGGTTGTTCATTCAAAGTCTATAACGCTAATGCCCACCAGAGCTGCAGGCAGCGAGTACTAAGTAGTAAAACAATATGATGCCTCGCTTGGCGGCCACTCAAAACTCATTAGGGGCTCAATTTACGGTAAACACGCGCTAAACGAATATCACGTTCGTATATCACGAGTTCATATTCCAGACATGGTTGTGCCCCAGTTCTGATGTCACATTGTTCTTCTTTCGCAATTTTTTTAATATATTAGATATATGAGGATATTTGATTTTGATTATCATACGTAATGTATATTAATTATAGATTTAAATTTGTATTTAATTAAATAAAAATATCTATTTCGTAGGTAAAGTTTGGAATGAAAAATAAAATAGAAAATGAAAATCAACTCTGTCTTTAATTCAATATTAATTATCGCAATACTAAACTATTTTAATATTAATCAACGAAAATATAAACCAACTATTATAACATGATTAAATATTAACATAGTATATACGCCTACTTTGTATTCCTTCGCTGTCGCCAATCCTGTGGGACGGCAACCTGAAACGACCGGAGAGTACCTACTGGACACACGCTGCTACGTGACCTCTAGATCTTACCAACTTAGATGGAAAATGCCAACTTTGTAACTTAGGCTGATATTTACAAGTGAATAGCTTTTAACACTAGGTTCCCTCTGCCTACTCTACTGTGTGCGGGATACCGCGTGAAGCTGATTTTCTTTTACATAGCTTTTGCCCTGACTGGGGAATCGAATCTCATAACTATGATTTAATCTGTTTTGAAACTAAGGATAGAGTTAAGACATTCCGTTCTCCATTTTCTGCCAAATTCGACATTTCGAGACAATAAATGACGAGTGGTGGTCTACCAAATAAACAAACAAACGTACAAATTAATAAATAAATTATATAACATAGAAATTAAATAATTTTAAAAGAGATAAACCGATGAGAATCATTTTATATGGACATTTCGCAGCTAATACTCTAGTCGTAAAAGCAGTTTTGGAGTCGCTGTCAGCGAGCGATGTTTATTATGCATAATGCACGCCGACACACCAGTTTGCTCGTTCACTTAACTTCCTATCATAAAGTTGACTCAAATAATATAAGTCTCGTAAGTGTTTAAATCCTATAGTTCACACCAAATTATTATTAAATCATATTTATTGCGGCGTTAAGTTCTGCCACTCAACACGCAATGCCCTACCCTGCTGTGCGGGATACAGCGTGAAGATGATTTCTTTTTTTATATATTTATATAGAGAGTGAGGCCAGTGTCACAAGCGCGTGACTGTTAACGCTACAGGCTGTGGGTTTGATTCCCAGAGGTGGAGGAGATTAAATATTTAATATTTTCATTTTTTCGTGGAGTGAGGAAATGAAAATATCAAATACGGGATTCCCAAAGGAATTAAATATTTGATTTTCTCAAAAGTGGAAATCGAACCTACAACCTGTCGGGTTAAAACGCACGCTTGTGCTCCTGGGCCACGACTGGAACACAAATAAACACGTTCTTTTAAAGTCGCTTTATAATAAGTTATTCTGGAGAATGAACTTCCAAATGAACAGCAAAGTAAGTAGCGTACCTATGACAAATTTCGAACTGAATAAATTTTTAACCATTTATCAAAAAATCAAGCCTATTTAGCTATTTTAATCCTCCACTATTCACCTGAATATTGGTCAATGAATTATGGAACTTAACACCGCACTCACCCTTACCAGAGAGCGGAGAATATGCGAAACGTAATTCCACCGAACGCGAATCGAACCACGACCATCGCGACAACCAGCCGGTGTTTCACAGCGCCAGGTTGGCTTAAAATTAGTATCTATTATCCACCCCATAAAATGTTATACGGTACTACCGATCGTATAAATGGAATATGTCTTTCATTCTGTGCCCATTTCCATGTGCGTGTCTCGCTTATTACCAAGACAGTTATTCTCAGTTAGCGACGACGGCTATTCTCGATCGTAGCGCGATGTCATGCCGTCGATTGAAATATCGATATTTTACTTGAAAATATCGATATTTTACATGAAAATATATATATTTAGTTAAAATATATAGTTGAAACAATGTATGGTGTGCGTTAAAATACGTTTTTACGATCCACTCTCTCTGTTTTGTATGCGTTTATTATCGAGATAGTTATTTCTAGTTTTATATTGGGTAATCAAAATGTAGGTAGAAAGTGTAGGTAGAAAATACGGATATAATAATGTTTTTTTACTAGTATACCTATATATTTATTTAGAGCTTCACGCTGTATCCCGCACATAACCGGGTAGGCAGAGGGAACCTGGGGACTTAGAGTTAAGATACTCCGTTCCCATTAAGACACTTCCGTTCCCAATTAATAAATAATTATTTTAAATATTACAGTATATATTAAATAGATCTATTAAATGTTGTTTTTGAAACTGACGACCGGTTAAGTGCTTGCAAAGCGATTGTAAACTTCTATAATGGTGTGCCCAACCCGTCCCCGCCCTAGCCAGGCAATTTATGTCCTCATTGTATGTTATGTATACAAATTTTAATTTTCACTAATATACCGCTTGATTTTTAAGCCTATAATTATTCTTCTTACTTTTTAAAACATGTTCGATTTAAAAAAAATGATATTAATTATTTATTAAATACTGTCATTTTTTAAGTTTGTCAAACAAATAAGTTGTACCACTAGTTGACGTACAATCCTGAAATTGGCACGGAACCGAGTCAACGACGAGTGAGTCCAACTCACACTTGAGCAGTTTTCTATAAAGCAATACTTATGATAATTTTATTTCAAAAATGCCATATTATTACTTAAAAGCCAATAAAATAAGAACTAATATAACTTAAATATGTTTGTCTATCTTTACCTTCGTCACATTAATATGTACGAGTATTATCTATCTCATTTTCAGCTTTACGCTGTATCCCACATATAACAGGCACAGGGAAGACGAAACGGTCACGAACACGAGCGAATTGTCGAAGTATTGCTTACTGAGTGGCGGCACTCAACGCCGCGCTTTGCCCTTTTACCAGAGCGAAGAAATAAAAATGTTAAAAGATTAATTTCCCCGAGCGGGAATCGAACCCACAGCCCCACGCAAGTGTCCCTGCGCCACGAGCACCTCATTTAACAAACATCTACCAGATATTCTCGTAGTGGCGACACTAATATCGATAATGGTGCGCGCAGCCCGCCGCCCGCCGCCGTCCGTCGCCCACATAGCTCGCATGTGCCGTATAATCCGTATAATTCACGGGGCCAGTGTACACGCGCAATTTACTCAGGGTTGGTGCTTTTGTAATTTGGTGGTGTTTTAATATTTTATTCTATATTTTATTTTGTTTTGTTTTTTTTTAATTTGGTAGTGATTTGAAATTAAAATGATGTAAAAGGAAGAATTTTTTAGATATTTGTTGTTGTATGTTTATGGCATCAGATATTTTTATACTCAAACTATTTATGTAAATAAATATTAAAATAAAAATTTATAAAGAAAGAGAGTGCAAGCGTAATTAGATATTATAATGAAGCATTGGCATATAAATATTTTATTAAAACTACAATCGTGCGCTGTTATCGAAGAAGTTTATGTAGGTTTTCAATTAAATGAAATGCAACTAATGATACGATAGCAGTAGTTTAATGACAACTGACAGACGAATGTCTTATGACTACAGTGTTACAAACAACTGTAAAAAAAAATCAAAACGTCAAATTAAAAAAATAATAATTCAAAGTACCAAAACGCGATTGACCGCGTTATAATTCACGCTGTATCCCGCATTCATTTAATACACTAAAATAATTAAAAACAAATAGTAAAATCCCTCTAAAACCCTGGAGCAGCCCTGCCAGCGCGGCCGGGCGGCGCCTTGACAGCGCGGCCCCGTTAATTCCTGAGCGCTCCTCGCGAGCGATTGACAACGCGGTCGGAATTTATCGACGCGCACACTCGCCGCCCGCCGGCCGGTAGGGATGGCCCCTTTTGACATCTATCGATGTTCTTATATATACTCGTATTTTATTATATTTAGATTTTTTTTAACTGGCTACATTACATGTGTATCGATGTCATAGCGGGTAATTTATAATTTTTAAATATTTTTTTATTTAGGGACGGCAAGAACTTAGTGTTAAGGCACTACGTTCTAGCTAATGTGTATTTGTATGTCTGTAGCATTGAGGTGTGTGTAGGAAGCTCAGCAATCGCTTTTTTACTTTCATGTTTAACATTTTTAAAGTAAATTAAAACAATTTTAAAAAGAAAAATGTCTTTAAGAAACGTATAGAAAATGGTAACGTGATCAAACCTGCATCTCTTGAATAGTTGCAAAAGGCAAAGGTTCATTAAAATTTTCTAAAATATTTTTTTTATATGGTTTNAGCGCGGCCGGGCGGCGCCTTGACAGCGCGGCCCCGTTAATTCCTGAGCGCTCCTCGCGAGCGATTGACAACGCGGTCGGAATTTATCGACGCGCACACTCGCCGCCCGCCGGCCGGTAGGGATGGCCCCTTTAGACATCTATCGATGTTCTTGTATATATTTTATTTTTTTAGCTGGCTACATTACATGTGTATCGATGTCATAGCGGGTAATTTATAATCTTTAAATATATTTTTTTATTTAGGGACGGCAAGAACTTAGTGTTAAGGCACTACGTTCTAGCTAATGTGTATTTGTATGTCTGTAACATTGATGTGTGTGCTTTGAGCTTCCTAGCTCAGCAATCGCTTTTTTACTTTCATGTTTAACATTTTTAAAGTAAATTAAAATAATTTTAAAAAGAAAAATGTCTTTAAGAAACGTATAGAAAATGGTAACGTGACCAAACGTGCATCTCTTGAATAGTTGCAAGAGGCGCAGGTCCATTAAAATTTTCTAAAATTTTTTTTTTATATGGATTTTTTAAAATTTTACCTCAATGAATTGTAAGCGAACCAGAGCGAGGAAATTAATTCACTCCCCCAGTGGAAATCGAACCCACAATCGTCATGTTTACAACCAGACGCAGCGCCGCTGGGCCACGACGGACTCGACCACAAAAATGTCCATACGAGTATATGCCATTTACAATATTTTGTGTTGTGTGTATGTTCTATATCTTCAAGAAGGGAAGTGTATAATGCATTAAAAATTCTGGAATTTCATGCAAAAATATGAAATTTCAAAAAAGTTATAATTTCATCAATTAGCATTAACAAAATTATTCGTGTTATATGTATATATTACATAAAGTTTCCTTAATGATGAGATATAAAGACATATGAACAAACTTTAAATTATACCGCTAGCTCAATACTTCAACCAAAACTCTAAAACCCACAAATATCCCTCCAATATCCATCGATATCGACATCTTCAGCAAAGGATTAACTTCGTAACCCGCGTTTCTGTTCAATTCACCGTCGTCGCCTATATACCCTATATATACGATATCTACTACCTACCCTACAGCTTGGTAGGTATAGTACCGCCGACGAGTTGTGGCTAATATGAAGCTAGCTGTATCATGCAGATTTCTACGCAGATTCGATTTTAGGATGTTTTTCTTATTTTTCATTAATTTCTTTCCAAGTGGACAATACGCAAAATGTCATATAGCCCAACCCCAGTGGCCACAACTGGATGACCGTACTGTAAATAGGGGCTTGCCTTTTAGATTTGACCCAAGTTCCTAGCCTTGTGCCGCGCTCGTTGCGCCTAAACGCTTCGACGATTAAATAATAATGACGGGCCACCGACCGACGGTGAAGCATCCATTGTATGCGTCAGGCTTCCTCTATTTGGATATTTTGTGGGTAGTACGAAATTGAATTTGCGCCTTTGAGTTTCAAGACTGAGATTTTGGACAAAGCTAGCTGTATAGGCTAGCTATATACCTACAGAATCCTAGTTGGTAACGAGAGTAATTTTTAATATATACCTGCTTGTTTATTTATGAAAATAAATTATTAATCTCTACAGGTGATTGGGAGATAGATAGACAAACTGTTACAGGTGAAAGAGAAAGTCATTCTCAACTTTTTTTTACCCCATATAGTATGATGACCTGAAATCTGAAGCTTTACTCACCATATTGGGCATAAAGTGAGAAGATAATATAAACAATATTTCTTTTTTTTTAAAGAAAATTTTGTACTTAAAGTTTAAAAATTGCATATAAAATAAAAATTTTAACGCATACTACATGTACTAGGTAACCCTCAATCAAAAACATTATTTTACCTATATAAAACTAATGAAGTCCAGTCGTAACTCTTAGCACAAGGGCACAAGCGTGTGACTTGAAACGCGACAGGTTGTCGGTTCGATTCCCACACGAGGAAGTGTAACATATTTTCATTTCAATACGCAACGCCTCAAATTTCAGCAGAAAATAGGAAACGGAGTGTCTCAACACTACGCTCCCTCTGCCTGAAAACAAACACATTATTATAAACCAGCAAAATAAAATACAATTATATCTTTTTACACTCTTTCTTATAAAGTAAATGAAAAGTCCGACAATGACCTTTCTTACCATACTATATATAAACATATATGTATGTATATATTATATATTCCAAAGTGTCCAATCTCTCGTGGGTAGTCGGTAACGAGGAGAGCGCGGGCTCTAATGTCTTCATTTGTATTCAGATTTACCTACGCAGATAGCACGTGTGTACCCACCTACCTACCTGAACTATACCACAAAACTATTTACCCAACTATTGACCTTATTGCAAAGACATAAAACCTATATTTCTATGTTAAAGTTATAGATAAGCGTTATCGTTTAGCCGCGACAGGTGTACAAGCTTACGTGGTACATACTATAGCGGCTATTTCCAGCGAAGTCGTGGTCATGGTTCTAATTAGGAATTAATTATTTATCGATGGTGGTGGTGATACCAAACGGTATCGATTGGGTTTTCGCTTAAATAACGCTTAGAATATATATCATAAGCAAAAGCGACCATAATCAAATATTTCAAAATTTAACTTCTCATCATCAACATCAAATATTTAAATTAAAGATTGAATAAATTTGACCTTTAATTATTTTGATGTTTGATGATTTAAATTTTCAGTTTTTTTATTATTTTAGTTTTAATTTAGGTTAATTCTATTATTTGACATAAAAAAAATTGTAAAATTGAACTGTATTATCATTCTGTAAAGGATAATAATTTTATAAGTATTTATTAAAAAGAAAAACTAACAAACTAAATTGAACTAAATATGACCTAATTAAGTAAAAATTAAGTGGTGTATAAATTTAAAAAGAAATAGAAAAAAAAGTGATTTTCCATGATGTTTTATCTGTTCTCTTAACTCTACAATAATAACATAAATGAGGTATATGTTTACTTTAAAAACATAACATTATTTCTACAATCCTATATCTTATAAAACAAAGTCGCTTTTCGTGTCTGTCTGAACTTTCTAACTCTTCTTCTTCTAAACCACCCAACGGATTTTTATGC
>JAKRZM010000900.1:306506-323695 GCA_036379175.1 Heliconius cydno galanthus | reverse complement strand
TTCCCCATTCAGATACCTCTATTCCCAACTTTTCGCCAAATTCTTGAGGAATTCTGTGTTGAGTGGTAAAACTCAACGTCGCGCTTTTCCCTTATTACCAGAGCGAAGAAATGAAAATATAAAATATTTCATTCCCTCAAGTAGAACCCACCAGCCCTGTTTACAGTCCCACGCTGGTGCCCCACGATGGTCTCCAATATTTTATTCTTCGCTACACTATAAAGTCGCTAACGATATTGTGAATATCATATTATTTATATTAAAATGGCATAACTATGTATATTCATAAAGATGATTCCATACACTTAGAAACATTATTATCCGCGTTAAACACAGCGCTTAGTTTCACCTTTATAATATACTGAGAAGGTGCTAACACCGCCTTCTGTCCTAATTAAAAACGCTCAGCCGAAGACGGGTGCCGAGGTAAGTATATACCATAACGTAGGGTGAGGAGGGAGAGGCCGTGGGTCCGCGTAACGAACGCACTAATTAATAAGGGTCCGCCGATATTGATTTACGAGTACGACGTACCGCGTGTGAGCCCGAGGCGGAGACGAAAGCTCTGAGCCTGAGCCTTGTTCGGATCAAGCGACATTTGGGCGAAAAAAATATTTTTTAAAGGACATCACCCTTTTGTGTGTTGTGTCGTTGGGGTTGGGGGTCGCTACTGATGGGTTCAGATTTTATTCAGACGAATGCTTATATTTAAAACTAGTTTTCACATGCGGCTTCGCCCGCTTGGACATATGGAAGTGATTAAGAACTATGTGTGATGCATTATACAAATAACTTTTCTTGATAAATGTACATTTATCAGGCATTGTATATTGAGTGGTGGAACCGAACGCCGCCTGAGTCAGAATCAAACCCACAAAAGTCGCCCGCTTTTGGCCCTCCGGGTCACGACGGCCTTTGAATAAACTTTCCAACATATATTTTTTCAATCCGATCAGTATAATATTATAAAGTAGGTATCTACCTATGTGTTATTACTATAATATTATGGTTATAGTTAGCGCATTGCCTTCTAAAAAAAAAACAAAGAACAATTTTAAGCTTAAGTAATAGGCATAAAAAAAATAAAACGTTTTTCATCTCCAATTACAATAAGAACAGTAAGAAGGAGCACCTTTCAAAAGCAGGCGAAGCAGAACGTGTTTCACGTTTAAGAGACGTCGGAATGATCCTCCAAAGCATACTTCACGGGGCTCCAAGTTCGGTGTGGACAGAGGAAATTTAATTAAACCCCCACATTAGGCTATGCAATAAGGCCTTCTTTGTTTTAACGGATACTTTAAGAGCGCCGGCGGATAATTCTCCGAATATCCGGCCACAGTGTCAAAGGCGTGTATTTTAATCTACGTACATACCGTACGAAACCTAATATTAAGATTCAATTTCCGTAGAAAGCTTAGGGAGATATTAATAAATTTACTAGCACATCACTATTTGTGGGGGGGATAAATCGGTAAAATGGAAAAACCATAATAACCGGTAATCGCACTACGAAATTATGCATTTAGGTAATGCCAGTGCAGGGAAAAATTTCGGCTCGGTGAAAATCTTTTCTAAAATAACGAGCTGGTCAAAATACGTACATTAGGTAACGTTCTCAATTTCCATTCGCACGGCCGCGTTGCAGTGACGGCGAATTTGCATCGGAAAGAAACTCAAAAAGAGTTAAAAAGAGCAAGTCCCACCCCCACAGGGAGCCGCTGCGCCACCCACCACTCCTGCACTCCTATATGCTCAAGTAGTGCAGCTTAGTTTTTGTTATCAACAATCGATCGTGTACCTTACGCGAAGTGAATGCTGGGATTCTGTGTGCTTTGGCGAGATGCTGGCTAGTTTAAAAATTTATGTGTTTGGAAGAAGTTGAATTAGTACAAAGTGGTTTCTTAATTAAATGACTTGAAAATACCTAAGGAAACATGTTAATGATATGAATTAGAATCTAAAATAAGTGTAATTGTATTTTAATAATATTAATAATATTTATAGTATCTAATTATTTATTTCTGTAATATTTCTTTAAAATCATGAGGATAATATTTTTTTTTCCTAACCAACAAAACAGCTAATAATCAAATAAATTGAATAATCTTACTTAAATACTACCGAAAATTGTAAAAAAATAATCCATAATTTTATTTCTTTATTCTGGTGTCGAGGCAAGCTCGCCGGTGAGTTCCACCACTCAACACGCAATGCTACCAGAATTCGTCGGGGAATGGGAAGCAGAGTGTCTTAACACTAGGCTCACACTGCTTACCCTTGTACATGTGGAATACAGCATAAAGCTGAAAAAAAGGTAATGAGAGATACGAGATACTACATAACTCCCATGTAACTTGCACCAGGTGTTTCCGGATACGTTCGCAACTCCTGGATTTTTTATTCAAATCCTTTGGGCGCCTACGGCGATACAAAAACTCTTTGATAAATTCATCGAACCCTGAAATGTTAGCTTCGAAAAGTTGTACTCGAAATTTTTACGATCGTTCTAGACGTACATTCTTTATTGTACCTGTGTACTAATAAAAGTTGGCAAAGTGAAGTTGTTTTTGTAGGAAGATATTTTTTATGTGTTACATATATACTAGCACATTCATTGGTCATACAATAATTAAATAGCGCTAAGAAACACAAACATTTTTCTCCATAACAGCCTAGTCAAAAAGAACATGTTGAGTGGCGAAACTCAACGCCACGCTACGTCTCACTATTATGTGCAAATAAAATTTAAAAACCCACAATCAACACACTACCAGTGACACCACCATAACCTCAAAAACACACCAAAATAAACAACCCAAACTAAAACAAAAACAAACCATACACGGACATGGAAAACCATACCCACCCACCAAACAACACTAGCACCAGCAGCTAATGTACCAACACACGACATCAGCATCACAAACCAGATCAACAGCCAGTTAGGACAACTGATGATACTGCATCTGGGTCGTAACTCGCAGAAACTGAAACGAACAGACGGCCGCGCCCGCGATCTGCCGCTAAATGACGTCATTACCGCCGTACGGACGACTGTAAAGCACAATACCTGTGTGCTGAAAGCGTAACTAAGGCTTGGTGTAGAATGGTCGTTGGGTGCATTCAATTTTGTGATAACTAACTAGAGGCGTAGACGCGGCTTCGCCCGCTTATATTTTATTGTATTATAGTCGTATTATATAAAAATCTTCAGTAATTCTTTCAGTAATTCTAGTCTGAAAGTGGAATGAACATCTCTCATCACGAAATTTCACATTTACAATATTACTAGTTTACACACTAGTATATTATGTAAATTGTGATTTAACTAAACGATAAATAAAAATATTTATCATATAATCATTGTTTCAATGAGATTATTGGGTCCCACTATAATTTAAAGTCAGGCACAACTAAACTGCGCTACGAATCCGTCTTCCATTTACAACAATACACTATTTTTTTTCGAGGCCAGTCGTGGCGCAGGGGCACATATTGTGACGGTAAAATCGACTAGTTGTGGGTTCGATCCCCACTCGAGGAGATGAAATAATTATTTAAATTTATATTTCCATTTCTTCGCTCTGGTGTCGAGATCTGATTCCGCCACTCAACACGCAATGCCTCCAAAAATTCATCGGAAAGGAAAGGAGTGCCTTAACACTAGGTTATCATAGGTACTCTTAACACTAGGTACCCTGCTGTGTGCGGGATACGGCTTGAAGCCGAATTGGCAATTTTTTTTTATTTTTATATAACAAAAGAAATTAACGGAAATATTCGAAAACGGTTCACACGAAAGTGCCTCACCTCACACGACCAACACTCAGCACATATCAGGTGTGACTCAGCACGCGTTTACGAGTTCACATAGATAATAAAGGCATCGTAAATAAGGTAATTTTCTACGTGACGTCATCACCAGCACCACCAATTTCGCTGCACAAACTGAATTCCGGCGCTGGCCGTGGCTTACTTCCTAATATCTTAGTTGTTTGATTTTCTGCACTCGCAAGCTCAAGTTCTTGCCGGTGACCTTTTGTTTTGATACTACAGTACGTACCGTCTTAAGAAAGTGTGATGAGGTTTATTTTCCTTAGTAGATATACATAAATGTAGGTATTATCTGGATTTTAGTTTGAATTGTTTAAATTCATGTAATAAATGAATTTTTGCTATGTTGTTAAATATCATATTCCTAAACCTACATATACATATATGTATACTTGTATATTATAATTATAGAATAGGTATAAAATATCGAATGTAATGGGATTTGAACCAGCGTCTCTTGAATAGCGTCCAGTGTCACTGCCACTGAGACATAACTTGGATGGTATGCAATTTTCATAAGTATTCTAAAGAAAAAACATTTTTTTCTCTTTCGTATGAAATATCAATTTTTACGACATTTGTAAAAAATATTGCTTATATTAAATCGTTATAGAAAATACTTTTCTATGATGTTGAATAAATCGTTGATAGTTCCTATTTTTAAAAGCGTAAATCAATTTCTGTATTGTTTATTATACTAATTAATAATTTAGCTGCTAATATATGATACGAAATTCAGATTTTTCATGGACCAGAAACAACTTTGTAAGCTAATTTAAAAAAAGACTTTATTTTGAAAAATAAAAAAAAATACCACTAGGTTACCTCAGCCCACCCTGCTATATTTGGGATACAGGGTGAAGCTAAAATAACAATTTAAAAAAAATTATAAAACCACTACTAAAAATCAAATTTAAAACAAAACAAACTAATTCCAAAAATGCTAACGTAAAATCCGGCTTAGCAAGACTTCCGTGCGACACATCTTTATGCAGTAATGAGACGCGAGAGATGCTGGCAAATTGAAATTCACGTCGCGGGTCCGGAAGTGTCGGTCTTTCAATACTTGGGGGGGAAAGTGGGGAGCGGGAGTGGCGTGAGGACTCCTTTGTTCCGTTTAATTGCTTCCATCCTCCCGTTTTAGTTTTATCATGTCCGTTGGTCCGTTGTTACGTACTTGTTACGTATCGACCTCGTTTGATAAGAAACGCTTATTTAGGTTCCTTATTGTGAATTGGTCTTGAATGAAATGGATGTAGATGGATATAAAGAATTCAAATTCAAAATTAAAATTATGTTAACGTTATGTTTTCGGTCTGTATATAAATTAAACATAGAAAATATTGGCTTAGGTTTTAGCTTCATGCTGCATTCCTATCACATCAGTGTAGGCAGAGGGAACGCAGTGTTAAAACACTTCGTTCCCCGTTTTCCGGAAAGTTCTAGAGGCATTACGAGTTAAGTGGCGGTAGCATAGAAAGGAAAACACAAACATATCATTTCCTCGAGTGGGAATCGAACCTACAACTTTTAACTTAATAATTTAGAAGTAACAGATCTTAATAATCTTAGACAAAAAAATGATGTCGAGTAATCTGGTGGCGTTCTACGGCCAGGAGTTCATTAGCAGTTAATGCCGTGAGAAGTACCAGTACCACGGAGTAGGCAAAAGGAGGCATTTGGTTGAGTTTTAAGTTTTATTGAATAATCCAGTGGGGGTTTTAGTTTAACTCTTAGAGCACCTTACATTTTTAACGCCTTCATTTTTTTACATATAATAAGAGATTTGATCGAGTGAGACTAGAGGAAATTTCATATTTTCATTTTCTCGTCAAGTATTTCGTAAATAGTTATTTACTCTGAGGAAATTAAAATATTTTTTTCTATATCTATACTGAGGTCAATTGTGGCGCAGGGGCCTAAGCGCGTGAATGTAAACACGACTGGTTGTGAGTTCCATCTCCTCTCGAGGAAATGAAATATTTATTTAAATTTATATTTTGGAATCGTCTTTTTTTTACTTATCTACTATCTATCTAACACCGCTAACACCGTATTAGGGCGTTCCACCCACGTTCTAACAAATACAATAACTTAAACTATATATAAACAACAAATTTTACTTAGGGAAATGAAAGCGAACAGCGTTTGTAAGATGGACGGTGTACGGGGTAATAAACACATGCACTCAGATAACAAAGAACGGTACTATGATAGCCTGGGGTCAGTCTTCTCATGCTTATGTTGATTTTTTTTAGTTTCACGCTGTATCCCGCGTGTAGCGGGGTAGGGGAGGGAGACTAGTGTTAAGACACTCCCCACTTTCCGCTGAACTCTCCAGGCAATGCGTGTTGAGTAGCGGAACTCCTTCCTTAATATAAATAAATATCTTGGCCGATAAAGAGCAGAGTCGGTCGGGCAGTTTCTCTCTAGACAACCTAAAGTGATGGAATTAGTAATATTGTTTCTACTTGGCATAATATAAGCATTTTGTTTGTCATTACAGGAACTACTTCCTATCATTTGTTTAGTGCAACAATGACGCAATCGCATTAAAAAAAATTGGCAATTTCGCAAAAAAAAGGAAATACGTAAACAACGTACAATCATTGTAACACTAAATAAGCTATATGTATTACAGTAAATTCAAAGTTCTCTATCACTAGAATTAAATAAGCTGCTGATTCATTTATAAGCTGTGGCGTTCTGGTCTTTCGGTACGAAAGCTCATTACCGCGGGGGCAATAAAACAGGCGGACACCTTTCGAAAACAAGCTATAGGTACTATAGACGCAATTAAGTTCTCACACTTCACCTGCCTAACGAGGGCCGAGGGTACAGCTTGAGAATGTGAGCTGCACCGTGGTAGAACACTTGGATTGGAAGGTTTGACCACAAGATGGAGACCACAAGAGGGCTAGATGAAAATTTTTAGTTACCAATCTAAGCTAAATTATTTTTTTAGGTCCAACTTTTCTTCGGCGAGAGGAAATAGATTGAATGAACATAGTGCTAGCACACTCCGTTCTCAAATTAAAAAAGAAACTATTGACGAAACAATTAAACTTATAGGTAGGTAAATCTTTTTCCTATAATTCGATATTTTAAACACCAAATAAAAGCTAAATAAAATAAATTTCACCTGTTATAAATTGTACTTCCCGTTCACCTACTAATCCATAAATTGGTACGGAATCCTCGGTAGACTAGTCCAACTAGCACTTGACGTGCTAAAACAATTGAAAAAGTGACGACTTCTTGATTTTGTTTAGTTTTGTGCATAGATTGCAGTTAAGACAACAAAATATAGCTATATATTAGTTATTTTTCTATTTTAGTGTATATTTATCGATATATTTATACTTAATGGCAATATTACAATCTCTTACTGATTTGAAATAGCCATGTTTAAGTGCATTAAGATAATATTAAAATACTAAAACGTTTAAAGACCCACAAACTATGTCAATGAAATTATATCCTTGACCACAGTAGAATATTAAATAACTATACTTTAATTTAATAAAAAACAGGGCTCCGTACTCTTATTAGATTAAAATGTTTTTGTCAAATTGATATAAAATCTTTAATTGCTTATTCTTCTGTAGCACATATAAGATTAGTAATTGGGGGATTAATAACAATAAATTATTGAGGATTTTTAGGTTCTTATATTTTAATAATTGGTCATGGATTATGTTCTTCTGGAATATTTTGTTTATCTAATTAAAACAGATACTTCTACGTGCTTACAGTACTGTAATAAAACAAAAAAATCGTCGACAATTAAGAAACAATTAGTTATTATTTAACTAAAATCTTATATAGAAAGAACATATTATATTAGAGTAACTTTAATAATAATTGACATCTATTAGTGAAGGTGTTAAAATATTTAATTAAAAGAATCACAATGAGGCTGAGGCAGAGCCTCCATTCATCCATACATATATATGAACGTAATAAAAAAGTACCTACATCTTAGAAAACCTAGGTGCTATAAAACCTTGACAACATCCTAAGTTGGAATATCCCTGATGCAAATTCAAAAGATCATCTCAATCTCAAGTTTCCTAGAAATTTGTGTACAAACATACAAACCACACAAGTACACCTACCCCACCCACAAATCTACATATAATCCAATCCCAACAACAACAAACACACACACACGTGTCAAACTCACTACATCCCATTTTAAAATCGGTTAAAACCATTCCCCGCTTTATAACGCCATCACATTTTGTAAAACAACATTACACATCCAATCTCCTGAACTATATGCGGACGCATATAATATTCATATTATAAAAGTATTCAATGCTGTGCGAGTCATCGCGCTTAATCGAATCGATACAAAATGGGCCGCGTTACGGGATATTATCTTAAGTTAATAAACACTGGCCGGAGTTCTGATGAAGCGAAGCTATTTACGAAATTGTTTTTTTTATTTTTTTGCTTAATACACGAGTACTCTACGTTTGGATGAAAAGAGCGAAACGTTTCATTGGAATGGTTTATGTCCAGCAGTGGACTAAGACAGGCAGATGTTGTCGCCAGCAGGCCACATAGCAGATTCGCCATGTGATAGACCGACCAAGTCGAGGTTGCCCTTAATGGCCGACGAGGGGATAACAAGAGTTTTCACTCTTCAACGACAAAGAAGAATGTGTATATCAAATTCATTTTTTTATTAGGTCGGAAACTTTTAAAAGAAGAATACTACATCAAATTTGTCTTCACAATTCAAATTAGCGTTATAGATTTGACTACTGCAACATCTTAACAGTAAACAGAGAGAACTTAGTGTCAGAACTCTCTCTCACTTTTCCACTTTCTGCCCGAATTTAACATATTTCATGTTAAGTTGCGGAACTCGACGCCATGATCAAAACTTAAGAACGTTTAATAACAATTTCGTCCGCACGAGAGGCCTCACCTTACCAATCTGTAACTGTACAATCCTATAATATTTAATGACCGCACTTATGCCAACATTGTAGGATTCATACACTGAATAAGTGAAGTTTAAATTTACGATACGGCGAGCTCTTAACGTATAGAAAGGTAGATAGATAGATAGATAGATAGATAGATAAATAGGTAGTTGGGGATATTGCAAAGACAATGTTAGTGTTGCATACTTTCTAAAACGATGGTGGCTGGATGCGGCTCCTTTGGTACTATCTATGGTTCATATGCAATGTGCTGTAAATATTACATTAAATTTTATATGATTTTATAATGTACTATTGCAAGTCTATAATATGCTTATATTAAACTATTAGTTACAATATATACCTTGGATATAATGCACTTATATAAATAAATAATAATAATATGCATAGCAATACACATAATTCGAATAGTTTATAATGAATAATACAAACAACATGTTTTAAATATAATATTGATCCAGAATAGTTTATGTAGGGACGGCCCGAGTGTCGCAACCGGTGCTTTGTAAGCTCTACGGTACTAATAAATATGATACATTGAAAGTCTCGTGAGTGAATCAAGTGAATTGATAAAAAAAAATAAAAAAAAAATAATAATAACTTTCTATCTATCATCCAGACAAAAAAGGGAATTGAACCCAATATAACTATAATCATGCAAAAGGAACTCACAGTGTATTTCTACACGACGATATTCCAACGTCAACAGAATCGCAACCCCTATCACGGCACGTCAACATGTCGTACACACTATATGTAGAACACGCTGTATATAGATAGTAAGAGTATGTACGTACGTATATACGGTACACCATATATAACGGTAGAAAGGTAGGTATACGGCTGTATAGTACAATCGCTGGTAAGACGAGCGACCGCAGCGGACAGGCTTTGTGCGGGTCCGTTGCTAAATTACGCCTATGTTATGTTAACGCGTGGACGCGATTTGAATGTATTATTTAAATTATGTATATTTAATACATAATTTAATATATATTCAGATGCATTGAAAAATATATTTGTATCTGTAAATATAAACGATAAACTATTAGTTATTTTATTAAATTCTTCATTTTAAATCATTCATTTCTTACGTTGATACTATGAAAACTAAGATCTTTGCTATGCCTTTGGTGTATTTTAACTCTTACCCCCTCAGCAGTAAACGCACCTTCGAAAGGTCGATTTTAATTAAATTGTTATTCATAACAGAGCTTGGAAGGACTTGTGTATTCCATATTGCTCTTTAACACGACTTGTAAAAATTACTCAAAAGTAAAAGCAATTAATATTATATAAAATTATCATAATTAATAGAAAAATTAAATAATAACTAACAATAATAGAAAAACGCTACCTCGAGCACACGCCTATGGCGCACTGTCAGAGCGGGCGGGCGTCAGGTGCCCGTATTTCGGTCGCTACGGCCGAGCGGTCGCCGCTCAGTTTATGTAACACATACACGTTATATAACCACCTCACCTTCTAATGGCTTAGTCTAAAATGGAATACTCTAGAAGTGTTATTAGGCGTATTTAATACCGGAATACCAGAACCTAGATGGATCGATGCGATGGTGCAACGAATTCGAATTATGTAAACTTTTTGATAACATTCTACTATAGTTTTCTGCACATACTTTGGGCCTGACTGTAATCGGGACGATTATGGGTTCGATTCCTATATGGGGGAATGAATTACGTTCGCACAACGCGCAATATCTTTAAAAATGGGCTGAAAGTTAGAAATTCCCTCTGCCTACCATTCAATTCATTGAAGCTAAAAACAATCGTATGATCCTGGTTACTTTTACAAATGAGCATCCCAACTGAAATGCAATAATCGAGGAGTATGAACAGTCACGAGAAAACCGCAAAATGCAGGATGTATGAGAACAAGAAAAATACGTAGAAGAGGATATCCAAATTATAGATGCTTAATAAGGAAGTGAGACAAGTTTCAAAGACAAGCATTTTAACAAAATAAAAATCATACGAATCTAAACCCTCATACCGTTTCATATTTGTTTCTTTATTGAGATATATTTTTATAGCTTCACGCTGTTTCCCTCAAAGCCAGTCCGTTCTCCATTCTCTGTCCAACTTTTGAGACATTGTATGGTAATTGAATTCAACGCCATACTTTGCTTACCAAAACGGGTAAATGAAAAACAATAATAACAAATAATATTTCCTTTTACAAATGATTACGTATAATTAGAAATATTATATTAACCTATATATTTACGAGACGGAACCAGAAAAAACAAAGAAATAAAAAGAGCAAAACCAAAGCAACTCTACGCAGAATACGCAAATAGTACCACGTACCACTTCAACGTCAAACATTGTTCTTAGTTAATAGTACTGCAGCTTTCCCTTTGCCTCGCCTTGCGGCGCGATTGAATTAATCGTATATTCCTTAGTACTAATGCTCTCTTAACGTCCGCCGTGTAAACGTTGGTATTATGACGCGATAGAGATAAATCTTTCAATGGCCATCCCTGCTACTTGTTCGTACTTGTTCTGTACGGTATTGATGAAGTTAAACGGGTATTTTTTTTCTAACTTTCGTTTTTCCATCTTAATACAAGCTTGTAGGAAGCCGTCGTAGCTCATAGGCACAAGGGTGTGACTGTAACGCGACGGTTGTGGGTTCGATCTCCACTCAAAGGAATAAATTATATTTTTTTAATAATTTCATTTCTTCGCTCTGGTGTCGAGGCCTTTGCCTCGCGAGAGCAAAGAGTGCGTGAGAGTTAATATCAATCTTTAAAACTTAGAACAAATAAACAGAAAATAAACATTGAATACATTATATACTTTAATCCTTTTCAAATTTGATAATATCAAAGAAACATACCAAAAACTTTAACCAAACGACTTTACTTCACTTTCATAACAACTTCATTCAACAAAAGCAACAAGTGCTCATTTAAAAGCCACTCCTACCCAAACATAGCAATATAGAGTATAATAATAAAGGCAGAGACGAATAATTAAACAAACAAGCCAGCCCAGAAACGTAAAACAATTTACTTCTTGGAATATCTTGTTATACATACATATATTCAAGAGACAAAGCGTGGACAAATCATAAATAAACTGTCACTGTGGTGCATATCCTCCTAGCACCGAGGTCCAGCGGTCTCTATATGCACAGTATTTCCCCATACAGCATATATGCATAGGTATATAGGTATATGCACAGTATTTCCCTTTATAGCATATATGCATATAGATATATAGGTATATACGGTTCGGCATTGGAGCGCGAATACTCCACTCTGGGCGAGCTTACCGCGCTGCTTCCTAATGACGACGTTAGATACGGATGAGGTCATGGTGGCGGTCTTAGCGATTTAATGTTTTTTTTAAATATAATATATTAAACTTTTAGTTGCGATTTCACCCCAATGGAGAGGGAAATAACTAAGAGATGTGTATGATGTATTTTAAGTATGAAAAGTAACTTAAAAGTAACTTTGGCCACAGGTATGGTGGGTTACATTGAAAAATTTATCTTAATTTTTTTTTCCATTTAAATTAGTACTGTCTGGAATTAGCGGCGCCTATCAAACCCTTCAGTTGTATAATATTAATACTAATATTATAACGGTATAATTAAATGATTATTTTATTTCAGGAGGGAAATTATTTTACAATTAAGTATTCGCTTTCTACACGAAAGTTTTATATAAAGGTTTCCATCAGAGTTCTGTGAGAACCTTAACTGTAAGTGAACTTAAAAATATAAATTTACAAATAACCATATTTATATATAAACATTCTTATATTATACCAAACGTGATGAAGAAATATAATTCAATATAAAGCAAAATAAACGAATTCCTTAAACAAAAAAAATTCAACCTAAAGGAAACACATTTTCTACCAAATCTATTTAAACAAAACCAGTCCATCTTAAACCTTGCATAGCACAACCGATACACCATCTTAAAACACCCCACCCCAAGATGGGTGTCTTCGAAACATTCTAAAACATAATGTTAACAATATTTCTCGCTCCCACCCTTACTAAATCCTGCCGCGACGCCGTGGAAAATGGACGGAGCCGTGACATCGAGGACCTGGATATATAACCTGTCGTCCAAGCCGAGGCCCAGTCCCCTCCCTGATTTAGAGCCTTTGCAGCTATCAGTTTCTGCGTTTATAGCGTCTATTGCATATTATTCAACTTTAAATTGAGGATTATTTTGGAATATGTCTTGAATTTTAAGAAAACTATCAATTTTAGCAATTTTTTGTTATTTTTTTTATTATAAGCTTTGATAATCTAAATATCAATATTTATGACATTTTAAGATGATATCATGACATGGAAGACCTGGAACCTGTCCCTCAAGCCGGAGGAGTCTTAAAGATTTTTATTGCATAGACTATTGAAAAATATATAAAAAACAATATAAGAAAAAATCCAAAGCTTTAACATTTTAACTAAGAAGTCCCAAGAACCAACATATTGTAGATTATTTTTCTAGTCTTAGTATAATTCAAATTCCTAGCCATCTTGTACACTAACACTAACATATTTGAAGAGCACCAAACAGCGACCATCTTTTAATAAACCCAAAAAACCCAAACATTTCTCAAAAAATCTCAAATCCAAATCCTCAAGAAAACCGAGATGTTTTAATCAGCATCAATTACTCTCACGTAATGCCTTCCACTAGTTCCACTGGCGCTACCAACACGTAAATAAACAAAACGCAGCGGCCTTCGAGCCCAATTTTCTAGTATTATGCACTTTATGTTCCTTGCTCTAAGAATTTTGCACCCAAAGCTACACAGTCGAAGCGGAGAGTTCACAAAATCGATCTCTATTAACGGAGAGTTAGGTCCGTATATCGTTTGAGCCGTCTCAGTGTACGTGTGTATGTTGACCTACTTACCGAGCCTGTATATACTACGCAGTGTTTATATAAGCCTCCGTTTGAAGCCTGGTTTCCACTGTGGCCGGCTTAATTTGGCTTGAAAGTGTATTGAATCAAATGAAATATGCACATCATCAAAGTAAAAATGCACGCTGTTGTGAAAATATGTGGTTCCATCTCGTTGTGAACATTCATTGATTCGAAATATGGCTAGATAAAAAAAAGTAATTTGTAAAAAAATATTTTTTTAGCTTAACACTGTATCCCGCACATAGCAGGGTAGATAGAGGGAACCTAGAGTTAAGACACTACCGTTCCCCACTTTCCGTCGAATTGTGGAGGCATTGCGTGTTGTTCCTACGCCACCACTGGCGTCGAAGAGAAATTAATGTAATAAACTGGTTTCAAAGAAATATGTATATATATAATACTAGCGGCCCGCTCGCGGTTTCACCCGCGTGAACTATGTTATTATTAATTTCTGTCTCCATGACTACGTCCTAGTGACGTCTATGCAAAATTTGAGACTTCTAGCATTTGTAGTAACGAATTTTCATACAACTTTCGACCCCAAAAACAACCCCTTAGAAGTCGAATATTGGAAATTCCCGTCTTAGCGAGCACCTACGTCCTATAAGTAACTCGTATGCAAAATTTGAGAATCCTAGCACTTTTAGTTTCTGAGATTTCGTGATGAGTGAGTGACCTTTCGATTTTATATATATAGATTTATGACGATCTATAGACTTGCAAACGAACGTTCTTTTTTTTTGCTTAATTTTTTTTTCTAGTTAAACTCTGAAGACTTCAGAAGACTTAGAAAGGATCAAGATCTATTGAAGTCATGACTATGCATATAGAAATCGACCCAATTTTTTTTGCAAATTTTTACTTTTTTTGGAGTAAAAACTGTCAGGAAATATAGAACTTAGCTGCATGCGAAGAGAACTCCGATTTATTTTTGATGTGCTGAACAATGCTCTACTAAAATGATAGACAGACATACAGGCTGTCATGGCGCAATCGGATAGACTGCCTGTATATACGACGGTAGTGAGTTCGATCTACACTCTGGGAATTTATTGTATTTATGTTTATTTATTTTCTTTGATAGACAAGAAAAAGAGCATGCCTATATTTATTATTGCTAGCTTTTATTTTTATTTTCAGACGCTTACCCATTGTAAACGAATACAATAATTTATAAAAACAATTTACATTTTGCAATGATTTAAAGCATTATATGCAAACTGTAATTTAATAACATTTAATTGGTTTGAAAAATTAAAGCGTGTCTAATCCCGTTCGACTCGAATAAATACAAGCAGAGTCAACCATTTGTAAATAATAAAAGCTACCAATATAATAATAAATACAAATGGAGGAACGAACGTGGCAAAGATATTAAAATAAACATCCTCACTACACTAAATACTTATACAGATTATTCTAAAACGAAACAGAAAAAAAACAAATTTTACATACAATAAACTTTTCTAAGCACAAAATTCAACACAGATTAAATATAAAAAAGAAACAGTCATCAAATAAAAAAATAAAAAGAAGAAGAAAGGACTAAATCAATTACAGACAATTTATAAAACATAAAAACGACAATTGAAATATCATAGCGCCGGCAAACTCCGCAGANTTTTTTTTTTTCTTTTGATTTTTTTGAAGGCATCTTTAAATTTAATATGTGTTAATGTTGCGTAAGTCAAAGAGTATGGAGTTGGCTTCTGACGATTTGTAGATGTGAACCCGTACAATATTGAATTTTTATTTCGTATTTATTTGGTGCGTTGATTTCGAGTCAAAAAGTAATAAATACTAATTGAAACTCAGAAAATTTTATTCACTTTCTAAGTTTTAGTGGAAAAGAGAGTTGAGCCACAATTTTGGACAAATTGATATATAAATATTGTGATTTGGCTTTGAGTACCATCAAACTGACAATACACATTTAAGCACCTTCGGCAGCCATCAGTTGTGGGGTCTGTTTCTGACAAAAGACGTCTACCGTAATCGTCCTGCTAAATTTGAGAAAACTCTAATGAACGACAACAGCGCTAGTTACAAACGCTCACAAGTAACTCGTATTCGTAAATAGGGCGATATTTCAAGTAGCGTAAATAAGGCCATCTTAAAAACTGATTGAAATAAAAAGAAAAAACCGAAAAAAAACAAATGTATAACGGTCATTCAAATACAAATACAAATACATGTGTAAATAGTTGCATAAATTTGAATTTAGACTTCATAAAAAAATACAATTTATCTTCAGTATTTTCTTATAATTTTAACACCTAAAATGATCGTCCATAAACCAACATTACAGACAACATAAGTTTTTTTAAATGTTATTCAACATTTAACTTATTAATATGAATAAACTGTAAATGACTTTACATTCAAACTACTTATACTATTAGCACTGCTCTTGACAAATAAAATAAAAAATCAACGCCCTCTCAGCGCACACACACAGCTAGGCAGGGAGCAATTCCAAAAAAATATTTCAATGTTTATTCTCTTATCTATGCCAGAACGCACACGGGCACAGCAACACGACACACCGATACACACTTGCGCAAATTGAAATAAAGTTTGTTTTAGTTGGGCAATGGGCATGAATGAAAGCGAAAGGGCGGGAGTTTAAAATGAATTGTTATCAAAACATTCACTTTTTTTTACAACTGTTGAATACCACCTACATTCTGTGAGTAACTTTATAATTTTTAGGTTGAAGGTCGGGGCTTTTTGTTTTGTGTGAAAGATTAATTAATTTGAGTTTATATTGGAGTTTATATTTTTACACTGTGAGAGAGAGAAAATGGCGGGAGCTGACAATCAACTGTCAAAAAATATTAACTTTCTTTCTATCGTTAAATAATTTGGGACTTCAAGGTAAAGTTTTTGTGATGTTACCGGTTAATTAATGAAATACTCGTAAATAGTTTCTTATTGGTTATTAAAAATGGTCTTACTGTATAGACACAGACATCCTAATAAAAAAATTGTAATCTTTTAGGTTATACAGTGCGGAAACGGGCACTTCTACCATATTAACGAAGTACGTATTTAAATCCCAGCAGCGGTACAACCTCAAGGGCTCGCTTCTTTTCCCCGCTCTTGTAACAAGACAGTGCGCGGCGTTGAACTTTTTCCCACATAGCACAGTAGGCAGAGGGAACCTAGAGTTAAGAAAATACATCCCCCATTCTCCCTCCATTTATTAAAACATTACGAATTGAGTGACAGACCTCACCGCCGCGTTTTCTCTTCTTACAACAAACAGTACATGAAAATAATACTTTCCCCCGAGCTGGATCGAACCTACAACCGTTGCGCTCACAGTCAGACACTGTGCCACCGCGCTGGGGCGGTCAATTAAAATCAATGTCAAGTAGTATAAGAGATCTAAAATTGAATCTGTTTAATATGCCAATATGCAAATCGATGAAGATTGATATGAGCTTGAACGTGAAAACTACCTTTTGATA
>JAKRZM010000900.1:283043-300472 GCA_036379175.1 Heliconius cydno galanthus | reverse complement strand
TTTTTTTTTTCTTTTTTTTTTTTCTTTTGATTTTTTTGAAGGCATCTTTAAATTTAATATGTGTTAATGTTGCGTAAGTCAAAGAGTATGGAGCTGGCTCCTGACGATTTGTAGATGTGAACCTGTACAATATAGAATTTTTATTTCATACTTATTTGGTGCGTTGTTTTTCGAGTCAAAAAGTAAGAAAATACTAAATGAAACTCAGACAATGTTATTCACGTTCTAAGTTTTGGCGGAAAAGAGAGTTGAGTCACAATTTTGGAGAAATTCATATATAAATATTGTGATTTGGCTTTCTGTATCACCAAACTGACAATACATATTTAAGCACCTTCGGCAGCCATCAGTTGTGCGGTCTGTTTCTGACAAAAGACATCTACCGTAATCGTCCCTCCAAATTTGACAAAAATCTAATGAACGACAACAGCTACTTTTGATCTTGTCAATTTGGTTTAAATGGATTAATAAGTTAAATAATGCTTGTTCTGCAGGTCGAAATTTCCAGCAAAAATGTTGGAACCAAAATGTTTTCTTTTCTTTTGCGATACTACCACCATACACATCATTAACCCTTCGAGGCGTTTACCCAGCACTGGGCGCTACAGTGAAACTCGTACTCGTAAATAGCGCGATATTTCAAGTTTTCCATTTTAAACTGAGTGATGTAAACAGAAAAAACCGAAGAAAAAACAAATGTGTGACGGTCATTCAAATACAAATACATGTGTGTATGCTGTATAAATTTGAATTTAGACTTCATAAAAGAATACAATTTATCTTCAGTGGTTTCTTATAACTTAAGTTTTTTTTTAATGTCATTCAACATTTAACTTATTTATATTAATAAATATGTAATAAATTGTAAAGTGTAATAAATTGTAAATGACTTTACATTCAAACTACTTATACTATTAACACTGCTCTTATCAAATAAAATAAAAAAAAACAACGCCCTCTCAGCGCACACACACAGCTAGGCAGGGAGCAATTCCAAAAAAATATTCCAATGTTTATTCTCTTATCTATGCCAGAACGCACACGGGCACAGCAACACGACACACCGATACACACTTGCGCAAATTGAAATAAAGTTTGTTTTAGTTGGGCAATGGGCATGAATGAAAGCGAAAGGGCGGGAGTTTAAAATGAATTGTTATCAAAACATTCACTTTTTTTACAACTGTTGAATACCACCTACATTCTGTGAGCAACTTTATAATTTTTAGATTGAAGGTCGGGGCTTTTTGTTTTGTGTGAAAGAGGAATTAATTTGAGTTTATATTGGAGTTTATATTTTCACACTGTGAGAGAGAGAAAATGGCGGGAGCTGACAATCAACTGTCAAAAAATATTAACTTACATTCTATCGTTAAATAATTTGGGACTTCAAGGTAAAGTTTTTGTGATTTTACCTGTTAATTAATGAATGAAATACTCTTAAATAGTTTCTTATTGGTTATTAAAAATGGTCTTACTGTATAGACTTGTTGTAATCTTTTAGTTTATACAGTGCGGAAACGGGCACTTGTACCGTATTAACGAAGTACGTATTCAAATCCTAGCAGCGGTACAGCCTCAAACACCACGGTTGTATTATTCTTAGTTGAGGACTCAATTATTTTCATTTTTTCTTTCTCCGCTCTTGTAACAAGACAGTGCGTGGCGTTCACCATGTTCCCACAAAGCACAATAGGCAGAGGGAACCTACAGTTAAGAAAATACATCCCCCATTCTCCCTCCATTTATTAAAACATTACGAATTGAGTGACAGACCTCACCGCCGCGTTTTCTCTTCTTACAACAAACAGTACATGAAAATAATACTTTCCCCCGAGCTGGATCGAACCTACAACCGTTGCGCTCACAGTCAGACACTGTGCCACCGCGCTGGGGCGGTCAATTAAAATCAATGTCAAGTAGTATAAGAGATCTAAAATTGAATCTGTTTAATATGCCAATATGCAAATCGATGAAGATTGATATGAGCTTGAACGTGAAAACTACCTTTTGATAAAGCTTTTAGATTAGGTACATTTTATACATTTTAATGATTAAATTGAAATTTTACATGCAAGGCGCAAGCTTGCAACTGTATATGCGACGGTTGCGAGTTCGATTCCTACTAGCGGGAATATATCATTTAATATCATCAGAGCGCGGCGTTGACTTCCACGACTCAACAATGCCTCGAGAATTCGGCGGAAAATGGAAAATGGAATGGAAATGTCTTAATAGGAACGAAGGATGTTAACTCTGGGTGTACAGGATCCTTCTGCCTATCCTGTTACGATTATACAGCACGATGCTAAAAAAATTCAAAAAGTAGGCATATAATCTCAAAACACTTTTTTACTGCGTTATGACTGACGTAGCAAAAGCACGGGATTTTTTCTCTCTATAATACCACTTCTGGCAGTTGAACAAAACAGGTAAAACCTTAACGAGCAGCTAATTAAAACTTTTGTGGTGCAATTATTAACAAGATAGATGCTATGGAGATGGTTTATTGGTTCACAAAATGTTTCTATTATTTTTCATTGTATACCTACATAAATTTAATCTTTTTAATAATTAATAATTAGAATTTTATGTAAAAATAGAAAACCTTTAGTTATTTTAACGCAATAGACTTTATCATGAGGACGTTGTATCGCAGCGACTCAGCTCTTAATTGTAAACGCGACGGTTGTGAGTTCGATTCTCACTCTGGAAAATTAAATATAATTATTTCCAGGCTCTAGAAGATAAGTCGTCGTCACCAAACAACACACAATGAATAAATTAAGAGAAGAATAAGAAACGAGGTGTCTCAACGCCAGGCATGTACCGATAACACGTGGCACGTCACGTGGTGACGTCTTAATAAAATAATAAATTCTATTCGAGTACTATTTGCATCGATTGTTGATGTTTCTGTGTTTAGTTTGTCATAAACAAATTATTTAAATCTAAATTAACATCAAAATCTCCAAAAAACTAGATATACCTATTAGGTTTCTTCTTAAGTATAATATTTAAGTGTATATTTTATAAATATAGTTATCAGCTACTCTTCTCTTCTAACTTACATTCCACATACATATCATCGATTATCGAATCTCCTAATTTGGCCATCACCACCACCACTGTCCATCATGGCACAGACACAGGCACGAGCCAAGGCATAGGCATAGCAAAAACTCGGGTGTTTGACCGTGGTCCCCTGCCCCCCTGCCCAGGGGGAGTGGAGGGGAGGGCAGAGGGGGAGGTTTGCCCTTGCGAAGGTGACGCGACAATTAGCGTCGCCCGGTCATTCCTCCGCGGGCTGGCGCGGTGTCAACGATTCCGCGGCGATAAGGCGACCGGACGCGCCCGCGCTTCAGGGCTGTCAACTAAGTAGTACATTCGTTTTTTTCATCAGCTTCACGTTTTTTCCCGCATAGCACGTTAAATCCACAACCGTAGCGTTAACAGTCAAGTACGCTCCCACTGCCCCACGATGGCCTTTAGTTATACTCGTATATATTGTTATTTGAAGTAAATCGATGAGAAATCACTACTAATAAATTTTCTTTTACTAAAACCAATTTCAGTAGATAGAGAAGAAAACAGAATAACAGAACACTATTCTTCGTCTATTTTATAAGTAAGCGGGAGATATTATAATAATAGTTAAAACTATTATTATAATATTGAAAAAGAACACAATTTGATCGCGGCCACAAAGTTCGCATACTAGAGTTTTACGTGAAATTATACTTACTTGAAAATTAAACTATTTTGCGTCCATTTAATAAAGTGAAGCTTCTTAGTCCTAAACTCAGCAGTAAATGTTTGTATAATGTATCATTAAAATTTTTGACTTATAATGCAAAAAACGTGATAAATTACACAAACTATTACATTTGAGACCGTCTGTCTGCGGTGATTATAGCTTCAAATCTGATTTAGGAAATTGTATTAAAATTGAATATAATTTAATTTTCATATATTCTCAGCTTTGTTGGCCACAACGTAATATACATAAAATATTGTAAAAAAACAATCGAATCCTCCTGGCATTAATCCATGGTCTGTTACGTCCTGAAAAACAAATGACCGACAACCCTGATTCAGACATATTGCGCCACGGAGTTACAAGTAGCACGCAAGTCTCTATACGGTCGCGGCACGAGAGCTCCCAGAACGACGCTAAATATCGAAATATCAGTTTTCACTAAAAACAAGGCAAAATGAATAATATTAACAACTATAATAATTCTTAATATTATTAGGTACACACTGTATCCCGCGTATGGCAGGGAAAGCCGAGGAAATCTGGGAACCTAGTTATAAAACTCTCCTTATCCATTAAGACAAGTGTCTCAAAAGAAAAGTAGAAACGGAATTCCATTTACAATCCCACTTACCACCGATTACTGGACCCTTGCGTGTTGAATAACGTAGCTTAATATTAGATTCCCAGGTTCCCTCTGCCTACCTTACTATATGCGGGATATTAAATAAACATACATATACATACATTTCCGAATGTAGTCTGTCCGTTTTAAAATTTAAAAAAACCTTTTTAAACATGGTGACGAGCTCGCACGGCGGACGGTGACCGACCGCGAGATGTCCGCCGTCGACGCGTAACGGAGCCGCGGGTCGCTAGACAATGGCGTTCGTTGTAGGTATATATTATGTATTTTAAACAGAAAATGTATGATATTCCTAGTTTTAGCTGGCTAGCTGTATGTTTTTTAAATGCTTATGATAGTATATAGATTTGATTTTAGGTGCTGGTGAAAATGGTAGAGAGTGAGAAAATATCCAAGGTAATATCTATTACCTGCAGGAACAAGGGTGTAACTGTAACGCGGCGGTGGTGGGTTCGGTGAAATGAATTATTTCGACCACCACTCGGGGAACTTAAATATTAATTTAAATTTATATTTTCATTTCTTCTTTCTGGTGTCCATGCCAAGGGCGGCGTTCAGTACCGCCACGCAACACGCTATGCCTCCAGAATGCGGAGGAATGCGGACCAAGGTCTTTCACACTAGGTTTCCACTGCCTACCCTGCTATGATCCCTGCAGGATGCATCATGAAAGTAATCATAGATTATTATACTGAGGTGACGAAAGTAATAACTTTTATTGGCTTTGAGTCTGATGAAATTTGAGTCCCATTAATCATCCCCTAACCATCATCACCCCTAAATCTAGGGTGGCTATTTCTATACAAAAAGCGGACGGAAAACGGAGTGTCTTAAAATAAGGTTCCCAGACTCCCTATGGAAATACAGCGCGAAGCTACACAGAAAAAAAAATATCTAAAAACTTCCAACAAATGAGGGTCAGTTTTTTCAAGACTCTCTGAAGTTCCTTCTAATATAATTATGCGTAATGTGGGCGTACCTATTCAGTATTATTATAACAAATAAGTATATAAGAGTTCTTCAGACAAAGTATATAAAGCGTGATGGATGTTTCGAGACGAGAAAGCACAGGTGGCGTTCGACGCGGCCCATCGATCTCGGTAAAAATACGATAATGCCATATATTGCCTACAATGTACTCCTCTTGGGAGGGACACGGTGACAGAAGGTGGAGGGCGGAGAAAAAAAACAATTACAGAGAATAATTTTTAAGAGGTATTAACAAGGTATTGAATACGTGTTTGTAGTGTTTTGTTATAAAAATAAATATATAAATAAAGGAGGAACAGGGAGCAGTATACAGTTACAATTATTGAAATGAAAATGTTAACTACAACCACATTCCTTTAGAAAATTTGTCAAATTGTTTGTTTTTTATATTAAATATAATAGATCTTATATAAAGTAAAATAAATATATTTATTTAAAGAAATACGTATTAAATGTTTTTCCTTTCAATTATAAATAATAAAATAACAAAATATCAAATCGCTTAGCGCCCATGAACGTATCCTCTTAGCATATTGCCTACGCGCGGCAAAAATACACGCGATTCGTGGCCGTCAGCGATAACGTGGACCCCGCCACCCACGCGTCTCACACTTCACCACACCGCTACCTACACCTACACACTTATACCTACACTTACACCTACCTATACGTACCTACCTGTACCTACATACCCGCGCATCATTTGTTCATTGTATTAGCGGTACTCCGCGGTTAAATATAGCCATAGCCTTACGAAAACCGTTCAAACGACGACTTTTAGAAAATGCACCGCGGCGGCGATCGTCTCATTCCTGACGTTCGCACGTATGTATGTATGTATGTACTGCCTTATATACAGAACTGATGGCTAAATATATCCGGTGCGGCGGCGGCAGCTAAAGGCGAGCTCGCGCTCATAAAAAACGCGGCACGGTTGATTACAAAGCCCTCGCCGGGTTTATGGCACGTCGCGTCGCGTACGCGTTGGGGCTACCGGGGTAGTTTTTCAGCTGCCCCACGGGCCACGACGTAAACAAGCGATCGTGCCCCCCCTGCATCCTCCACACCGTCCCCCCCGCTCGTAAACCACGCGCAGATAGCGAGACCAGCTTAATGGCTGATCGGACTTTGATTACCGAGATTACCGAAGGCCGGCGACGCAGCCCCACTCCCGAGCGAAATTTGAATAGATAAGTGGGCACCCGAGGACGGCCGCTCGCGACCGTAATTTACATACTTACTGGCTTTCGGCGCTCGGGGGGTGCCGAGTTATGGAGAAGGCGAAACGATAAACGTTGATATAGCGCTTCGGACGTCGATTCGAAGCCGGCGGACAGTATTTCACAGGACGGTGTTTGTTATCGGCGGAGGTCTCCGTGGTCGTTTTTTCCCCCGATGTAATCGCTCGCTATTGAAACAAAGGCTCGGACAGTTTTAACAACTCACTTTTGTATTTCAAATTCCACACTGCCCGCCACGTGCGTGATGTCCCGTTTTGTTGTTATTTAGGTCGCCACTATTTCTATATGTGTTTTTTTTAAACTGGCAACATTATTTCGTATAGTATAAATGTAGATGGCTCAATTATTTTATATTAATATATTTTACTAATAAATCTATATTACAGAGGACATTCTAACTATCGCCATTTGAATACATTCAGCTCTGAAGCTGAAAGGTCACGCGAGGTTGCGGCTCAGTAGTTAGGGGGTTCCCCCTGCACCAGAACGCTATTCTCATACAAGATGGGTACCCATCAAAACATCTAGCTGCTGTGACTTTGACCGAGCGCCGCCATCGACGCGACCCTCCCCTAGCGTGTAGCAGGTAGACAAGTCGCGGGAAACACGCGAGGGGGTTCCGCGTCCCCCGGACCCCGGGATGGGGACGTCTTCGTATTCGTTTGCTTTGGCAGATAGCGCGATGCGTACACATCAACATATTGTAATGAAAAGTGTACAGTGGAACCGAGGAAAGGCAAATGTTTGCTGAATTCGTTAGTAGATTGTATCTCAAGTTTTAAAATCTAGAATATTTGAGCTAGACTAGTTAAGTGCGAGTCTGTCTCGCCCACCGAGGCTTCTTTACCAATTTGAGGATCGAAGGTCAACGGGAAGTACAGTTTATAAAAATTGACAATCAGCAATCATTTAGTCTGCAATGAACTACAAATAAATATAAGTTCATAATATTTTTTATAATTAAATATCTATTAATTTTCACTACTCAGATTTTTTCCCTTATTTGTATCGTAAGTTCTTACTTCATGCCAAATTTCACGACTGTAGCACCACGGGAAGTACTCTATAAGTTGTGACTACGATTTTCATACAAAATGCAGCAAAATCAATGCATAAGTGCTCGTGACTTTTGGTAACGTCGACTTTGAAGTTTAATTTTTTTATGCTTCAAGGAACCATAAAAATTAATATTTGATATCAATTTCAGCTTGATATATACATCAGCTTATAGCATTCAATAAGAGTTCCGCCTTCACCTTTTGGTGTACGGAACCCAAAAAAAAACAATATAGTCCATTTAAATCGCTAAACACTGAAATAACACACAGACCTCCGCACCTCCCGTCTCCTCAGGCAGGCTGAAGCACTACAGGGTCCACGATAAACATCCAAAGACAATAGAATCTCAATTAAATTAACAAAGATGCCTTAAAGCCAATTCATTTGTAAACGGACGGATCACAATGTAGATCGCTTTTAGATTTGTCCAAAGTTTCGCTTACAAATTGAATGTCAGAAATCAGAATTCAGTTCGAATATAATATAATATAATAATGCCTAAGTTGTGTTTTCAATTCGTTGCGTACGTTTGTGACTGTTTTCGATATCAATATCCACTATCGACGTTTATTATGTTTGCATGAGAATAGAGTCTTTTTGGTCATTTTTATTAGTTTCTACATAGCTATGGATATTTAATTGGTACATAAAATTATAATAATACTAGTGGCCCGCCCGCGGCTTCGCCCGCGTGAACTACGTTATTATTAATTTCTGTCTCCATGAGTACCTACGTCCTATAAGTAACAACCATGCAAAATTTAGAGACTCCTAGCATTTGTAGTAACGAAGTTTCATATAAACTTTCAACCCCAAAACAACCCCTTAGAAGTCGAATATTGCAAATTCTCGTCTTAGCGAGCACCTACGTCCTATAAATAACTCCTATACAAAATTTGAGAGTCCTAGCACATGTAGTTTCTGAGGTTTCGTGGTGCGTGAGTGACCTTTCGATTTTCTATATATAGATTATAGAGAATAATTAACACAAACGAAAGCACTTTTAGATATGTCCATATAATAATATTAAGTTCAATATTTTATTTCCAAACAACCTACCCCTTTACTTTGAGAAAAAATGACTTCGCATAGCAAACGTAGAGCAAGTGGTGCGCCAGTAAACAAATAAGTTAGAACTACCGCCATCTTTATATCACAATTCACAATAAAAACATCCGGCGAGTAACTTAAAGATGTCCCCATACTCCTTTAGGACAAGCCCATAAAAGTAAACTTTATGAGTGCAATTCGACCTCACAACTATTTCTCAGGCCATATCGAATCCCACCTGATTTACGGTTGCCACAGATAATATAATATATATTTTGGGATGAAAACCTTTTTAACCTGTGCTATAATTTGTAAAAACATAATCTTGCAAAATCTCACCGGCACAGCAGTTTAGTCTTGGTTTAGAAATACATATTTTTTTCTATTATATGCTTTCTTATTTAAATTTGTAATTGAAAGGGTAAAAATGTATTAAAATTCAAATCAAATCAGCTTCACGCTGGATCCCGCACACAGCAGAGCAATGCCTCCAGAATTCAGCAGAAAGGCGTGTCTAAACGCTAGGTGCCCTCTCCCTGCGCCTGCTGTGTGCGGGATACAGCGTGAAGCTGATTTAATTTGATATTTTTTTAAATGTAATTCCAATTTACTGTTTCACCAGAACACGTACAGAAACACTAATACCAAGACATACCATACTATATTTGAAAAAGAATAAATTAACTTCCAATGCGATATATTTTTTTCTCCCCCCGGCATCGTATCTTGGACCTACGGGGCTACGGGCACCGGGCCCATAACTCACGGCTGTCTCGTTTATCACTCAGGCTTGCGGCGTGATTATGCGCGAGACGGCGTGCCAAGTGTTGAGTCGCCGTATTCACTGTATACGAATTCGTATTTCGAGACAACTCACCTCTATTTCAGCCAAAAATATAAATCCGAAACAAAGACTATACATTTGTATACCCACTAAATATATATATATATATATATGGTAGTTCTAGTTCCAGTTGAATATTATACAAAACTAAAAATGCTGCTTTAGTGCAGTGTTTTTAATAAAAAACCTAATTATTAGCGTTATTATCCTGCGGCTTCGCCCGCGTAATCGAATGCAAATAACTAACTTTTATGTATGATAGTCACATCGAATGATTAAAAGTAAGGAAGGTAAATAAATGAAGAAAATTCCAAGACAATTCCAATCAATGTACCTGTAGAACGTTCAGTACAGAATAATTTATAACTATACGGCTTCACGGTGTATCTCGTATATAGTAGCATTGGCTAGTGTTAAAACCCTCCGCTCCCTACTTTCCACTGAATTCTAGAGGCATTCTGTGAAACTTAACGCCGCGTTTACCTCAAGAACCAGAGCGAATGGAAATATAAATTTAAGTAAATATTTCATTATGTCGAGTGGGAATCGAACTCAAAATCTGTTGCGTTTACAATCACACCAACCAACCAATTATAACTACCAACATATTATAATATACATATTACATATACATATTACGTAACCATACATATATAAACATACACACACACCCAGTCAGAGAAGGTGGACTGGGTCCATAAAGTCCAAGCCGTTCTGTTTAAAAGGCCATCAAAGCCGGCGTCTACATAAAACGAGTCCCCATTTTATATTCGGCGCGCTAGGACCCCGGTTTATAGCGGACCGACAGGAATCCGACTCGTAATGAGGAAGAGAGTGTGGTACTGTGGAAACTCGAAAGAATATTTCGATTCGAGTTCGATCTTTTTATAATAGAAGAAAAATTATAAAGGAATTTACAATAGCAATAACCAAACAAAAGTTAGTGAAAACCCTATTTCTATAATTAAAATAAAAAGTCTAAACTTTTACTTTTTGGGAATATATGAACTGAAATCTAGTAATACGTATAAATATTTAAATTTCCTTCCATTTGTAGAGATCAGGTAAAAGTGAACTTTATTAGAAAACGAATAAACATCAAAACTTTCCGAGATTTGAACCCGCACCTCATGAAAATCGTCTCTGAGCTCGGCCCACTATGCCATACGAAAGCAACAGCTTTCCACGAAAAAATAGAGTTAATTAACAAAAAATAGAAAAAAAGTATTATAATTATCATCCCAATTAGAAACGATTCCAACAAGTTCCAACATTAAGTCGGAAAGAGCACATGTTAGGGGTTACGGCGGAACAAACAGCTATTTTAGCACTTGGCACCTTATCTGCCTCAAAGCGCGAGTCCACAGCTTTCTTTGCACTCCCCAACTAATGAAGAGTGGAAGACGTGTTCGATGGTGATGTTATCTAAATTACGGATAATTTAGATACTTGATTATGTTTCTTATTTATTGTGTTTAATTAAGAACACTCGGAGCTGTCGTGCCGCAGAGTGGACAGGGTCTGACTGTAAGCGGGATGGTTGTGGGTTCGATCCCTACTGGGAACAATTTAAAATTGAACTTTTCTTATTTCCTTGCCGGGGTAGATAAAGCGAGGCATCGACTTTCTTCACTCGATTTGTAATATCTCTTCAAATTCGGCGAAAAGACCACTCATTCGCTCTTTCGAAAAATTCTCTCTGCCTACTTTGTGCTATATAGCGTGAAGCTGAAAAGAAATCGTTCCCCATGGACGCAATTGAACTCTCAACCATTACATTTACAGTCGAACTGCTCCACTGGGCTACTACGAAAATCAATAAAAAAATAACTATCACAAACTACTACGGATACATACGATAAGAGATAATAAAAAAGATTGTCCCCCCCCCCCCCATGATTAACTTTACATAATAAAGAGGAATCTAGGCATGCAAGTGAACGTCCAACGTGCCCGCTCGAGCATTCTTCGCGTAAACGCTGAAACAGCGCTATACCTATGCGAGATTGAGTGGAGCCGATTAAAAAGTAACGTGGTTCTTTTTTAGATTCACTTTGTATCCCGCACATAGCAGGGTAGGCGTAGGGAACCTGGGAACTTAGTGTTGAGACACTCTGTTGCCATTAACACACTTCTGTTCCCGTATTTTACCGAATTCTGAAGTTACTGCGTGTTGAGTACCAGAATTCTATGATGAAATGTGAATTTGTGATTACATATACTTTTGTTTTTATATTATTTTATAGAATATTACAAAAGTAAGTTTAAAATGATCTCAATTTTTCTACTTACGAGTAGGTACTTATTTAATTTTTATTAACACAAACAAGGACCAATGAATTATTTAATGTTCTCGTCTCTCTGTTCCGGTGTCATAGCAAAGCATGGCATTGAATTTCGCCACTCAACGTGCAATGCGTTCAGAATTACGCAGAAAGCGGGAAGCGCAGTGTATTAACACTACCCTCCTTCTGCCTATATACATATACGGGATACAGCGTGAAGCTGACAAATTAAAAAATAGGTATACATCAGTATCAGTATTATACTGAAAGTAATATTTTATTTATCGTTTAATATATCTATCTATATAAAATCACATTTCTCGACACCAAGTTCAAGTTCACTCGTGTAGTAAGTAACTAACAATCTAAACTCACGACTATTGAACGAATCCAATTAACTTCACTTTGAATCAACCAATTCGAATAATATACCTACTTTCTACAAACAGATTGTTTTGCAGAACACGTGTCAAACTAACTTGGAAACAATTTAATTATACACCGCCATCGCCCCAACAGTTGCTAGGGCCTTAAATTGAAAAATATCTTCGTACAGACATCTAGATGTTTGGATGACCCACATTTCTCGTGAACTTCCACAGTACAAACGCTACCTACCTACATCATTTATCGTGAAGCAACTGTAACATAACAATCTTTCCAGCCGCAGGCCCCTTCCAATACCTCCGGGCGACCTATCTCGAAAACCAGACATCTTTTCTGACTTACGCAACAGAATTTACGCTTAAGCGAGCCGAGGTCCACTAGCGCTAACATTTCTCACACACACAAACGCAATGTATGAGCTACTGTGCCAATATATCTTGATCTGCCGCGTTCCTCTTGGTACTTGCTTGAGAGAGGACAGCGGGGTGAAACGGACTAGCGGTTAGAGTTCTAGTTACGCCAAACTATGGTATAGTGCGGTATCGGCAGTTGGCTAGCGTAAGTTGAGCTACTCTGCGTATTCGGTATCAGAGGGTGGTGTGCATAGTGGGGGTTCAGGTATGGCTGGTTGCTTCGGTAGGTATTAGCGTAGATGTGTAGCGAGGCGAGTGGCAAGCGGGCGCGCGGCATGTGGGTGAGACGTTTACGGTCGGATCGCTGGTCGACAACGTCGCTGTGACCATTCATTTTGTGCATTCATCTGGGACATGGGAAATATATTTATATACAAATTGAGAAAAATAAATAGACAGAATCCATTTATACAAACTTTTGGAACAACTATAATTATATTTCAAATTTTTTATTTACTTACAATTGAGTTTTTTAACTTAATATCCATTATTGTAATGTGCTGTGGAAATATTAAAACCTCTTATGTAAAATCAAGTTAATCAATATCACATTTTTTTAAAATATAAATCATATTATTATTGAAAATATATTTAGATAAAACTGATGGAAACATTTCTACGAGTACCTATTTAATAACTTTTTTATAAAAGTCACATTAAAAGTAATTCCATTTTCTTCGTTTTGGTGTGGAGATAAAACGCGTCGTTGATATTCACCACTCAACCTCCATAATAAATAATGGGGAAAGGAGTGTCTTTACACATCATGATGCTAAAACTGTACACCACCAAAACAAAACAAATCCCCATCTCAAACCCTAAATCATACTATCCCAAACCCACAAAAACCATGGCACCAGCACACGCGCAATACCGCGCTAGACGCGCCGCGGTCGGCCCCCGCGTCGCGCCAATTAATTACGGTGGCCATCTTACCCCACCCTCCTCCTGACGGACAATTGCGGACGCCGAATCTACTGCTTGCTAGTCGCTAGCCTCTTGGCCGCACCTACGACGATGTTATACCTATATACATATATATACATATATGTATATATATATATAGGTGAGTATGTACGTCGGTATATTTGCGCTCAACTCCCTTGGAGAATAAACGTGAATTGAGCTTTGGCGTATAAATTTTGAGCGTATACTTGGTTTAAAGTAAATTACATAGAAGATAAAAAGCTTGTCATGTCTTGCCATCTTAATTTAAGACTGAACTGGTGTTGCTAGACAGAAAAAAGACGAAATATATAAAAGAAATATCCAAAAATATAAATATTTCTCCCAAATATGTCACTCACATGTCCAGACCGCTTCGTACATGTTATTTGGTTAGCAACGCAAAATGTATTATTTTGATCTTGAACTACAACTTTTGTTCTGAAACCAACTAAAGTTGTTGACCAGAGGGTTGAGTACGTATTAATATCTATTACTAATCTACTACAGTTCGGTTGTTTAGTTGTGGCGTTTCGAACGTGCCAGTTGAGCACAATTCACTTTGGCTACGTCACGTTGTATGGAGAGAAGACAAAGAAGATGGACCGACAAAGAACAAGTCTTTTTTTAAGAATATAGAATACATCAAAAAATGCTTCTATTATTTAAAAAATAAACCATGATGTAGTAACAGATAATAAACGCTAATTTAATGAGAAAAAAATGGTTCTATATAAAGATGTAACTCTTTGTTTTGTTTTTAATACTTGAAGTAAGCTACTAAAGTAGGGTACACATATACTAACCAGATCTGGTTTATAGCTGTCAGTAAAAAAAAAATGTTTTCTTCTCCAATTTTCCTATAATTACTAAATTAACAAAGTACTAAGACTAGTAATAAAATTTTGTTTTTTTATTTCATGTATCCGCATATAACAGGATAGGCAGAGGAAAGCTAATGTTGAGACACTCCGTTCCCCACTTTCCGCGGAATATCGAGACATTCCGAGTTGAGTGGCGGAGCACAACGCCGGGTTTTTGCCTTGGTGCCGGAGCGAAGAAATGAAATGATTATTTCTTATTTCATTACTTACTTATTTTTCACCCAAAGAAATCATTTCTTCTCTACTCTCCACTATTAGAATAAGCTTACGAAAAACCGTAGTAAACAGCTCATACCAAAAAACAAGATTGTAATACTTTATCTACGAACGTTGCCAACTCGACGATAAACGCAATAGATATCTACAGTATCGGTGAGACCCCAACTTCCTTTGTCAATAACAAGTTCCAAGAGTTTCAGCATTCCTATAAGACCATCAAAACAAAGATACCATAGCTTTTTTTATATATTTTTTTTTCATAAAAACAATAGTAAATTTAGTTAGTAAGTGCTATTAAATGTTAATCAAAGTAATTTTATATGTAAAATGTGCATAAATGTACATACACTCGGAGAACGAAGACTAGAACGGAGTCTCTTAATATTAGGTTCCCTCTGCCTTCACTGCTGCGAGCGGGATACAGCGTGAAGCTAAAAAAATTAAGCAACTTCCATAATAACCGCTAAAAATTAAATCCCGCGGAATACGCATATAATTCCACAAACCACGGGATAGTAGTTCAGTAACGAGTTCGCATTTTACAACTTGTATTTGAACCCAAACTCATCATTCATTAAAAGTCCTATAATCTATTATGATGATGCAGATGTACCAGGACCGCGCATACGTCCGTAGCGTAAATCTACGTATATACAATAATAGACCTTAGCTCAGTGTACGTAAGGGTTATAAAAGAATAATTAGTTTTTTTGTGATCGACGGTTACGCTGGCAGATGTTTCGAGATGGACACGTGCGCTTCTTTCTTTCTTTGGGATACTTTCGCTACATTTTTTTTTATATCCCGAACGGAAATAAATTGGTTACCTAATAGGACAGGACATCGCGACCTCTGCGTCACGTCGAGTATAAATGCGACAGACTGTGTCGATTCCAAGTCGAGGAAATGTTATTTTAAATATTTTAATTTCTTCGTTCTCGTAACGAGGCAAAGCGCGGCGTTTAGTTCCACCACTTAACACTTAATATCTCATTTTGAATTGATGAGGAAAGCCGAGAACGCAGTATCGTAGTCGTAATTATGCATCGTACGGGATTAGAACCCACAGTGAAAGAATATAAAATTCTAGTTTAATAGAGAATTAAATTAGTAACTAAAAAGCAACATAAAATTTACTTATATAAATATTATTCACAAGCCTCTTTCATAAAAGACATCAACGCTATCGAGTTTGACGAGTTTAATATTTTTTGTATTATAATATATAAAAATTTAAATTATTTTATTTTTGTAATTTTCTTTAGTGAACGACAGATACTATAATCCTTTGATGTGATATAATCCTTAAAACAATATTTTTCTAATTCCTAAGAAAACTAAATTATGTATATGAATATAGTAGCCGAGTAGAAATCGATCTCAGACCATAGTGTGTGCAATCACACACGCCTCCACTGTACCATAATGGTGTAAATTTCTTTATAATTTTTAACAACTGGGGCCTGTAGCACAGCCTATTAACGTTAAACGCAACGGTTATGAATACAATTAATATTTTTCTAGCTCTGATGGCAAGACAAAGGCGTTGAGTTCTACCACTCAACTGTTATAACAACTAAAAATCTGAAAAAAATAAAACTACCCACTAAATTACAAAAAAACCAACAAACTAACCCACATTTAATACATTAATAGTAGAAAACCATATCTAAAACACAAGCCCCACCACCGCAGTAAGCCCCCCAGAGGGCTTGATCGTTCAGCGCGACACAGACGGTCGCGCCAATTGCTGATTCTCTAATGACTACGGCGATAACGCCTTGCCGGATGCCATTTGCGAAATTGGCAAATTGTAGATTGTTACTTACTTTTATTATTGTGTTATTTTGTATATCGGATTACGCTGTTGTCACCTAGCGATAAGTGTAAGTTTCACGCACTTTCCCGCATACCAGGGCAAGGCAGTCAGAGAACAACTAATGTTCCCCGCTTTCAAACTTGAGATATGGCTCAACGCTACGTTTTTTCTTTTCTTTTATAGAAAAGACTGGGCAAACGAGCAGTGGTAAGTAATCACCATCGCCAATGACCCCGTGGGGATCGAACTTGCAACCAACAAACAAACGTTGTACGAATGCGTCACTATAGCCTCAATAATTATAAGCATCTATACAAAATAACCGAGCCCCATTTGAATTTTACAGGGCTACTGAAGGAAGTATTCATTGGTAGAAGAATGGGTCCTGTTAATTCATCAAATTCACAAAATTATAATATTATTTTCAACAGTGTTTAGTTCAGTTTCAGTTTACTTTTGACTTTTAACACTATTGGGCTTATTGTTAGTCTTTTTTAGACATTCGGGGTTCGTAGTTTTTGGGATAATTATTTTACTATATCACAAATATAATCAAATCAGCTTCACGCAGTATCCCGCGCATAGCAGAGTAGGCAGAGAGAAGTGTGTTAAGACACTCCGTTCCTTTAAAAAGTTTTACTACTTTACTTACTTTCAACAACACGTATACATAAATACATAAGTATCGTTAGTTTCTTACGACAGCTGGCTACGGTTGCGCCAGCATTCGCCAGCAATCACCTATCATCATGTTGCAAGTTCGTTTTTTGTTCCAAATAAACCAGGAAGTCGAGAGTCGTCCGTATATTTATTTAATACAAACATTCGTTCCATAGAGACCTTTAGTGTTGATGTAAGGGAGAGTTAGTCTCTTCATTTTTTGTATTGAT
>JAKRZM010000900.1:248277-281887 GCA_036379175.1 Heliconius cydno galanthus | reverse complement strand
TTCTGAAGAATGCAGCTTTCATACAAAACAAAAACAAAGTAAATCGATCCAGTAGATCCAGAGATCTTAGCGTTCAAACAAACAAACAAACAAACTCTTCCGCTTTATTATATTAGTATAGATTTAGATTCAATATATGCAATTTGTCTTTAAAATGATAATGTTTTTAGTTCACAATAATAATTCAGTTGAGAAAATAAATTATTTCGTATTAGTAGCGGACGAAGCCGCAAGCGGGTCGCTAGTATATAAATAAATTTAGTCTTATACGTGTACCTACAATACCTACATATCTTTATTGTGACTTTAATCGCTTTAACCGTATCTTGAATAACTAACGTCGTGGCGGACTGGGGTTCCCCGGGAGTACGAGTCGGGGCTATAATACAATATTTTCTTTTCCTCACTGTCGTAGACATAGCGCAGCGTTGAGTTTCGCTATTTAACACGTAATATCTCCAAAATACAACACTGCCTTTACCTACCACTGTATGTATGCAGGACAAATATAATTAAAGCCAGCGTGATATAAACATGTTCCTCCTCGTGCGTGTAATCCACGCAGTCATCTTAGAATTATATTCTATTCAGACAACATGGGGTCAATTACTTTTTTCTCATTCAAGTTATTACTGCAAAAAAAATATAGAGAAAAATTCAAAAAAAATCTCTATTAATATACATTTTGTGATTAAATAGTCGAAATGAAGAAAATAAAATAACATTAGCTTCGCTTTACTTTCGCTTTTCTTTCAATACAGTAAAAAATCCTTAAAATATATATTTTATTTTACTGAAAATATCTCAATTAATAATAAAAAGTACGAGATCAAATTTCTGGACTAAAAATAATTATAACATTAATTAATACAGTAAAAAAATATTTTCCACACTAAAGGAATATTTTCTAGTTAGAAATAATTCTTACTGGAAATTAAATTAATATTGGAATATTTTAAAATTACTGTAGTATTTTGAAGTTAGAGGTACAACACATATATTTATTTGATGATATGATGCAGTTGGAAGGAATCTAATTAAACGCGACGTGATGGTTTAAAAAGTAATAATAATAATAATAAACAAATTGTTAAAAAAAATATATATATACATACAGATTAAATCAAAACTATATTTCACATATACATTTTAACATCTACAACATAATTCCTTTACCTAGAATCCCTTTCACAATATTTCAGTAGATCACGGGAGCGTTGCAATAATCCCTCAAGGAGCGTTCCTATATTATGTAGAGACATACATACATACACACACCTAGACCTAGGTGTATGAGATGACCTGGTTGCGAGCTATCTATAGAATATACTGTGGAACTTCAGAAGCAGTTCGCGGAAATCGCCCCTGGATGCTAGTACCTACCTAATGTTTACAGACTACAACTTAAATAATATTTTTTTAGCTTCTCACTATATTCATACTGCAGGGTAGGTGAAGGGAACCTAATGTTAAACCACTCCATTTTCCACTTTCCACCGAATTTTCGAGATATTGCATATTAAATAAGTATTTGTATATAATATACTGTAGAAGCGTAGAAACAGTTCGCGAAAATCGCCCCTGGATGCTAGTACTACTGTTTATAGACTACAAATTATATCACTTGGCAAGTGAGGTGGGGTTGAATATAGGGAATTACTTAAATGAACTACTTTCAGTTGTGCTGGGATAAGCTAACTTTGTTGTAAAATTGTGTATTTTGATGGGAATTTTGTATATTATTAGGAGCTTTGAAATATTATGAGATCAAAATGAAATTATTTATATAAGCAAGTTTACTAGCGCTACCACCGGCTTGGAGGACAGTTCTGCTGGAATAAACCAGCGAAAACCAGTTCGATTTTAACCGACTTCTGTAAGAAAAGGAGGTTATCAATTCGTCTGTATTTTCTTCAATTCATATTAATATAATTTATATTCTAATAGTTTTAATTTATCTTACTTTCTTTTCTTTCACTTTATTTCTCTTCAAATTTATCTTTTTTGTTCTAATTATGCGTGAGTAACTTTAACAATTCCTTTTATAATAAAGAATATAATAAAGCCTACAATTTTGAGACATTATAGACAAACCAAATCAAAGTCAATTCAAAACTCATCCCTATTTACAACAACGTAAATACATAACGAAGTTCCAGCAATTTCTGGACATCCCAGAAGTCCTTACGACACGTTTCGAGTATAAAGCTGACTCTACAATGATCTACCCCTAACTATATATAAGAGTGATCAACTTAAAAAATTTTTTCGCTTCAAGATGTATCCCACATTCAGAAGGGAAGGTAAAAGGAACCTAGTGTTAAGACACTCCATTTTCCACTTTGCACCGAATTTTCAAAACATTGTATGTTAAATATATATTTATATAAAGAAAATTTAAAAGAAAAGTCCCGCTGAGTTTCTTGCGCCGGTTCGTCATGTCTGACTTTGTATTAACTTTAGTGAACTGGTGATAAATTATTTGACGTACAAAAAATGAAGCATTTAACTTCTTATTTTGAATAAAACCATATGAATAGCGGAATTCAACGCCGCGTTATGCCTTGTTACCAGATAGCAAAGCAACGAAATGAAAACATTAAACATTTCTTTTTCCAAATTGACAATGGAACCTGCAACCGTCACATTTACAACCACACGCTTCTGCCACTGCGCCACTATGACCTTAGTAAAATTTCCAGGTGTCGATGTCTGCAGCACGCTCCGCTATCTGGCAAGGCGTCCGGCGTGGACCGGTCCAGGTCCAGATCGTATTAATGAGGGCAGGTGGGCGGGGTGGTTGTTATGGCAACGCGACGCGGCCTCGAGCGCGGTATTACAATGAAGGCTACGATGTTTGGAGATTAGGGTTGGTGCCTACGTTTGTCTCTTTTTATTTTATATTCGTTAGTTTTGTTTTATTTAAATTGATTTTAAATACTGGAAATTATTTACCGTAGAGGCCATCGTGGCGCAGCGGTACTAGGGTATGACTGTAACGCGACGGGTGTGGGTTCGATCCCCACTCGAAGAAATAAAATATTTATTTACGTTTATATTTCCATTTATTCGCTCTGGTGTCGAGGCAAAAGCGCAACGTTGAGTTCTGCCACTCAACACGCATTGAATCCAACTCTTCTCCTCTCTCTGAACTCCAGAATTTGGCAGAAAATGGGGAATGGATTGTCTTAACACTAGGTTCCCTCTGCCTACCCTGCTGTATGCGGGATACAGCGTCAAGCTGATTTAAATTCAAAACTCATTGAAACTATAAACACAACCATAACAAATAGACTATACAACACAAACACATAATTATAATTAAAACCCACACTAATGCATAAACAAAAAAATACAACCAAAAGCAAAACGCATCACAACCCTGCAACGTCGCTCTCACCCCTGTTCCGAGCGTGACGGGGGTGTCCCGGGGGGTGTCCCGGGGGGTGGTCCGAACGTGCCGCGACAANAGTCAATTCAAAACTCATCCCTATTTACAACAACGTAAATACATAACGAAGTTCCAGCAATTTCTGGACATCCCAGAAGTCCTTACGACACGTTTCGAGAATAAAGCTGACTCTACAATGACCTACCCCTAGCTATAAGAGTGATCAACTTAAAAATTTTTTTCGCTTCACGCTGTATCCCACAATCAGAAGGGAAGGTAAAAGGAACCTAATGTTAAGACAATCCATTCTCCACTTTCCACCAAATTTTCAAGATATTACATGTTAAATATGTATTTATATAAAGTAAGTAGATTATATGTATTTATAGAGATATATATTATAAATTATATTATATTAACTTTAGTGAACTGGTGATAAATTGTTAGACGTTCAAAAAATTAATCATTTAACTTCTTATTTTGAATAAAATCATTTCAATAGCGGAATTCAACGCCGCGTTATGCCTTGTTACCAGATACTAGCGCGACAAAATGAAAACACTAAACATTTCTTTCTCCTAATTGACAATGGAACCTGCAACCTTCACATTGACAACCACACGTTTCTGCCACTACGCCACTATGGCCTTAATAAAATTTCCAGGTGTCGATGTCTGCAGCACGCTCCGCTATCTGGCAAGGCGTTCGGCGTGGACCGGTCCAGGTCCAGATCGTATTAATGAGGGCAGGTGGGCGGGGTGGTTGTTATGGCAACGCGACGCGGCCTCGAGCGCGGTATTACAATGAAGGCTACGATGTTTGGAGATTAGGGTTGGTGCCTACGTTTGTCTCTTTTTATTTTATATTTCTTAGTTTTGTTTTATTTAAAATGATTTTAAATACTGGAAATTATTTAACGTAGAGGCCGTGGTGGCGCAGCGGCAATAGGATGTGATTGTAACGCGACGGTTGTGGGTTCGATCCCCACTCGAGGAAATGAAATATTTATTTACGTTTATATTGCCAATTCACCGCTCTGGTGTGGAGGCAAAAGACGTTGAGTTCTGCCACTCAACACGCATTGAATCCAACTCTCCTCGTCTCTCTGAACTCCAGAATTCAGTAGAAAGTGGGGAATGGAGTGTCTTAACACTAGGTTCCCTCTGCCAAAATCTCAAAATTCATTGAAACTATAAATACAACCATAACAAATAGAATATATAACACAAAAACATAATTATAATTAAAACCCACACTAATGCATAAACAAAAAATACAACCAAAAGCAAAACGTATCACAACCCTGCAACGTCGCTCTCACCCCTGTTCCGAGCGTGACGGGGGTGTCCCGGGGGTGTCCCGGGGGGTGGTCCGAACGTGCCGCGACAAAAAAGCCCGCGTCGACCCGAGTCCGGCCATAAAGCGCCGGCGAGCAGTAATAAGCCCCCTTTGCTTGCCTTGCCGGTCGCGTTACGTCACGAAATTAAACGGACGGACGGACGGACGGACCAAGTCGCGCTCTAATTTCAATGAGATTTTACTAGAACATTCGATTCGGCTTTAGTTATCCTACTAATGTAAATGTGTGTTTGTGTGGATGGATGTTTGTTCTACTTTCGCGCAAAAACTACTGAATCGATTTCGATGATAATATATCTTATATATCAAAATAACACATAGACAACGATTAATGTAATAGATTTTGTATAATTTTCGTACGAGTAAATGTGAACGGATTTAGATGAAACTTTACAGAGGTGTACCTTATACATCGGAATAACACAAACTATAAAATTATGTCAAAAAATACTATATATTCTTATAATTTAGCTTTTAAATAATAATAATTAACAAGTTTAAGCGGGCGGAACCATGTTGTGCAATTTAATACTCCTAATATATAACATATTAGGAGTGCGATTTTCGGGATCTGTTTTCGTTGGACTACCTATTGTTTATTTGTTGGTACTGCACTGATCGGGATTAAATAAGAGACGGGAGTTACTTTTAATCTTTTTTATTTTGCATACATATATTATTTGACGTATACAAATCGTGGGAAAAACATTTCTTGTGTAGAAATGAGAAAAATATGTTTTTTAGGGCTCCGTAGCTGAAAATAAACACTGAAACCCTTCCCTTAACGGTTTCAGTTCGTTCGTAGTCCATCTGTTTATTGTCTAAACTAGTTTAATTCTCTAGTTATTAGTTATTACTTAAATCGTTAATATAATAGACTGTTCCGTTCTAAATATTAATGTATAAAGTCGGCTAGTGATAATTAGGATACATTCTAAGTGAATTTAAGACTTAAATATATAAAAAGAAAATGCACTTTGCCTGCCTTGTATATGGAAGTTTAGTTCTAAATCCTTTTGTTTCGAAAACTAGAGTTCATTTCAATGAATAAAGAAAAGCAACACTGTGTCATAGTACAGTGAGCGAAAATGTAGAGCAAGTTGTCAACCGCCAAACAGACGTGAGGTTCTCTATTTACGATTTACCTATTTTGTTTGTTTCATTTGTTTGGCGACTGTTTGTTCGCAATATTGTAAGTATATATGTAAAAGAATATTATCCCAGGTCATATTTTTGAACCAAAAATCAAATTAAATCCGCTTTACACTAATCAGAGTAGCCCGAGGGAACCTTGTGTTAAGACAGTCCGTTCCCCACTTTCTGCTAAATTCTGTAGGCATTTCGTGTTGAGTGGCGCAACACAAGCCGATGGATTTACTAACATCGACTTTCACACACTCAACCACTATTCTAGTTCACAACACACCCACCACCACACCAAACAAAAACCACCAGTAAAACAGTACTTACTAGCAATATATAATAGATATTCAAATTTATTTCAAAACCCATAACAAACGCTCGTCCATTCCGCAAATAGGGACGACCATTAACAGAGTTGCAGGCAAGAGCTCGCCGCTCAACAGGTGGAGCCATTCGTTTCAATATCTGCAAAACTTTCCGACACGACTCAATAAATCGACCAGTGGAAGTAGAACCACGAGGTTCCACGATAAGTTTGCCGTTCACACAAAAACACAGGAACGTAGAGCTCGTGCTACATTGGTTTTTTCTTTGCCCTGTTGTTATTATCTCAGCCTTACAAATTTTATACGAGTTTGAACTTTAATAAAAGGTCTAAAAGTTTATTTTTGTTTAGAGTGTTGTTAATTTAGTATTTAGCAGTTAAATGTGATGTTATTATAAGGGATGACATGTTTTAGCGATTGTCGAAATCAACGTTTATTGTATTTTAAATTTATTAGGCGCACCTTGAAAGGTGGTTATATGTTTATTTGTTGTGAAAGTTTTACTTAAATTATTTATAACTGTAATAAAGTTAACTTTATCATATTATATGGTCATTCGTAACGTGATTTTTAGGTCGAGCTTAAATATTTTTATTAACTTTTAACTATTATAACTAACCTAGTTCTCCATTTACCTTTAACAGTGTTATTCGCTCGAGTGGGAATCGATTTGACAACCATTTAAACGAAAACATTCATATTATGTTTTCAATATCAAACGACGGGGTCGTTTCATTTCGAAAACATTTGAACATATGAAATAGTTGTTAGTTAGATTTAATCTAGTAACCATAATTTATAAAATTAATAGCCAAAATGAAAAAAAAAAAGAAAAATACTGACATAATGATCGAGCTCTTGAACAGTTTCCAAGAGGCACAGGTTCTTATTTCTGTACTTTAACTAAAAATTGTATTTTCTTTTCCCAAATGTGCGATAACTAAAATTTTAAATGTAGATTGAACTATCATTTTGGATATTCTTGCAATTCGCTCTTGCCAATTGATCATTTCAACCTAATGTTTAACAACATAAAAAAAATTAATAATAAATATAAGAATATAGACAAAACTTGAAAAAAGCACAAAAGACTGAGCGATTAAAACGTTAGATCGATTTCCAAGCTTGGCGGGTTCAAATACATCAAAACAACCAAGCAACCCACGCATACCTATATCATTGCAACACGAAGCCAGAGCCAGATACTAATACTGTGTATATTCGAGTCGGTAATTCACGTCGCGTCCGCGTCCTGTCCTTTCCGCGTGAGTCAGCGCGCTATCTGCGCGCGCGCAGCCGACGTCAGCGGTACGCGACCACCTAGCTCGTGGGGCGCGGTGTTGGGAGGCAGCGGGTTGGATTTTAGTTTATTTTATTTGTTAGTTATTAAAAAAGTCGTTTTTTAAAATACGCAATGAATAAACAAAACACTTTATTTAATTAATCGTTTTTATAGTAAAAATAAAATATCTTTTTGGAATTGTTCTACTGCGCTCACCAACTATAGCAGAATTAAATAGGAAAATAATTAAGCTTCAATGATATGTTTGTATTATTTTTATGCAAATACTAGCGGACCCGGACGCGGCTACGCCTGCTTGAAATATAAGAATATAATTTCTATAGAAATATAATTTCAATCTAGATGAAATGCTAAAAGTGACTATTATATTTATTTTCATAAGGATGAATATCAAAATGACGCGGTNAAAATAGATAGTTTATACATAGGCAAATCTATCATAACCCACATAAGCTTCACACGCGCCAGCCTCCCACGTACACCACATTCGCAATTTGCGTTAAAAACCATGCCTCCAGACACAGCTGGGTTCCCGCTGCAAACAATGTATCACACGCTACCACCGCAAGCAGCATAGGTATTATAGTGAAGCCTTAAGACTCCTCGCTCCTCCTCCACCTCCTCTTTTACGATATGGCATAGTAAAATTTAATTTGTTTGAACCAGAATATGAGAAATAAGAAAATAACAAACTATTTTCAAATCCTATTAATAAATAAAGAGAGGTAAGTTTTTTACATTTTTTTAATAGTTTACTTTTAACTAAAAATTAAACGTGGAATTTATCGTACCTATTGCCAGAAATTTAATATTTTTCAAGCTTCATATCCCAAATGTAAAGAGAAGCAGAGAGAGCCTAGTGTTGACACACTCCGCTCCCCATTTTTCGCCAACTCCTGAAGCCATTGCGTGTTGAGTTTTCACAACCAGTCGTTTAGATTCACACGCTTGTCGCCCCTGAGTCACAATTAGCCTCACTCAATATAAAATTATACAACAAACAAATATACAAACGTAAAATAAAATAAATAACTATATAAATTATAATTCCCCGCTACCGCTCATGCAATGGACCGTGTTTTCGCAATCCACGTTAAAAACACGGCGCAGCTGTGGCGTTGCAGCGACTCTTTGTGAGGGGAAACGCTAAAACGGATACTTTTACACTGACCGCGCCGCGACGACGAACGCCGCCACCCACGTTACGTGAAACGCGACCGGGAACCCGAACTTCCTGGTATTCGGAACGCGCATTACTACTACAACTACTTATCTAAAGTTATTCCTTTTTTTTTGGTATAGCGTTATAAGTTTAACGCGATAAACGCGATGGTTGCAAGTTCAAACTCCACGTAAGACGATTATTTTTAGGGTTCCGTACATAAAATGGTAACGGAATCACACTTTGTTGACCGTCCGTCCGTCTGTCAAGACCATTTGTAAGTTTCACAACTTTTGTAAGTTACTTTGTGAGGTACATTCCGTTGACCTACATTCCTGAAATTGGTACGGAAGCCTCGCTGGTTGAGTCCCATTCGTGCTTAACCGGTTTCTTATATAACAACGAATAGCGTTGATTTCCGCCAGTCAATAAGCAATGTTTGGGGTGAGGAACGGAGTGTCTTGACACTAGATTCTCTGTTTACCCTCTATAGTAGATAAAGAAACTAGTTTTATTCTTGTAATTAAAGGAGAAACTCTCGATCTCATTATTATTATTATTTGTAGATTTTCTTTTTGTATGTCTATTCAACCATTCAAAAGTGCTTACAATAGTCTATTCGAACAAAGAATATTTTGAATTTGAATTTTGACTAACTGAAACGCGAATTGCTAACTACTGCACTACCGTTACTTATCTTAACTACTTCGTTATGGAATGTCGTTTTATACACGCGTTAAACGCATGTTCAGTTAACTTTATTATAATATAAGGCTGTGGTTATTTATTATTAATATTATTAATTAAGTTGTATATAAAAGGTAAATGATAGTTACTTCAAATAGTGTATAATTGAAATTTTGTAATATTAGATATTTTCCTAAAAAATAGACAAATTAAATTCGGAATATTTAGAAACCCCAAACAAGTATTGCAACAAACAGACTTTACTCGTATTTAAATCATTGAGATGTATATACTATTAATTATACAGCTTATACAGCATTAGCCTATATAAAGAATAGTACATAATATTGTTAATTTCTCCTACTCTTTCAATTAAAAAAAAAGAATAAACAGACAAAGACAGAACGGGCCGTTATTTTCTAGATAAGGTCAATCGACACGTTAGACATCATGAATTCACATCAGCTTTTATCTATTATTGAACACAGAAAGTTCAACTTAAATGAATAACATTAAAATACTCTATAAGAAATAATAGACTTGTATGACGTAAAAAGAACAATTCTATAGAATTAGACATAGAAATATCCCTGAGCAGAATTCAAATACTGAATAATTTTAAATATAAAATAATATTAATATTAATTATCTAATTAAATTAGCTAGAGAAAACGAAACACCAAACTACAGCCCTCCACATATCTCTTTCGCTTCGCCCACTGTCATCAACCTATTCATACAAGCTCTTCGAGGGTCCTCATGCTTTTCACGTCACCTTCCAGTTCCATCGATTTTGTTCTCTTGAAGGTCAACCCGGGGACTTGCCATGCCAGTTTTACCTCTAACTCTTGCTCCGTCCATTCACGCCCAAATCACCTGAACACGTGCTACCGTCATTAAAACATAACAATCCCCACTATTAATAATAATAATAATAACAACAAAAATCAAACCTACAACAACAAAACAAAGTCCATTCCATCCAGTCCAAACCATTTTACATCATAATGGATTCGTATCTACGACATGCTTAGGTAGCTTATCGACGACAAAAGGTCCATTGTCCGCGGGCAACGGGAACCCGCGGAACACGCGTGTAATTAGGCGGGGGGCAATCGCCTCGTGGGGCGACGGCGTGGGAGTGCCCTGCCCCTGACTCACTCAGTGCCACCGGCCGTTGCGCTTGCGCACCGCATTATGAGTTTTAGAACGAAAATGTTATATTTTAGATGGATGTTGCATAGATAGATAGATATTTTTGGATAATATATATTGCGCTAAAGTGGGTGAAAATTGGTTTCCCAATCAAGGCAAAGAGAGTATCCTTGTGTGGATCGAGAATTATAATATGAATAAATCGATGATTATAAATTGATTGTGTAATTATCAGCTTCTCGTTGTTCTCTGCTCACCGTTCCCCACTTTCTGACACCAGAGAGAAGTGTAATTAAATATTCTGTTGGCTGTTCAAAAATCTTTTTTCAGCTTTGCACTGTATCCAGCATGAAAAAATTAAATATCTCATTTCCTCGAATGAGAACCGAACTTACAACCTGTCACGTTTACAGTCACACTTTGGACCCCTGCGCCACGGCTGACCTCAAAACATTTAACATTAAATAAACATATGAAACAAGAAAAAGATTTTACAATTAGCACAGGCCAATTACCTGTTCAGTGGAAATGGCTGATGATGGACGAGCAGAGAGATATCCGCGTTGCGTCGCGAATGTTCTTGTTAGTGTAAGATTGATGCATATTGCAATGTAAATATCAAAGTTGAGATTGTTAATACAATAATGTCTTAACATAAACGAATACAGGTAGGTATTGAAGGCGAAATATTTAACTTGTTGGAAATAATAAAAATAAACCTTTCTCTTCTCTTCTTCTCTGTTCTTCTATTAATTATTGAAAAAGATTTTAAAAATATTTTTATAATATTTTATCTATCTTTTAGAACTTTATTTAGATTGGTTTTGATTTAATATAAGCGATCGTCGTGGGAACAATTTGGGAAAGACCTATGACCAGCTATGGGCGTACAAAAGGTTTGGATCATCCTGCCTTATCCATCCAAAGCCTTTATTTTATAGACTATAAAGAGATAGATAGATAGATATATGACTATTCTTATAAATGATGGTGATCGTATCTTTTCATGAGATTAAAATAAATAAAATAAATGCTAACTTTATCCTGCACACAGCACCCTAGGCAAACCTAGGGTTAAGTCATTCCGTTTCCCATTTTCCGCCAAATTCTGGAGACTGGAGGTTTTCAGGGAAATGTTGCTCACTTAATCGGCAATAAAAAAATGGTATGGCAACAAAACAAAATATGGAGAACCGAGTGCCCTAACACTACGCTTTCTATACCTACCCTGCAATATATTTAAAAAAGTATACACCTCAAAAGAAAAAACCAGGACGTCACCCGACAACTTGGCATGACAGAACAGGTAATTGAAACACAACAAAAGTCTTACGTCAATAGTTCTCGGTCCACGTGCACGTGCCCGCGGACCGCGGCGGCGACAAACGCCGTTTATTTATATCCGACCGTCATTAGATTCGCGATTGATGAGTCACGACCACGTCGGCCGCGTCGCGACGCCTGCCCTGCCTCGCCTCGCCTCGCCTCGCCTCGCCTTCGAGAGATTTACGTAGATGTGAACTTCGCTATGCTATTTACTTGTATGGTAAATGGTTGTGAAAATCAAAATATAATAATAAAAAAAATCAAGAACTACTTAAGACCGCAGTGGTGACGCAGTAGCAGAGCCTGTGGTTGGGTTAGCTTCCCACTCGGAGAATGAATTATCTGTCGTTTCCCCTTTTTCGAGCTTTGACAAATTGTGATATGATTATGTGAAATATAATACTTAAACCCTCAAATCCTAACCCTCTAAGCCCTAAATTGAAGATACTTCCCGTGACCTACAACCCGAAAACTATACGGAACCCGTGGTGAATGAGTTTCACATGCACTTGACCAGTTTTTAGTAAAAAAAACACACCAAACAGTAAATATTGAAAATCAAACTACCCTAACTTAGGATTTGTTAAACAATTTCCGCACTTCAATTATTCAAGGACAGACAGTCCACGGGTAGCGGGCAGCGGGCAGCGGGCAGCGGGTCCGGGGTTCGTAGCCCCAGGAGATACAGACTGTTGAGAGGAGCAGTCTTTCGGAAACTAAAACTAAGTTAGCCAGGTACGTACAGGTAGCGGCAGCGGACGACGCCCCGGGACTAGCCCCGATGATTATAAAAGACAATTGGGAATTTACGCGGCTAAATCTGTTGCTAGGTTGGTTAGAACAAAGGTTTGACCGACTTTCAATAAAGAGTATATGATGTTATATTTAAAAAATAAATAAATTAGCTTCACGCTATATCCCGCATACAGCAGGATAGACAGAAGGAACCTAGTGTTAAGACACTCCATTCCCCACTTTCTACGGAATTTTTTGAAGCCACAGCGACAAATTGAAAATATTAAAAAAATAATAATTTATAATCCCCTCGAGTGGGGATCGAACCCACAACCGTCGCGTCACACCCGTGTACCGGCCTCCATATTGGAATGAAGATGATCGTATAATCAATAAGACTTACGTACTCGTATGTAGGACCGGGTTGAACGCAGTAACTTAATTATCAGCGAGTAAGGAATTACATAAATAGGTATGTGTGACACTTCCACAATCAACTATAACAGCTATTCTTTTGTTTTTGTTTCGCTTCACGCTGTATCCCGCATATAGCAGTGTAGGCAGGATTGCCATCCCAAATTTCCACCGAATTCTGGAGGCATTGCGCGTTGGGTGGCGGAACTTAACGCCGCACTTTGCCTCGTTACCAGAATGAAAATACTAAATATTTCATTTCCGCAAGTTGAAATCGAACTCACAACCTATCGGGTTTACAATCGCACTCATGTCCACGCCACGACTGGTCTCAATTCAAACAAAAAAAACCAGCTAATAACAAGTAAATACTTCATAAAATATAAAATCGAAAGGTCACTCACTCATCACGAAATCTCAGAAACTACAAATGCTAGAAATCTCAAATTTTACATAGAAGTTACTTATAGGACGTAGGTGCTCGCTAAGACGGGAATTTGCAATATTCGATTTCTAAGGGGTTGTTTTTNGGACTACAATTATAATTTAAATATGTTATGTATTTAAGGAAAAGGTGACTGACTGACCTATCGGCGATTAGCTCAATTGTATGCAGAATTGAATTGGAATAACAAAAAAAACATTGCAAGAAAAATTTTTAAATTACTTTTTTTTATATTAAGTAGTACATATTTTTAGTATTTTTTGTTATTTACTATTTTTTTTTTTTAGAAAAGGGGTTTATATTTTATTGAGTAAGCAGAGTAAGAGTAAGCTGAGCGAAGTTTCTTAATAACTTAATTAAATGAATACATTTAGGGAAATTCGTGTTACATACACATAACCCTACTATGAAAACATTTATATTCTATTAAAATATTTCGTATATTTAAGCACAAACCAATAGTAAAGTTATTGTTTATTTCTTAACAAAAATCTTTAAAATAAAAGAAAATTCACACGTTAAAAAACAATAAACTACAAATAAAAATATACGAGTACGTCAATCCTTATCACCACGTCCGAGTGCATACAACGCTCGATTATCGCTGTATTAATAATACCTACGTCACTTCGACCGACCTCACGAGACGACCGTGAATAATTATATTATTAGTATTGGGTTCAATTTGGAAAAAAAAAATCTTAATATTGGAATCGTGGGTTCATTTTTCCTCAAAAAAACAAACTCAAATCTTCATCCTCTTACGTCGAAAAATTTGGATTGCCCAAACACCAAGAGTCTCTTAGAAATTAAATAAATAAAATTTTGCCTAGTTCTAGTTTGAGTGGCTATTAAAAAAATCTATTACAGCTAATATTTAGAAAAAACTAAATATCTTACTATTTTTCAAATTAGCCCTGAAAAATAAAAAAATCCTTCACACGAAGTTATATCTGTTTAATGTAGTGTCTTAATAGGAACGGAGTAATTCCCAAGTTCCCTTTAACTACACTCCTATGTTCAAGATACAGGGTGAAGCTAAAACAAATATATTTTAAACAGCTATTTCTCAATGAATATTACCACTCACGACTCATGAACAAAATAGAGCAACCTATACAAGAGGCGCTGGCGCTGGGTTCCGCAAAGTAGCTTCGCGTCGAGCAAAAATAAAGGAAACAAGATGTTGATCGATCGCGGCTATATCCGCCGGTGCGATGACGCAACCCTAGCGTATAGTACGGCCGACGAGTTGTGGCACCCTAAAATTAGCTTTATACGGGTAAGCAGATCCAATTTTAAAAAATAAATCTTAGTTTATACACATATACTTTCAAACCGAGCGAACAACGAAAAGCTAACTTTGTGGTGGCCACAACTCACCAACCGCACTGTGCAGGGTGTACTTGGATAATAAACACTCAATAGCACTATAAAACGCCCCATCCATAGCATATATTAAATAATAAATTTAAAATTTAAATCATTTATCGTATTTAACAGCGTTAACTCCTGTTTTTACACGTTTTATTGGAAAGTTCACGCACTTTGGCCTTTGAAATAAATAATTCCAACATTAAGAATAATAATTAGTCTATTTATAAATAACTGCTTTTTCTTTAGGCATAGAATACGGTATTCTGGATGGCGAAGTACACTAAAAGGGCAGTGCACAACAATATTATGTACGAGGACTTATTCTTACGCTCCTAGTATACAGGCATCAAATGAAAGCTAATTTTACAAGTAATTAAAAAAACACATAGTTTTCCCTCGCATAGCAGGGTAGGCATATAGAACTAAGTGTTTAGAAACTAGATTCGAAAAGAAAACCATTTAAATATAATCATTCGTCGAATGGAAATCGAACCCCAGACTATCGACTTTACAGGCAGAAGTCATCGTGGCATATGGTTACAAGCGTGGGACTACAACGCGAAGTTTGTGGGTTCGTCCCCACTCGTGGGTTTTTTAATACATATTTCAATTTCTTCGCTCTACTATGGCAAAAGCGAGACGTTGAGTTCCGCCACTCAACACATAATGCCTTAGAAATTCGGCAGAAAATCACAGAGAACCGTAACTTTAGGTACCCTCTGCCCACCCAGAGTGAAACTGAAAAAAGAAACCTTAAGTTCCTATATAAAAGATATTTTTGGCTTAGCACGTAATTGCATTGGTATTTGTCACACACTCTATACTGTACACTTTAGGTATACTGTAGGTACCTAGTAGATACCTACGTACTGTAGATGCGCGGGCGCGGGCGCCACGAGGTCACCGCGCCCGCGGCCGGTGACGCGCGTGACCACCTCGCCACCGAGACGAGATGCCAATTAAAATGCAATGAATGTATAGAGTTAGATTTGTTAAAACATTAATATATAGAAAATAATTATTATAAAATGAGTCATTAGTACTGTATTCTGGCGTAATTGAGATGGATTTAATTAACAATAATAATTGGGAGTTCGAATTCGAGTTGAAAGAATATTTAAACATCACGCGGTGTTCGGTTCCGCCACCTACAAAACTAAAACCACAAAATCTATAACTAAGCACTTATCAATATTTCTATACGGCAGAAAAGCATTAATGCAACATTCACTATACCAACATAGGAAATACAAAAAGGTATACACCATCTCCAAATCCTTATACGGTACGTACTAGGTACCCGGCAGTCCACCTACGTAACTTAACGCAGCCGTAATAAAATAACAAACAAAAGTGCATTTAAATACACTTTTATTTGCAATTTTGTTTCAAGTTAATCGTTCGGCATTGAGTCAGCAGCGGCACGCGTCACCCGCGTGACAGCCCAGCGGGTCAGTGTCTACGACGAACTTTCTAGAAGCTTGTCACGCACGACTTTCCCTTGTACCTACCGAGATGGACGATTACCACCTCTGGTCTCACATCGGCGAATCTAAATGAGCTTTTGAAAGTTAAAGAGAGTTGTAGAGCTAAAATATTATTTATAGTAACCGACAGATAAGCTGGCGACAAGATTAATCGTTCATCGCATTATGCTGTACGCGCTTCACGCTGTATCCCGCACGTAACACGGCAGGCAGAGGGAACTTAGTGTTAAGGCACTCCGCTCCACAGTTTCTGCCAAATTCTGGAGGTGTTGCGTATTGAGTGGCGGAACCCAACGCCGAGCGATAAATATATCACATTATAATATTAGCTTAATAAAAGTTTTGTATGTTTTTTCACACACAAGTTTAATAAATAATATTTATTTATACTCAAAATAATTAAAACACAATCTCAATCACGTTGCCATAATGAAATTGAATTAGCAAAACCAATAAAACGTGCTATAATTTTTCAACAACAGACAAACACATAAACATATTTAATTAGAATAAATTATGTTTAACTTAAGGCTTTCTTTAATTGGTCCGTTTTATATAGGAATGTACCGCGGCTTTGCTTCGTCATTAATTAACGATACGTCCATAGTGGGAGCGGGTGACTGACTGCTTCATTGTCATATCCTTGTACGGCGTGCCGTAAAATTTTACATGAGAATTTGTATAGACAAGAGATAAATCTTACTATTAATAATATTATATGGGGAGCCGGTCGTGGCGTAGAGGCACAATTATCTGACTGTTAACGCGACTGGTCGTAGGTTCGATCTTAGGTCGAGGAAATAAAAGGAAGGAGGAAATAAAATATTTATTTCATTATTTTAATTAAAATGAGAAATTAAACAATTTTGATTTACAAGCGGGCGAAGCCACAAGCTGTAGCTAGTAACATTGTAAATGTGAGAGTTAGAGGTTGTGATGTTTGCTCCATTTTCACGCAAAAACTACTAAACGAAATAATATGAAACTTCTCAGCAACATAGCTTATACATAAACAACAATTTATATAAAGATTTTGTAAAATTTAGCTGTAAACAAAGCGGGCGAAGCCGCGTGTGTTCAAAATTATTGATACTATAAACAAATGAATTAAAATAGTTTAACCACCCTGAGATTTCGCAGTCGGGTCTCTAAAAATTCTTCAGTAACACATTTGGTATAACGGCGTCGCCTTGTAGGTACGATGTTACTTCCAAACGAATGTAATTAGCCTTTGCTGGTTATTTCTTAGTAGGTACTAGAATTTGTAATATAAATATTTTATTACCAAACAAGGTGTATGGTATCGAGAAATGTTATGTAATGTCCATAATAGGTATAGATATAGCAGGGTAAGCAGAGGGAACCTAATGTTAAGATACCCCTGTCCCCATTCTGCCGAATTCTGAAGGTCAACGTGCTGAGTGGCAGAATTCAAAGCCGCGCTTTGCCTCGACACCAGAGCGAAGAAAATTGAAATGTTAAATATTTCATTTCCTCGAATGGGAAGCGAACCCACGACCCCCTGTACTTTCGCGTTTACAATAACATTCTGAGCCCCCGCGCTACGACTAGTTTCAAATATGAAAAAGTTGAAAAGCAGATTTTTTTTGTTTGTAAATACAGTTTTTTTTATATTAAAAAAATATATTATATACATACACATTTTTACGAAGTTTCGTTTATTCCACTTGTAAACAATTGACCCTAACCAAACCTGAATAGTTTTTCCACCTGCGTCAAAAACACGATGATCAAAAAATCAAAGAACATAAAAGAATTTCAAAATCACTTTTGTATTGGTATCGGACCAAATGATTGACTTCGAAAAAAATATACAGATAAAGTAAATATAACCTTTTAAGACACAATTTCAAAAAAGAAACTAAGTAAGAATAGAAAATTTATTTCATAGATATCTACTATTTACATGCTATATTTTTTTATAGCTTCACGCCGTATTCCTCACATAGTGAGGGCAGAGGGAACCTGGGAACCTACCGTTAAGACACTCCGCTGCCATTAAGACACTTCCGATCCCCACTTTCCACTAAATTCTGGCGCTATTACGTGTTAAATGGGGAAACTCAACGCGATAATTGTGAAGTTAATAAACAAAATTAAAAAACAAAACCTTATTGGCAAAACAATCTACAGTATTAAACTCTTAAAGACCTCTTGTCAGTTTCTCTCCGTACGTAGCGAGATCAGGAAAACGGTTGAAGTAATTTCATTTTATCATTTATCTAATATGACATTTAGAGTGTAGAGCACGTTGCACACCACCTGGCATTCAGGGCTGAGACGGCCCGCATGACACTTCCTGCAACCCTCGGTAAAGGGGGTTATTGTACTGACACTATGCGAAAATAACTATTAATAGTATGTTTACTAACTTATGGACGGTTTGCAAGAGACGCGGGTTCATAACCCGTTAAATTTTTCCCGTTTTACGTTTTTCTACGTTTATGTTTACGTTTTTCTACGTTTTACCCGTTCAATTTTTTATACGTTTTCTAAATAAATTTTTTGAGTAACTGTTATGAATTCTTTAGAATTAGATACAATTAGATAAAAGGGTCAACAATTTGATCTCCAAATCTACTTCTTAAATGCAGAAACTTCTTTCTCTCTTTTTAATATATAAAAAATCTGAATCCCGATATATGGGCTAACTAGTAACGAGGGTTATTAAAAAAAAACGGTTAAGTGCGAGTCGGACACGCACACAGAGGCTTCCGTACCAAATTTAGGATTGTAGGTCGACGGGAAGTACCCTATACATTTTGATTACGCAGCGTATTTCACATAAAATGCAGGAAAATCGATGTATAGATGCACGTATCTTTTGATTACGTTGACCTAGAAGCTTTATGTTTTCTAAGTTTTAACTAGATACCTCTACACGATTTCGAGATAACGGGCCTTGAACAGACGGACAACAAAGCGCTCCTATAAGGGTTCCGTTTTTACCTTTTGAAATACGGAACCCTAAAGCTTTAAACGTACACTTCGGACATACCTACTAAAGAATACGCACGTATCCTTCAACATACTCAAGAATCGATCTAGATAATTATCATTATTCAAAGAGACCTCTCTCTCTATATCAGGCGAGGCAGTGCAGTGGAAGCTTCTTATCATTTGCACATAATTGAGGTGTTCCCGCGGGAAATTTTTATATCCGTGCGAACGGTGGAGCAATTAGTAGGTGATTTCGTACTAATGTTACGTAGGAGATTGGTTTGCTCTCCTTTGAAATATTTTGTGAGTAANGTTTCAAGTTAATCGTTCGGCATTGAGTCAGCAGCGGCACGCGTCACCCGCGTGACAGCCCAGCGGGTCAGTGTCTACGACGAACTTTCTAGAAGCTTGTCACGCACGACTTTCCCTTGTACCTACCGAGATGGACGATTACCACCTCTGGTCTCACATCGGCGAATCTAAATGAGCTTTTGAAAGTTAAAGAGAGTTGTAGAGCTAAAATATTATTTATAGTAACCGACAGATAAGCTGGCGACAAGATTAATCGTTCATCGCATTATGCTGTACGCGCTTCACGCTGTATCCCGCACGTAACACGGCAGGCAGAGGGAACTTAGTGTTAAGGCACTCCGCTCCACAGTTTCTGCCAAATTCTGGAGGTGTTGCGTATTGAGTGGCGGAACCCAACGCCGAGCGATAAATATATCACATTATAATATTAGCTTAATAAAAGTTTTGTATGTTTTTTCACACACAAGTTTAATAAATAATATTTATTTATACTCAAAATAATTAAAACACAATCTCAATCACGTTGCCATAATGAAATTGAATTAGCAAAACCAATAAAACGTGCTATAATTTTTCAACAACAGACAAACACATAAACATATTTAATTAGAATAAATTATGTTTAACTTAAGGCTTTCTTTAATTGGTCCGTTTTGTATAGGAATGTACCGCGGCTTTGCTTCGTCATTAATTAACGATACGTCCATAGTGGGAGCGGGTGACTGACTGCTTCATTGTCATATCCTTATACGGCGTGCTGTTAAAATTTTACATGAGAATTTGTATAGACAAGAGATAAATCTTACTATTAATAATATTATATGGGGAGCCAGTCGTGGCGTAGAGGCACAATTATTTGACTGTTAACGCGACTGGTCGTAAGTTCGATCTTAGCTCGAGGAAATAAAATATTTATTTCATTATTTTAATTAAAATGAGAAATTAAACGATTTTGATTTACAAGCGGGCGAACCCACGAGCTGTAGCTAGTAACATTACTAGTGTGAGAGTTGTAGGTTGTGAGGATGAATGTTTGTTTTCATTTTCACGCAAAAACTACTAAACGAAATAATATGAAACTTCACAGCAACATAGCTTATACATAAATAACAATTTATATAAAGATTTTGTATAATTTAGCTGTAAACAAAGCGGGCGAAGCCGCGTGTGTTTAAAATTATTGATACTATAAACAAATGAATTAAAATAGTTTAACCACCCTGAGATTTCGCTGTCGGGTCTCTAAAAATTCTTCAGTAACACATTTGGTATAACGGCGTCGCCTTGTAGGTACGATGTTACTTTCAAACGTATGTAATTAGACTTTGCTCGTTATTTCTTAGTAGGTACTAGAATTTGTAATATAAATATTTGATTACCAAACAAGGTGTATGGTATCGAGAAATGTTATGTAATGTCCATAATAGGTATAGATATAGCAGGGTGCGCTCAGGGAACCTAAAGTTAAGATACCCCTGTCCCCACTCTGCCGAATTCTGAAGGTCAACGTGCTGAGTGGCAGAATTCAAAGCCGCGCTTTGCCTCGACACCAGAGCGAAGAAAATTGAAATGTTAAATATTTCATTTCCTCGAGTGGGAAGCGAACCCACAACCCCCTGTACTTTCGCGTTTACAATAACATTCTGAGCCCCCGCGCCACGACTGGTCTCAAATATGAACAATTGAAAAGCAGATTTTTTAGTTTGTAAATACAGTTTTTTTTATATATAAAAAATATATAATATATAATATACATACACATTTTCACGAATATCCTTTTATTCCACTTGTAAACAATTGACCCTAACCCAACCTGAATAGTTTTTCCATCTGCGTCAAAAACACGAAGATCAAAAAATCAAAGAACATAAAAGAATTTCAAAATCACTTTTGTGTTGGTATCGGACCAAATGATTGACTTCGGAAAAAATATACAGATAAAGAAAATATCACCTTTTAAGACGTCATTTAAAAAAAAAACTAAATAAGAATAGAAAATTTATTTCATAGATATCTACTATTTACATGCGATATTTTTTTATAGCTTCACGCCGTATTCCTCACATAGTAGGATGGGCAGAGGGAACCTGGGAACCTACCGTTAAGACACTTCCGATCCCCACTTTCCACCGAATTCTGGCGCTATTACGTGTAAAAACAAACGTTATTGGCAAAACAATCTACAGTATTAAACTCTTAAAGACCTCTTGTCAGTTTCTCCCCGTACGTTGCGAGATCAGGAAAACGGTTGAAGTAATTTCATTTTATCATTTATCTAATATGACATTTAGAGTGTAGAGCACGTTGCACACCACCTGGCATTCAGAACTGAGACGGCCCGCATGACACTTCCTGCAACCCTCGGTAAAGGAGGTTATTGTACTGACACTATGCGAAAATAACCATTAATAGTATGTTTACTAACTTACGGACGGTTTGCAAGAGACGCGGGTTCATAACCCGTTCAATTTTTCCCGGTTTACGTTTTTCTACGTTTTACCCGTTCAATTTTTTATACGTTTTCTAAATAAATTTGTCGAGTAACTGTTATGAGTTCTTTAGAATTAGATATAGTTAGATAAAGACGTCAAAAAATTGATCTCCAAATGTACTTCTTTAATGCTGAAACCTCTTTCTCTGTTTTTATTATATAAAAATTCTGAATCCCTGAAAGAATATATGGGCTAACGTAACGAGGGTTATTAAAAAAAACGGTTAAGTGTGAGTCGGACTCGCACACCGAGGCTTCCGTACCAAATTTGGCATTGTAGGTCGACGGAAAGTACCCTATAGATTTTGATTACGCAGCGTATTTCGCATAAAATGCAGGAAAATCGATGCATAGATGCACGTATCTTTTGATTACATTGACCTAGAAGTTTGATGTTTTCTAAGTTTTAACTAGATACCTCTACACGATTTAGAGATAACTGGCCTTGAACAGGCGGACAACAAAGCGCTCCTATAAGGGTTCTGTTTTTACCTTTTGAAATACGGAAACCTAAAGCTATAAACGTACACTTCAGACATACATACCAAAGAATACGCACGTATCCTTCCACATACTCAAGAATCGATCTAGATAATTACCATTATACCAACAGACCTCTCTCTCTATATAAGGTGAGGCAGTGCAGTGGAAGCTTCTTATCATTTGCAAATAATTGAGGTGTTCCCGCGGGAAATTTTTATATCCGCGCGAACGGTGGAGCAATTAGCTGGTGATTTCGTACTAATGTTACGTAGGAGATTGGTTCGCTCGCCTTTGAAATATATTGTGAGTAAAAATAAATAAATAAATCAGCTTCACGCTGTATCCCGCACACAGCGGGTTAAGCAGAGGGATACTAGTGTTAAGACACTCCGTTCTCCGTTTCTTGGGAAAACAGACCAATAATTCCAAACGCAAAACGCAAAAGCACCCATCAAACATCTACCCACCCAAAACCATCTTAAACAAATCTGCCACACAGTCACCACTACCACACATACATACAAATTAGGTACTAGTACCTACTGGGCACCTAAATTACCCTATCTAAAACGAGTGCGCCGCCAGCCAGCACTCAACGAGGACATGCATCGCGTCCGATACGGAGCAATTAGTGAAATGGGCACCGGAAAGGCGACGTGGACCGTGGACGCGAGCTCGTGGCACTATTAATAGACGGACCAATCAATATTCGGACCGGAGCAGACCCTCGTTCGCTTCCCGAAAGCTAGATGTCAAGACTTTTGAGCATGTGCGCTGAATTTATGTTTCGTGGATAATAATGTAGGGAATGTGTTTTTTAGTTGGTTAGTTGGTTTAGTTTTTGTTTATCTATATGTATATAGACAAAGTACGGCGTCGAGTTCCGCCACCGTCTGAAAAAATCGGTGGAAGGTGATGAATTGCGCGTTTTAACGTTAGGTTCCCTCTGCCTACCCTGCTATATGCGAGGTACAGCGCGAAGCTCTGTGTGTCGTTACATTGCAAGGTATAACAGAGAAGAATATATTCTTGATTATTTTTTAAATATTTAAAACCATTCACCAATTTAAAATAATTGTAATACGCTAATTTTCTCGCGGTCAAAAATAATGGAGAACGTATATTATACAAAAAGAACTATATTCACAAACAAACAATTATTATTATATTTTTTACTTACTAATTGTTACATTCCTGCAATATTTACTAAAATAAACAATAAAAAAAATAATAATAATAAGAATGACGATAATCAAGACTAAATACAACCAATTACACAGTACATCCGGTCGAGACAAAATCTGAACAAACAACCATACAAAAGTAAGTAGAAAATTAAAAAATTACACTTCCCAGCGTGAATTCCTAGAGTGACCGTCAGCAAATAACGGCCGGTATTAATGACGGCAATCAATACCCACGGCATTTTAAGACTTGGACTATCCTTGGGTCGGACCCGCATCGCGCTTCCTGGAAGCCGCGTGGAAAGGCCCGAGGTACAATAGTTACCATTTTTTTTAAAGCGGCCAAAGAGAGCTTAAGTTATTCTGTTTGTTCTTTTTTTGTTTTGACGAATATTTAGATTTTTGGGCTGGGTATATGAAAATGAGGTAGTAGAAGATTGCAACTCCAATAGTCACACATGGACAACCCCACTTGACCGGCGTCACGACGGCGTCAACTTTTTGTAAAGAGGTTAATAATATATTATACTAAAGTACGAGTTTATCATTTTTTGTGTATCCTGTTCACAGCAGAGTATGCAGAGGGAACCTAGGAACCTAGTGGTACGATACTCCGCGCCATAAAGACACTTCCGTTCCAAATTTTTCGTCGAATTCTGAAGGCATTGCAAGGAAACAAAAACAATAAATATTTCATTTCTGCGAGTGTGTATCGGTCCCACATCCTTTCGTGTTTGCAGACGCACGCCACTGACTGCGCCAGACTGGCCTCTACATACATTTTTTCTAATTTACTCAAGAATTACATCACACATTAGAAATACGATTCAAATTTCTATATCACAGCTACGAGTATAGCAACGCAACATCCTGCAACTTCAGCCAATATCCTATCACCACCAAACACAATCCCCAATCCGCCAGTAGATTACAAGCAAGTCATCCAAAAAGCTCACTTCCCTCTTCCCTCCCCTTCCTCACCCACACAGACCCACCACGAGCTGTCACTGCCATCGCTAGTGTGCGTGGAGCTGAACGTGGCGCCCCCATAAATCTCCGAGGCCGCTGCCGCCTTCCTTTGTTTTTTTTTTCCCGACGGTAATAAGATCGCGAGCGTCAACGTCAGGTATAGACTTATATAGTACGCCCGACGAGTCGTGGTCGCTTTCAAGTTAGGATTTCTGAACTTTTGCGCATTATACTCCTGGGACGACAATAATCAAAATGAAGAAAGTTCTTAATATCAATTCAACGCAGCCATCTACAGCTAATTTAAGAGTGGCCAAGACTCATTGACCGTACTGTACAGTCTTATAGATAGGCGAGTCGGCTCCAGCCAGCCGCGCGTGAAATGCATGCGCTATCGCCGAAACGCCGTATTGGTTTTACTAAGAAATAACCGTTGTCCCTTGTTTTCAATGGTGAATGAAAATAAGACAAGAAATACGGATTATTTTGAATATTAAATGGTTTTTTCTTTGCTATAAAAAATTTAATTCGTACGTTTAAGATACGTTTACTTAGATATATTAAAATCTACAATTACTTTACAGAAAGTAAATAGTATATTTCAAAGTAATACATTATATGAACTAAAATAAATTACGAACTTATAAATAGGTTTAAGAAGTATGGACACAAAAATTCTAAAATATCAAGAAAGAGCAAAACACAGTTTCTTAAGTTTTTCTTCTCCGCCAACATCGCTAAGACGCGAAACGAGAGAAAAATCCCATAAATATTTTTAATATTCGGCTATGGCTAAATGGTTAAAACGCTTGAATGGAATCCAAAAGCGGCGTGTTCGATTTCCGCTGCGTTAAAATTCTTATATCTACCTATGTTTTTTAAAAACATTTTTCTACCCCAATACCCCACACTACCTGCAACACTACCCCGCAGATGTGCGTTCGTAACGTGCTCGAGGTTCGACGACGGTCATTGAGTCGGACACAATTAGCGGACCCCATGACCGTCACGAACGCGTGACCCTCCTCGTTTATGTTATATAGTGCACTTTTACATATATTTATCCGCATATAGCAGAGCAGGCAGAGGAAACGTAGTGCTAAGACAGTCTCCCACTTTCCGCCGATTTTTCGAGGCTTTGCGTGTTAATTTGTTAATAATTACATAATAATAAAAAAATAATTCATTACTGCGAGTGGGAATCGAACCTACAATCGTTGCGTCTACAGTCACGCTCAGTTCATCCATTCCATTAATTTTGTACTAATTTACTTTATTATGTCCAAGTGTCAACTAATTATGTTTTAATTTTTGTTTATAATAGACAAACTGAAAACAAGAACTAAACTTATTTATAGTTTTTTAGTTATTGAAAGCTAAAGCATTAGCAAACACTTCTATATATTGTAACTTTTAATTTCTATACATTTTAACCGTATTAAACCTAACCTTGTAACGATACTTGCAATATTGTAATCTAGGGTCTTACAAAGTCCTATAAAAGTCATTAGTTGAATAACTTGCAGTACATTTTTTTTTTGTATGTTTACATTACACATCATTTCTCATTACTTAAAAAATGCTGAGAAACAATGATTCAATTAATTTACTACAATTTCTTAATAACTTCATATTTTATTAATTCATATACACGATCATCTCGCCAAAGCGATAGCGACGTAAGTATACGATAGACGCGACGGTTATAGGTTCGATTTCCACCTGAGCGAGTAAATTATATTCATTTCCTCGCTCTAGTAACAAAGCGAAACGCGGCTAAGTTTCGCCAACACGCCGGAAAGTGGAGAACGGAGTGTCTTTACACTTGGTTCCCTGTACCTACCTTTTAATATTCCGGATGGAGAATAAATCTAAAACTAAAATAGTACACACAAGTATAAAATTACCACCTAAGACCATACCTTATCTAGCACGTGTTCGGTTAAAACGTCGCACTCGAGCCGTTTCTTGTGTCGGCGAGAAACAGCGGCTCAGGCTCAGGGCCAACGAGGGCCATTAGCATACATAATGATCTCTGAAACGCGGCCCAGCGCGGCACTCGGAGACCCTCCCTCCTCCTCCGGGAGGCTGCAGGCAGTCAGATGTAATTATGCTATTCGATGTAGCACTATCACACAGTCTCATCAAAGATCACTCACGGGCTATCAAACGAACTTACATTCACATTTATAATAGTACTAGCGGACTCAGGCGGCTTCGCCCGCTTGAAAGATACGAATATGTATTCAATTTATGAAATTATTTTCAGTTTAGGGGGTAAATTCTAATAAACCGTGAAACACGTGTTCAATGATTTCAATTTTTAAGAGTCTGTGTCAAAATTTTTCAAAATCCCTTCTTAGTAGATGTCCACATTACAAAAATAAACATCTTTAAACATTTCACGTTACTAGCATCACCGGTCACAGCTGTGCGTGCGTCTTACCTCAGTCAGTGGAAACATCTCCTTTAATACATATAGATTACCTACTCTGTTCTACCAGACTAAAAAAAACATTTTTTTTAATTTCTTATAACAGCGTCCGCAGAGAGAGCCTAGTGTTATGACACTTCCTTTCCAATAATACACAAACACTATGTCAATTTCCACCGAATACCCTACGCCACGACTGGCAAAACCCTATCCTTTAAAAATATAAACATTTTCCGAATAGAAATCGAAGCGGGAACTACCACGAGTATATCTGTGACACACTTCCCAACTAAAATATTATGAACAATTAAGTACTGATTATTGAGTATTAATAGTTTTTACTATGTCAATAGTGTCTAACATAATATAATCAAAATTAATTACATATAATACAAACAAGAGAGTAAATAAAAACATTAGTCACTGCCACCGTACACTAATATGGTTGAAATTTACAACTTTAAACCAGTCTAACGTTATCAATACGTCACTTGTGGGAAGTAATAGGTTACGTAACTAGTTTGGTTCCTTATCAGCGTCCGTGATTCCTTATCAGTAGTGCCTCGTGTCGCTGCCGATTGCTTAGAGTCACTTTAAGAGCTATAAAATCTTGGTTTTTATGGTCTTCTGTGTGTCTGAGAGAGAACCAAGAAGTTATTATTTCCTCGATTTTCACTTATTTGAGTTTCGCCATTTTTTTTCTTGTTAACTAATTATTTCGCACTACATACTTATAAAATAGCTTGTATGATGTCTTAAATATCACTCGCGCTATTTATCTTATTAATATTATAATTATAAATGTGAATATAAGTTTGTTTTTTACGCTTTCACGCCAAAACTACTCAATCGATTATTATGAATGGTATAATATATTATGATTTGGTATATTATACTATTATTGAAAAATAAAATTAAGCGGGCGAAGCCTCCATAAAGACTCTAGTTACATAATAGATACATAAACCAAATAAAAATTTTACAGCTATTGAAATAAAAACAAAAATTTGATAGTTTCTTAACCAAAGTAAAAAAAAACGCAAGGCATTTATTCAATGTTTCGATAAGAGACACGGCCCGTAGGCAGAGTGTTCTCCTTCCTCGCACGCATGCATACATACATACATACATGCATAATCTCCGAAAATTCCGAACGAAGGGTGCAATTAACACTGAATTCTGCTATCAGAATGAGAATCTCTCACGCAATCGTAGCCCGCTGGCACTTTTTATTTAGTTCGTTCACTGAATTATTTAAAGTTTTACGTTTAGTATATTATCTATACTTATATATAATAAAATTGTAACTGATCGCTGTCTGTAAATCGAAGATATATGAGAACATCTATTATCGGGTGCATTTATCAATGTAATAGAGCCAAAAACAATGAATTTTTATTATTTTTTTCTCTGCATTTGTTCACGCTAATCTCAGAATTGGCCGCCTCGCCGTTTCCACCATTGTATTTAGGCAAAGATCCCTTAACATTCAACTGGCGTAAACTTTAATTTTTGATGTATACCATATAGTCTCTAAAGTGATAAAGTGATGAATTTCGTGATAAGCTCAAGTGGCTCCCTATCCGCCTTCGCAGGAATACTCATATACTTCATCTTCTCTATTCTGTGCTGTTTAACCCTTCTACTCCTCATTATCTAAAGAAACAATTCAAGTTTCTACGTGACGTCCCCTCACTTTCATTACGCTCCCAAAACAATCTATTACTTGAAATTCCTCTTCACTCTTCTTCTTTTCTGTCTAACTCCTATACTATTAAAGCTGCCCAACTATGGAATTCCTTACCAATTGAAATCAGACGTGCCAAAAGCTTACAAAAATTTAAAACTTCATTAAAGAAATATTATTTAAATATATAATTTTAGCCTGTGTTTTTAGCATCAAAAATTTTTTACAAATCTTTAAATACTATGTGTACTATATGTATTATTTATTTATTATGTTTATTTTAATGTATAGTAATGTATATTTATCTACGTATATGTATGTGTTATTTATTTAGTGTATATTAGTTATATATATTTATTTATTTATATTATAATTGTTATTAAATTCCTTATATTATAATTTAATGCACCACCCACCACCTTCTGTTTATACAATTCCAACAACCAAAGGTTGCCTGGAAGAGATCGCTTCAAGCGATAAGGCCGCCTTATTGTACATGTTTTTGCTAATTTTTGTTTATATATTGTGTAAAATTTTGTTGTTTTTGTGCAATAAAGGATATTGTATTGTATTGTATTGTGATAATGTGTGTGAAAATGAAAGCAATTCAGTTTAGTAAAAAACTAATTGCGTAGTTCTAGCGGGCGAAGCCGCAAGCGGGTCGCTAAATTAGGATATAAATGTGTCTCAATTTAGGGGTCCAATCGGGAAATGAAATATTTAATATTTTCATTTCCTCGCTAATAACAAGGCAAAGTTACTTTCAAAAACTTATCTAAAATCCTTTTTATCGTAATTTAAAACGGATAAATAAACATACTTTTTTATAATTGTAAGGATATATTCAAATCGATTTCCTCAATGCTCGAGAGACGTCGCGTTTTCGTTTAACAACAAACAAAGCGCTAATTTTATCTTCCCCATCAATATACCTTCTTATCGATGAACCCCCGTCATTTAGGCTTGTTAATGAAGTAACCTTTATTTATTTAACAAGATATATTAAACCTTTTTTTAATTATTTTTATAAATAATTTACACAATTTATATGAGATGGAATGAAAATACTAAAAATATATTCAAGATTCTTATAAATTTCATTAATTGGGTAGAAACGGTGATGAACAGAGTGTCTTATCACTTGGTTCCCTCAGCCTACGCTGCTGAGATACAGCATAAAACCAATAACAAAAAAAATCTATAACAAAAGAAAAAGAAATACTAAACTTAAAGATAACGAGATAACTGATAAGAAATGCACAAAAAACTGAAAGAGAAATATAACAATAAAATCTAGGGTTGACAATATTATGTATACAGTAAGTAAAGATGCGCTATCGTGAGAAGCGGTATACCTACATGCACGTACAGGCACAGCCTCAACCCTTGCCAGGAAGTGTTCCCACGAGTATACGGTCGCGGCGCGCACCTCGATCACGGCTTAATATAGGCTTCCAGTCCGTTACAATCCGAATACATGAGTATTTTATATAGTTTCTTTATCTTTATGTGGAGTAACTTAGTGTTTAGACACTCCGTCTGTCACTGTGAGACATTTAACAGGTAAACGACCGACAATTCAACATAGGTGAACGATATTTATTATCTCTCACCAAAATATAATTGATAAATAGTTTCATAATAAAAATGCTTCTGCACAGTTATCCTTCCTTATATTGGCTCTATAAAATAAATTATAATTGAATTATCCATCAATAATTTATGGAAAATGAAACATAGTAGTGTCATTGTTGCGAAACTTAACGCAGCACTTTGTCTTGTGACCTGAGAGAGAAGACATGAATTTAATATATTCTCCAAGTAGGAATCGAACCCACAATCGTTGCGTTTACAGTCAGATGCTATGTCCGCTGCGTCACGACAGCTTTTTAACATTACTAATATTATACAATTTAAAGCTATATATAGCAGAGTATAGAATCGCTTCCTTATAGCATACGCAGCTATGAACATAAAGGATGAACCCGCGACGGGTGCAACTTTACGAAGATCTCTCTCTGGCTTTTTTGCAAAAAAAAAGGTGATCCATTGTTAAAAAGAAATGCGGACGAAGGGGCTGATAAGGGAAATAATAGATTGGAACCCGCTCTATATCTTGTAGTGCAAAATGTCGCGATCATTGTATAAAGGGTTCCGCTTTGCATTTAATTATTGTATATTGTTATATACACCTATACCTGCGAGGGAAGTATTGTTTATTTTTTTATATTTCTTGTATTAAATTTAATTTGTGAAGTTCTTGTAACCGCCATTGCATTTGTCAAACTGAACTGAACTGCAATTGTTGTAAATACGAATTCTGTACATGGGAATATTTCTATTATTAATGATAAGCATATGTTCCCGACCTGATAAGAGGAGATGAAATTTATTAACTACGAATTACGATTTAAGATATATTAATATACTTCAATAGAATATTAAAAATTTACGATAGTCATCTTCAATTTCTTCCAAAAAAAAAAAAAATAAAACAATTTACTCTTTATTTTAATAAAATCTTCTATTGCATATACATATAATAGAGAACAAAACAGAACAGACATATACGAAATCCGTAAGTAAATCACCGATATCACAACTAAAACTGCATCGGCCAGACAATACCTACAGCCAGATTAGATATCTCCAAGAGTTTCCAAACCGAAGCGTCAGCGACTCGCGTGACGAGCTGGCGACACCTCAGCGTGTCATCGACCACCGCCACCGTACGCCGCACGGCGAGCTGAGTCACTATCGGCCAACGATATTAGATAACTACTGGCTTAGGTAAGTAGGTAGTAGACGGTATTTGAGCAAAGTAGCAAACAAAGTAGAAAAATATGAACCTAATCTACATAGAGGCCGCGAATGGTTGTGGATTCGATTCCCACTCGTGAAAACGAAATATTTATTAAAATTTATTGCGCCGAATTCTGGAGGCATTACGTGTTGAGTGGCAGAACTCAACGCCGCGCCTTGCCTCGACACCAGAGATGATGATAGATGGCCTCAAATAAATACTAATCAGCTTAACGAAATATAAATAAAAAAAAGATAAAATAGAATAGACATAACAATGACATTTATGTCGGATACCTTGTCTTAACTAAGCAAGTTGTAAGTGACTCATGTACTAAATAATATAATTATCTTAGAAAAAATCTTTTCGTTCGAATTTCTTTATGTTACAACGACGAAACTTTGAGAAAATATGTTAATTATATAAATAGTTATTTAAATGTGGGAAATTAAGGTATAAATGTAATATTTTTGATAATGTTTAATAATAATTGATAGAAATCATTTCTCAATATTAAAAAACAAACTGATTTAATACCGATAGACACCGTTCCGTTCCGTTCGATTCCCGCTCGAGTTATTATTTATTAATGATTTTCATATCTTCGCTCTGGTACCAATTCAAAACGTCGGACGAAACCGAGTGTTTTAACACTAGATTCTCTCTGCCTACCTTGCTATGTGCGTGATACAGCTTGAAGCTAATTTATTTATTGAACACTAACTTCCCCCCACCCAACCCCGTAACACGCGCGACTGGCGTGAAGATTGATAGCATTGTTTCCACGCCGCCAAGCAACAGAACAGATCGCGAACGGATGGACTGACGTACGTTCGCGTTTTTGTATTATTATACTAAAACGTGACGTCATACCGCGCGTTACATCCAATTATTGACTTCCCTTACAAGGACAATCGACTATGTGTCGATGGTGACGCGCGCTGTTGAACTAGTTAGAGCTGCCGGTGATAAATCTTAAGATATTTATTTATTGTTTATATTTATTTTTTTATTTTGTTTACTTTAGACGTGGAATATAGAGAGAAAATAGTAAAACATTATTCTGTTCTTCATAAAAATTAATAAGTAACGTTACAAACAATATTACGATACGACGACCTCGTTTCGTTCGTCATTTTAATCTTCAATATCCATCGAGTAATTGAACCCATAACCATCAACATGCACAGTCATAAATATCGCAAAAATAACACAATCATTTCAATTTAATACTAATAATTCTAACAACTAATTATTTCTATTTTATACTATAAAGTAAGGAGAGTCTTAACATCAGGTTCCCTCTTCCTACCTATCCTAGTGTGAAGATAAAAAAAAGCAATTACTTAAACATTTTCTCCAATAAAAGTAAAAAATAATAATATCTAAAACAACATATAGTTATAGTGTATTTCACGGCACATATACAGCGATGGTGCTTAGAAACTTATCCGCGTACTCCATAGCACCTCTGTAGATGCTCAGTAGTTACCAGTCACTCGACACCCTTACGAGGGGCCCTCGAATCTTATCCCCAGCTGGGGGGAAGGCACGCGAAATGTCAAGCGTTCGACTATACTGTATACCTACGTACGTACATACATACATACACTCGTATCGTACCTTATAGCTTACGCCGTGTTATTATGTTGCGGATTAGCGAGATAAACTTAGCAACAGCTAATTCTTTTTTTTTTGCAGAGGGAACCTGGGAACCTAGTGGTACGACGATCCGTTTCAGCATCCCACTGTCCTCTGAATTTTAGAGGCAGTGAGTGTTGAGTGGACACCTTTAAAAAAGGAAACCTTTGCCATTAAGAAGTAATGTACATCTTTATTAGATAGTATAAAAAAACTAAAAAATATGATTAATAAATAATAATGCTTAAACCCTCAATACAATTATTATCTATACTAATATAATAAAGCGGAAGAGTTTGTTTGTTTGTTTGTTTGTTTGTTTGTTTGTTTGTTTG
>JAKRZM010000900.1:208333-246352 GCA_036379175.1 Heliconius cydno galanthus | reverse complement strand
GGTTTCACCCGCGTGAACTATGTTATTATTAATTTCTGTCTCCATGACTACGTCCTAGTGACGTCTATGCAAAATTTGAGACTCCTAGCATTTGTAATAACGAAGTTTCATACAAACTTTCAACCCCAAAAACAACCCCTTAGAAGTCGAATATTGCAAATCCCCAAACTATAAGTAACTCCTATGCAAAATTTGAGATTCCTAGCACATGTAGTTTCTGAGATTTCGTGATGTGTGAGTGACATTTCGATTTTATATATATAGATAGATTACGCAACAATCTAGAGGCTACGGTCGGACAGACGAACGAACAAGGAAGGGGAAGTCGGGGCATAATGTAGCAAAACACTATAGAATCACGGCGAAATGGAAGACTGCATCTCCGTGCGTAATTAAATGCGCCGCTTCATTGGTTGTACAATGTTGTTGATTATTGCCAATGGAATTTGACACTTATTACGTTGAAGCTAAAGGTGAATATTGTGTTTGAAGTATTAGAGAACGTGATGTACAGTCGTGATCAGAAAATGGGTGACGCACGTCTCATTCGACGCGTTATTCACGCACGCGACCTGCAGGATCGCGCACTCACGCATATGAAAGCTCGTCGTTTTATATTATCTGTATTATATATAGATAGATAGATAGATAGATATAGGTTATAGGAAAACGTCTTTTTGTATATATTTACTTAAGATATTGAATTGCTTGTCATATTGTACATTTGTTTTAGGTGAAATATTACAGGTGTTCGACTGTAAACGCGAAGGGTTGTGGGTTCGATTTCAACTTGAGCAAATGAAATATTTAATATTTTAATTTCTTGTCTCTGTTGTCGAAGCAACAAATGGGGGGATGAGTTTCTTAACACTATGTTACCTACTCTGCTATAAGCGGGATGCAGCGTGAAGCTGAACAACATATATTAGTATACAAGGACTGTCTTTATTTGCAGACAAAAAATAAAATAAATACATAATTTAATAAAACCGGCAACTATTTTATAAAAATATAATATTTTCTTAAAATAGACTAATTTCGAAGTTACCTAACCTATAAAGAATAATATATACGACAACGACTACATTCACAAACAATACACTGACGCTATACGCCAAAATCAATCAGTCTCACATTTTTTTCTATTGTCTCTCTAAAACCCCCGCGTTCAACGCACATGCCGCGACCGAGGGTCCCAGGCCTAGGACCATATTATTGGAGCAACAAAAGAACATATCTGGCCCACCATTGTCGCTTTCCGGGAAGAGATGGCCGCGATACCCGCCACCACCACCACCACCAACACCACTACCACTATAAATCATTATCTCAGTAAAAACTAATTGAAAAGAGCTGCACCTTTTGTTATCTCACTTATAGCGTTCGGACGTGCCTTCCTCGCCGCGGCCGTGATAACGCGGTGGCAAACAAAAGAACGCGTTTCTGGGAACCTTAATGGCCGTCATTTCTAATCCTTAATTAAGTAAGGAGCGACTAGCAGGTAAATATTTGTTAACTAGTTTTAGAATATGTACTGTTTATAATGAAATTGTTGTAATTTTACTTGGTTTTAGTTTAAATAGTACCTACCGGTTAAGCGCGAGTCGGAATTAGCCATCGAGGCTTACGTACCAATTTTATGATTGTAGATCAACGGGAAGTATAACTTGTAAAAGTTGACAAAATAAAGTTTGTGGGTAGATGAAATGCACTCATTTTGTATTAAATGAACTACAAATATAAGTTTTTTTTTAATTGTATTTTTTTCGTGAAATGTCTATAAATTACTTTACATAAATATCCTATAAATTCATAACTGTAGGTCCACGGAAAAGACCGTAAAGATAAAGATAAAGGCTTTGATTACGCTGCAAATTTCATATAAGATGCAACGAAATCGATGCATAAAAGCACGTATCTTTTGATAACTTCAACATTTAATATTAATTTCAGCTTAATATCTTCACGCGATCACGAGATAAATGGTTTTGACAGACGGACAGACGGACAACAAAGTGATGCTGTAAGGGTTCCGTTTTTACCTTTTGATGTATGGAACCCTAAAATTATATAACGATTCCTAAAAGTTTTAAAACTTTGTAATATTTGTTTTCAGATTTGCATCTTTTAGAAAACTTTTTCAAGAGCCACTTATAATCTATCAGAAGAATGTCTTAGGGTTTTTAGCAAATTCTCACATCACTATAGGTATATTCGCCACTTAAAACCAAATGTTTTAATTTTTTTATAGTTGGGGCCAAAAAAATGAACACTTACAACTAAAACCCTAAAAATCTTCCAGATCATTTTAACGTCTATCATTACCTTATTTGTATAAAACTTAAAAAAAGCTATCTGATTATTAAATACGAAAAAAAAATTAACAAACTGATTTTCAATAGTTTTATAATTAAAACATAATGTTGTATAAATGAAAGAGTGATATTGATTTTATTTTTAACTTCACGCTGTATCCCGCACACAGCAGGATAGGGAGAGGAAACCTAGTGTTAAGACACTCTGTTCCCCACTTTCTGCCGATTTCTGGAGACAAAAATTCTTCCCTTGAGATAAAACATGATGAAAGATTGGCAGAGAATTGGTAGAGAGAATGACCACAGATTATTATTTAGAAATATAAACACAGATATAATCATCGTAAGCAATATGAGTCGACAATAATATGGTAGTTGCGTACAAAGCACGAGGACCCCCCGGAGGGAGAGGTGAAAGAGGTACGTATGCTGTAACAGTATCATTACATCTAAGTTGAAAACAATGTGTGAAAGTTGTTCATACATATGGCAACATTTCAAAAACAAGTATTCGTCAAGTCAAGACGACGCCGTTGAAGAATAATTGAGAAGCATTGTGTTAACAGTTGCGAGTTCGATTTCCATTGGGGTTATTTCAACATTATTTTTTATATTCTTTTTCTTTCCTAAATTCTCTGTGCCTATTGCGCTATACTGTTTAATTTTTTTTATACATATTTAAGATTTAGATAAGCAAAAAAGATGTTTATCATAAATTATAAGTATATGTAAGTAGACGGTGACAAAAGGCGTAAACACCAGAAGTATTTTATTGTCGTCGTCAAATTAGCGGTAGTGGAGTTCGTCGTAAAAGTTGGAACGCTGACAGCTCATTTGCTGCTTGCATTCATTATTTTATTACTTTGTATACGTGTTTGTATCGTTCGTGTTATTTTTTTCCCTCTAATCTTTATGATATTATGGGGTCTATCGCCATGAAAAATTTCTTTTTTACCCATATAACATTTTGATAGGCAGATCATTCAACATCCCTCATGTAACAGGTTCGGCAGAAGGAGCCTAGTGTATCACTCTGCTCTCCACTTTCCGCCGAATTCAAGAGGCATTGCCTATTGAATAGCGAAACTAAACACCGTAGGTACTTTGGCTCGTAACTAGAACGAAGAAATGAAAATATTAAATAATGCCTCGATTTCCTTAATTTCCTCTATTTTATATAGATTTATGAATGTATTCAATAATTAAAAAATTTCAATTCATAATTATATAAAAAAAACTCACTTTTAACGCCAGCTTAGCTAGAACATTGCGCCTATAAATAGATAGGTCACTATTTAAGCTATGAGGTCGCTAGACGGCAACTATTAATGCAATATTCCCCACTGGCCGTCAGCTTATCTGATAGCTCGCGCGGTAAACATTAATTTGATTTTATAATAATAATTAATTAAAAATTTAGCATAAGCCTGTGACTGTAAACGCGGCAGATCGTGAGTTCGATTCCCATTCGAAGAAATGGAATATTTGATTAAAATAAAATTGCTTAAAATTTAAATGTGGCTGAATTCAAAACAACCGCTTTTTGAGACTTACAAGGACTTACAAGTTACTTTAGGGTCTAAGCTAGTTCCTATTTTTAAAATATTAAAAAAAAAGTTTATTCAATACAGTAAACACTATACTGTAAAAATTTATTATGCAAAATATTTTTTCTACGAAATATTTAAATTTAACAAAGCGCGTTCACCAAAAAATTGGGCGGAAAAGTGGAGAACGGAGAATTACAACACTAGGTTCCATTTGCCTACCCTCCTATATGCGGGAATTCTCACAAAGGTGAAGCTAAAAAAATAATTCTCATTCATACAGTAATAGTAGCTTCAATACAGTAATAGTAGCTTCAATTCAGCTTCATACAGCAGTAGTAGTACATCAACAAGTACTATCCAAGTAGAAAAAACAACCCTTCTCTTTATTTCATACGTCAACAATAGAACAGCAGTTCGCGTTATATAGAGGGAATCTCTACATATGATTTTAGTATTTTATGAGGAATTTAAAATGAACCATTTTTTCTTTGTAATGAAAATAGTGGAGATCGGGAAATCCACATATCTGTTTTTATTAATACCGTCTAGTCTAGGTATTGAAATTATAAGAAATTTGAGTTGAGTCATTGAGGCACGTGGGGAACGAAGTGTACACCAGGTTCCCTCTGCCTACCATNCGATTTTTATAAAATTTGAAATTTAGATTTTTAAAAGTATTTAATTGAACACGTGTTTCATCGTTTTTTAGAATTCTTCCCCTAAGGGTGCAAATAAGGGGTTGAAAGATTGTATGGAAAAATCTTTAAATGGCCACCGATTTTTTTAAAATTTGAAATTGAGACTCTTAAAAATATATCATTCAACATGTGTTTCGTGGTTTATTATAATTCACCCCTAAATAAGTAAGCGAAGCTGCGCGCGTCCGCTAGTGTTGTATAAATGAAAGAGTGATATTGATTTTATTTTTAACTTCACGCTGTATTCCGCACACAGCAGAGGAGGCAGAGGAAACCTAGTGACAGTCGGTTCCCCACTTTCTGCCGTTTTCTGGAGACAAAAATTCTTCCATTGAGATCAAACATGATGAAAGATTGGCAGAGAATTGGTAGAGAGAATGACCAAAGATTATTATTTAGAAATATAAACACAGATATAATCATCGAAAGCAACATGAGTCGACAATAATATGGTAGTTGCGTACAAAGCACGAGGACCCCCCGGAGGGAGACGTGAAAGAGGTACATATGCTGTAACAGTATCATTACATCTAAGTTGAAAACAATGTGTGAAAGTTGTTAATACATATGGCAACATTTCAAAAACAAGTATTCGTAGAGTCAAGACGACGCCGTTGAAGAATAAATGAGAAGAATCATATTTACAGTTGCAAGTTCGATTTCCATTGGGGTTAACATTATTTTTTTATATTCTTCTTTAGAACAGTAAAAAAAATTTGGTCTATAACAGTTCCTAAGTGCTCTGCCTATTGCGCTATACGGGAAACTGCGTGAAGCTATAAAAAAAACGTGAAATTTTCATTTTTTTATACATATTTAAGATTTAGATAAGCAAAAAAGAAGTTTATCATAAATTATAAGTATATATATGTAGACGGTGACAAAAGGCGTAAACACCAGAAGTATTTTATTATCGTCGTCAAATTAGCGGTAGTGGAATTCGTCGTAAAAGTTGGAACGCTGACAGCTCATTTGCTGGTTGCATTCATTATTTTATTACTTTGTATACGTGTTTGTATCGTTCGTGTTTTTTCTTTCCTCTAATCTTTATGATATTATGGGGTCTATCGCCATGAAAAATTATCTTTTTACCCATATAACATTTTGATGGGCACAACATCCCACATGTAGCAGGGTCGGCAGAGGAATTCTAGTGTATCACTCCGCTCTCCATTATCCGCCGAATTTAGGAGGCATTGCGTGTTGAATAGCGAAACTAAACACCTCGTATAGGTACTTTGCCTCGTCGCTAGAACGAAGAAATGAAAATATTAAATAATTCATTGCCTCGATTTCCTTAATTTCCTCTATTTTATACAGTTTTACGAATGTATTTCATAATTAAAAAAATTGAATTCATAATTATATAAAAAAAACTCGCTTTTAACGCCACCTTAGCTAGAACATAGCGCCTCAATAAATAGGTAGATCACTATTTAAGCTATGAGGTCGCTAGACGGCAACTATTAATGCAATATACCCCACTGGCCGTCAGCTTATCTGATAGCTCGCGCGGTAAACATTAATTTGATTTTATAATAATAATTAATTAAAAATTTTACATAAGCCTGTGACTGTAAACGCGGCAGGTCGTGAGTTCGATTCCCATTCGAGGAAATGAAATATTTGATGAAAATAATATTGGTTGAAATTTAAATATGGCTAAGTTCAAAACAACCGCTTTTTGAGACTTACAAGGACTTACAAGGACTTACAAGTTACTTTAGGGTCTAAGATAGTTCCTATTTTTAAAATATTTTTCATAAATATGTATAAAATTTTTACAATTTAAATATTATTTCTACGAAATATTTAAATTTAACAAAGCGCGTTCACCAAAAAATTGGGCGGAAAAGTGGAGAACGGAGAATTACAACACTAGGTTCCCTTTGCCAACCCTCCTAAGTCCTATATGCGGGTATTCTCACAAAGGTGAAACTAAAAAAAAAATTCTCATTCATACAGTAGTAGTAGCAGTAGTAGTACATCAACAAGTACTATCCAAGTAGAAAAAACAACCCTTCTCTTTATTTCATACGTCAACAATAGAACAGCAGTTCGCGTTATATAGAGGGAATCTCTACATATGATTTTAGTATTTTATGAGGAATTTAAAATGAACCATTTTTTCTTTGTAATGAAAATAGTGGAGATCGGGAAATCCACATATCTGTTTTTATTAATACCGTCTAGTCTAGGTATTGAAATTATAAGAAATTTGAGTTGAGTCATTGAGGCACGTGGGGAACGAAGTGTACACCAGGTTCCCTCTGCCTACCATAATATATTGCAGCGTGTAGATGAAAAAAAATACGAATTTTACTGCACGGTAAACCTTTCCTGGTTGAACTGGCCAAATAATTATCTATGTATGACCTACTATGAATATCATACAAAACTGATATAAGCTACTGAAACTAAATTCGTTAAGGTCCTGAGAGATCTTAAAATTTAATCAAAACTTTTAAAATCTAAATACAAGTAAAACAACACAAACAACACAAAAGCAGTTTCCACAAACCAACACCTCGTTACCGAACCACCTAATAATCATCGAAGCTGTTACCACCACCATACAATCATAAAGCCATCTAAAGCTATCTAAACCCCATCAATCTATTAACCCCACCAAAGCCGTAACATTACGTAACCGATCCCACTACACCGGCAATGATATCAACAACCACCTGTTGAGTTTTCAGCTTAGTTGGCTATATATATAATTAAAACGTTTTATTAGCATCGCTCTTCTGCGAATCTGTTCGTATTAAATGTCAAATCGGGCTTGCTATGAATAATTTTATTTGCATAAGTATTTCAATATCAGTTAGGTTAGTTTTTACAAAAATGTACCTACAAATAAAAATAAATCAGCTTCACGCAGAAGGGACCTAGTGTTAACACACTCCGTTCCCCACTTTCCACCGAATTCTAGTGGCATTGCGTGTTGAGTGGCGGAACTTAACGCCGCGCTTTAGTTCAAAAGCAGAGCGAAGAAATAAGAATGAAAATTTTAAATAAATATTTCATCTCCTCAAGTGGGGATCGAACCTACAACCAGTCACACTTAGTGCCCCTGCGCCACGAAACGAAAGTATATCTGTACATTGTAATCTATTTATCTTATGATTAAGACAAAGAGAGTCAAGTATTATAACTCTCTTTTCTTTCTTCTCTCGCTGTCTCTCAATCTTTGGCAAATTATTTTATATCTTCTCTCTTAAGTATATTTTAATTATAAACCAGATTTCTACCATCGCGTGACAATTAACCAACAGATGGGTCGGTTCGACCCAAGTGTTCAACAAGTTGAAATTTTATATAGACTCATACAATTAAAATGTATATTAGTGGGATTTTATAACAGGCGAACACGTTTTTTATATTATGCAGAAAGTTCCCAGAAAGTTTCTTAAAGCTTAAAAGAGGAACAACTTTTACAACTTTTAAAATATCTAGTGGCTCAAACTCGCAACGCACTAATTGTCTTGTACCCTTGTAGGTAGGTACCCCTGTAGGTACCCTCGTGTTCTGTTTGAACTTATTATTACGTACCACGTCGTACGAATGACCCTAGCCGTTGTCCTTTGTTTAGAGAGTACAATAAAAATAAGGAAATATAAAAAAAATAGTCTCACAAAGCACCTCGCGGTACGTTCCCGGGGTGCGATCGTTTTAGCCCGTCCTCGAGTCCAGTATTGAATGTACGCGGCGTGGGTTTGTTTAGTTTCACTTTAAAATTGATACATCGTGCAGCTAGTTCCTATGATATATTACTTTAGTTTTAGTTATCTACCGTATTTAGCGTGGTAGTTGAGTTTGTCTGATTGTGAACGACAGTTGTGAGTTCGATTCTCACTCACCAAGTAATGCCTCAGTGATTGAGTGTTAAAACTAGATTCAATCCGCCTACCTTGGCCATATCCTGGATATGATGTGAACTTAAAAAAATATATGTAGAATATCTGGTGTTACAAGTTTAGAACACTGTTGCACTTTCTATTAGAGACAATATTTCTATAGTTCTATCTATGATGTTGTCAAAAAAAGATTGGACTTGGAGAGATCTTGGAACTGGAGAGGACCCAATATTGAGGACACCTCATTATTTTTCGAGACATTAATGTTAAGTAGATATATACAAAAAAACTGCCACATAAACCACATACATATAAAAATGTTATCTCCACACCCTCTCTCTACAAAGTCGGTAAGCCGCGCCGCTTCGGTCCACCAACTAATGTAAGGCAAGTAATTAACCAAACCAATACAACCAAGCTGATAAGCGGCCCCAGCGACATTCGGGGAAGGTGGGAAGGAAGGTTACCAAGACTCGACGTTGCAGCGGTTCCGTGAAATCGTTAACGCATTTCCGCTACCTGAGTATAAAACCTGACACGTCATGTTTTGAACATTTTAGCGTTTAACAACCATTCTTGGACCATTCTTTCTTGTTAGCGGATACCTCTTAATAGTTTAGTGGACGTTTTGGCGCTGTGAGTGTGTGAGCTTGATGGTTGTGGGTACGATGCCCAACTTAAAATGACATCGATCTCGAAAGCGAAATAATTATTTTAGTTCTAAAAATCTAGGTATCTAAATATATATTTCTTAATATCTATATTTTTATAGTCATATTAATTATGAATTATTATATTGTTTATTATAAAGACTTCATAATAAACCATAATACCCAGATTGGTTCTCTACAGATCGTTATTAAAGATTTTAATAAAGGAGTAACGCAGTGGACAAACAAACAAATCCATATAAATAATAATATCTTAAACAAACAAAAACACAAGAAGCAAATATCTTCCATATACATTTGTGGTAACAACATCGAAATTTATTCATAGATGATAAGGATCCCTTTCAACCGATCACTCCCAGGAGTGTATTGGTCATACACCACCATACCATGACTCACAAACTGTTTAGCAACACCATCAAGATATTAGGCATTAAGCACAATAGCTTAATGATTGACGACTGAAATACAAGTAATTGACAAGTGTGCGGATGATCCATTCAAAATGGACTTTAACCGACTGCACAAAGTGTTATATTGTGTTGCGGCGAGCCGAAGGTTGTAGGGTTGGGCCGTTATCTATATATCGGTCGAGTGGCCTCGCTCGTCGCGGCGGCCCTGTTGCACTCGCGAGTCGCGACACTCACGATATAAATTACTGAGAAATTCATTTTGTTTTGCACGTCAATTGCGGCTGGTATTTTTTATGGCAAAGAGAAGGTTAACGAGGCCGTGTATTCGACCCCTAATTGGGGGAATGAATTATTATTTATTAATATTTTCATTAACACAAAAGCCCGACGTTGATTTGCCCAACCTAGAAAAATTCGGCGGAAAGTGGGGAACGGAGTGTCCTAAAGTACTAGTATTAGGTTCCCTCTGCCTACCCTGATATATGCGGAATACAACCTGAAGCTGGTATATTTTTATTTTACAAAGCAAACGAGCGTAAGTAAGGATTACCTGATGATAAATAATCACAGCCACCCACGACCCCACGACTCTGTGTAACACCAGAGGGGTTACAAGTGGGGAACCCTGCGTTTGGAGTCTCATTTCGTGCAAGACTAACCGCCAGGAATGCACCGTTGTGTCCACAGCGTTCGTATTCGTAGGCGCCGCGTCGCCACGAATACTAAGTGCCGAACGGTTCTAAGGTAACACACTAACATAGTAGGTACCAGCTAGGTCCGCGTTGCAGCTAGATATCCTAAGCTGGAGGTTTATGTGACCTAATTCCCAGTACTTGTCTGCATTGCACAATATCTCAGCTCTCAAGGACAGTTTCGGGTTTTACGTGTGACTGAGATACTTCTAGACCTTTCCGAAACACGTGCGGCGTGCGCACGGCCGAGAACATCGAAAATGATTTACTCTTACATTGCAATTGTTAAAATGAACCTTAAATTCTTAACGATAATATATAACATGATGCAATATCGTAATATTTTATATCAATTAATAACATCGTTACAATTATAATACGAAAAAAGTTTTTTAATCTTGACCATGACATTTGCAAAGCACTAAAAAATTATAAGTAGCAATTCCTTTTTTAAAAAAACAAACAAATTACTTAATTAAATCTTATTTAGATAATATAAAACCTTACACTAATAGTTTACCTAAAAACCAAACATCCAACTAAAAACTAAATAAAAAAAAACAAGAGAGTGCATCAAATGTCAAAACATAGCGAACTTTGGACCGCGATCGCGGATCCGTGACAGCTGCGGACCGCGAACGTTCGACAGACGTGAGATAAGAGACAATACACGTACATACATACACACAACTATAGCTATAGATAGATAGATAGGTCTAAAAATTCTTGTCGCGGCGTCAGCGAGTGCAGCCGGTCTCGCGCCATCGGGCTAATGAGTGGGGGCCGGGTGGGGGTGTGGGGGGGCCGCGGCGCGTCGGATGTCGCCGGGGGGTGCCGCCGCGCCGCCGATAACAAAATCACTAGAGAACGACGACCGCGATATACGAATTACACTTGGAATGGATAAGACAATTATTTATTATGTATTGACTATAGAATATTCTTGTTTTGTATACTTTACTATTGCTATTGCTTATAGTTGCTTAATGTTGGATGTTCATGATAATTTGAAACGAAAATTTTCATTTTTGTTAAAAAAATAATTGTTTAGTTACGCCAAATATTATAGCTAACTATAACATACCTCTATATATCGACTTAGTTAATTCATAAAAGATAGAAAACACGAAAAATAAACAAAAAAAAGCGGCACATCCAAACAATTCACCGATCGGCAAACATCGCCAATGCCCGAAATACAGTGCGGGCGACGCGTCGTAAATCGCGCGGCTAGGAGCCTCGGAGGGCCTTTGTGGCCTCGACTTGGCACAAACATACCTACCGCCTCGCCTTGCCTCTATCTACCTAAGCCTTGCAAAAACACCAGCGCAAAAACAGTTAGGTAACGTTAGGTTAATACAAGTATAGCGCGCCGTGTGTACTTACGACCGTGGAACTCAGGCTGCTGGCTGAGAGGAGAATGTTGAAAGGGTGACCAATTGATTGGGAAGGATGGTATCGATTTTTTGGATTTTTGGACTTGCATAATGATGTTTTGTGGAAATTATGGATTTTATGTGTGTTTTTAAGCAATTTTGATTATTTAATAACGTTGAATTAATATTAGACCGAATAACAGTAGGAATAATTGTATTGATTGGTACTATTTATTAATATACGTTTTCGTCTAATAAGCCTAAATCAAAAAAATAATTGAATACCAAAAAACAAGCCTTATACAGTTTTTAAAATGTATAAAAAAACGCATAAACGAAAATTGCCTCAACAACTTTGAATCTAATTAAATTTACTTGTCCTTATAACTATAATATTATAACTAAATAATTAAAAACCAATAAAAACATACATTCTAAAACTATAAGTCTAAAAGTAAATATAATAAAAATAAACATATTACGATAAACAAAAGTTGACCGCGACAAAAGTTTCGCAGCGAACTAAACTGCGGACTTACAACTGTGCCAAAGTACCACGGGAGGGGGCTCCGGGCTTACGAGACCGATGCGCATAATTAAACTTGACGCATCATATTTAGGGCTGGTGTCTGGTGTACCAACATACATGTTTTATATTCATTTATATATTTATTGATTGGAAATATTGAATTGTTAGATAATTTGTGAGCTTTCTTTGTAGTAGAGGTTGTTTTTAAGTTATTTATTTTGCCTAACGTTTTAAATTTATAAGTTTAAAGTATCATTTTGTCGTATATCTATTACTATTCTCAAACAAATATATTGTAGAAAAGAACATTATTAATATGTAACATAGACTTTTAATCTCGAAAATAAGTTGTATTCATTTCTGACATAATTTAAACAATATATCGCAACTTCAGAATTATAGTGACCTAATACAAAAAGACCCTTGATTTTAAAAAAGAAAAAAGATATATAGATAAATAAATCAACAATTAATTGAAGAAGTATTTACTAGTTAGTGTATCATCTAAACTGATTTTGTAAGCCTAATTTTTGTACAAAAACGTAATTGTACACATCTTTATTTGACGTTGCCCAAAACATGATATTTTTAAAAGGTCTCTATAGTTCAAAAGGTGCGATATGTATTTAAAAACATATTTAATTTCTGTTCGTATGAAAAAAGTAGTTGACATCGTCATAATTTTATAAGTATAAGGAATATACAATAGAGTTTAATATACTTGATTTATATAACCGTCTCTACTTTTGAACTCTGAAATTTAGACAATAATACAAAATATCGATTACACAAAAGGAAAATAGAATAAAACTTGATTTTTAATTGAATAGAAAAAATTGCATGTATTTTAAAGAGAATTCATTGTATAATTTGTATACCTACCATAACAAAATTAGCAACATAAATTGCAGATTATAAAAAAAACTATTTTATCTTTTGCACGAAACCGTTCACATTATAGAGAGAGAAAAAAAAACAGCATTCAACTGCAATAAACCCTTACAAAACTACATGACTACGAGCCCTTATCGCACTCAGAAGATAAATATCTTTATCTTACAGTTATCTTACATTTTTTTTACTAGTTTCGTATATAATAATAGCGTCAGTGAACCCTTTCCATGCGTCCCAACTCCTAGTGGAAGGTAAAAGGCGCGCACAAAGCATTCCCGGAAAGAAATTTACACCTGGCGCGTACTCAAGACGTTAGTCAAGAGTTAAACGCCGCGCCGCGCTGCTAACAGTACTATTTTCTTTCCTGCCAGTGCAAACTTTTAATGTTAAAAAGTAACGCAGTGGAGAATATTCTTGGAAATGTCTTTAATTTACACGGGAATTATATTCTTTGCCGTTTTAGTAGACAGAATATGTGGAGTTTTTAATTGAAATGTTTAAATTTTTTCAAATGAAATTAAAGTAGTAGTAGTAGAAGAGAGTGTCTTAATACAAGGTTCTTTCTGCTTACCCTACAGTATGCGTGATTCAGCGTGAAACAGATTTTTTTTAAGATTCATTACACAAATTATAATCACCGAGGACAATGTTTTTAATTTTTATTTAAAAAGACAACAAAAGAAGACATGTAAAAATTTAAAAAAAAATTAAACATCATCAAAAATACATAAAACGGGCCGTTCTAGGCGAGCTTTTAAAAGTTCATCTCATAAACTTAAACGTTGTTTTAAAATTTTATATGGCCCAAAGCGCGAACATAAATTAGCGTAACAATTACTAGGTTTATATTATATGCAGTTAATTATTAGTTGTTTAAAATATACTGAAGTTATTTAATCATAATATATTTCATTTTTACGAACACAAACACAAAAAAAGGAAGTCGCAAATTACACCGATGGTTAGATACATCTGTGGCGCAACTTTTTACGCGGGAATACTTGTAGGTAAAGAAAAAAAAACTCGCTGAAACAAAACCACCGGTCCCATTCATTATCCAATTCGCCGAGGCGAAAAAACCAAGTCGGCAACAACTAACAAGTATAATTGTAGACATTAGCTGGTGCCCTACACCGCGCCGAGACACCCGCGAGACACCCACGAGACGGTGCAAACTTTGATAAAAGTTAAAACCGCGGCGNACACCCGACACTCGGACACTCGTTACGCGGACCGGACACCAGTGACTCGAGTGACTGACTTGTGATAGTGACCTGTGACAAGTGCCGCGCAGTGCGCATTCTCCCGCTAAACTTTTGTCGGAGTAAAATTTTTCTATATTATTTATATAGAAACGGCTGAACTGTCAAAAATTGTAAACAGATCACACGTGCCGACTCGCAAGTAAGTACTGTGTGTTTTTATATATTTTTGATAGGAAACTTAGGACTTGTGGTGTTTTATTAACTTTTCTTTATAATTTTCGCTTTAACATTTTTATATTCGTTGTGTAAATTAATTGGAAATGTTATATTTCTTTAACGGTCATGTAAAATCGACAAGATATACAAATATCTCATAATATTTGTATTAAAATGTACTAAAAGTTCGGAAAGATCGTTTTTAATGTAACAAGAAAATAATGTCAAAGATCCAATATTTGTTCTGACGTAAAAAATAAATATTTTTTTAATACCTTCAATTCTTTTAAATTTACCCTCGTCGAAAATGTTAGATAAATCAAAAAATTCAGTAAATAAAAATTGGTTATAGTTCTCGGGTAATAATGATAAGTTTCTTTTTTATTTTCGTAATTGTGAGTTAGTTTTTATTAAATAATATTTTGGTGCATAATCCACTGAAGTAAAACTTTTTATATGATTAATATTGTAATATAAATAATTTTAAAATTTACTAAATACTGTAAAACTTGTAAAATTATCGCAAAACAAAATCAAAAAAATACCGTCGGAACTTGAGATCTAATTTGTTGTAAATTTAAGATTTTTAGTAGGTAGAATGTGCGTGCTTAAAGAAAATGACATAAGTAGACAGACGTGCATTTTATTAGAAGTGTATTTTGTTATATTTTAATTTAAAATAACCGTATGAAACTTGCGACGTCGTAATTTATCTTAGAAGATACCTTTAATTATAAATAAATGATAATCAAAGTTATTTTTCATACTGTTATTTTTACATAACCTATAGAAAAGAAGAAAGACAAAAGTAAAAAACATACACTACAAATACTTACAACTTATTAAATAACATCATAGCAAAACGTTTTCAAATAATAATAATATTAAAATTATCACCAAGAAACATCCTGTACGAATTTCTAGAAACACATCCGTAACAAAAACCCGGCGGACCGACGTAGTTAAAAACCGCAAACTGCAAAGTAAATATTTATAGCGAATTTAACTTTTCGCGTCCGCCGGCGCCATCTAGCGGCGGCCGCAGGAGGCGCGCCGCAAGGTCACCGGGCCAACGACCCGACAACTTTTGCCGCTTACTGTTGTCGTAGGTCATAATTTTATGTCTTCTTTTTGTTTATCTTTTCGTAACTTTATAGCTTTCCGCATAAACGTATTTATCGTTTACATCCAAATATGTCAAATAATATTATAATATAATCTGTGTCGCAATCATATTTAACTGTCATTTTAAAATTATATTACTTTTTTTTTTTCAACATCAGATGCAATGATTATCGAGTTCATTCCACTTTGGTATTGCGTTATTGAAAATACGGAAAAATACATGCTGACTTGTGGGTTGCATCATTGCTATTTTTAAATTCTTTACAAAATTTACTTTTGCCTTGGCCATTTCGTTATATATTTTACATATATTTTATTATTATTATTATTATAAAATATTTAAAATGTACATATGGTTTTGTTCTATTTAATAAATGTAGTATATCTATCTAATAAAATAAACGTATCATTGTCATAATCGTATATTATTTTACGCTGTATTTAAAATTACAACACCCGAGAGACATAAGAATATAAATTTAAATGTTTTTGCCGCGGACGGTCAACCGCTAGATGTCAAAAGCGACCCTCGCGGGAATCCAAGTTTTTAGAGTAAATTTTAATCGTAAATTTTATATTGTTTCAGTAAGCGAGAGGCCAAAATGACAACGAAGGGTAAGCGTCCCATGCGCGCCCTCACGCCCGGAGATAAGATAGAGGCGATACAACGAGTGAACGACGGAGAATCCAAAGCGTCGGTTGCTAGAGACATTGGCGTACCCGAATCTACGCTACGCGGCTGGTGCAAGAACGAGGATAAACTACGCTATATGACATCTCGTTTATCCTCCCCGGACACTGATAAGAGCAATGACGGCGAGCCGCCAGACAAGCGCGCTCGCACCGAGTCTCCCATCGCCCCGCAATCACCCGTTTCGACGGGACTTGATCTTACAAACTCGGTAAACGTTGCGCACAATGTTCCTCCGACCACTGTACCGACCGACGCGCCAGTAGAGCTCACTACCAAGCGATGTGAACCGTCACCACCGACACACCCACAACGTGAACGCCGCCCCGATCCTGGAGCAAGCGTGTCAATGAGTGCTATAAGCCCATTATCTGGACTTGGACATCTGCCCGGCCTTTCTCATTCACATCTTGGATTAAGTTTTAATGAAATCGCCACCAATCTAACATTACTTGCACAACTGAATCCAGGACTTTCGGCCCTTTCCGCCCAGCCTGCTAGTCGTGCACTGCGCTCTGTGCGCTCTCCCAAACCAGCGCACAATGGCGTTTTGAACTTAAATGAACCCAAACATCGAAGCAAGTCTAATCATTCATCAGACCTATACCGCCATAGCTCAAAATCAAGTCATCATATATCATCACAATCTGCAGCATCACAACCCGTTGACGACACTCTGTGGTACTGGCTAAAAACTCAACAAGCTATGCTGGATTTAACTGCTCAAACAACGACAGCTCACCCTCTACAACTGGGCAAACCAATTTCTAGTGAATCAGCACTACCACCTAAACCTATAGCACCTGCACCTCCTGTCTCGTCGCATCTCGATTACAATAGGAATTCTTGGCTATGGCAATATTATAAGCAGTTTGGCGGTGCCATGCCATTGCCGGAAGATAAACTCAAATCTGCATCGCAAGTACCCAAGGACAAATCTGCTGATAATATTCTGTATTCACATCTCACTAAAGGAAAGACAGAGGATGACAGAGGTACGACCAGTCCTGTACTAAATCATGGATCTGAGCGACATGCTTCTGATCGACATGCTTCTGATCGACATGCTTCTGAACGTCATGCTTCTGACCGACATGCTTCTGACAGGCATGCTTCTGATAGGCATCCAACTGAACGACATATATCTGATAGGCATCCAATTGATAGACATGCAACCGATCGACATCCAACTGAAGTACGCGAGACCGTTACAGCTACTGAAGAGCCACTTGTTGCTGAACCTGCGATAAGCCCTGAAGTTGGCACTGAAAACAAGGAACCTACAGCCGAGAAGCCTATTGAGTCAGGAAAGAGTCAGACGAAGGCAAGAAATGTGTTAGACAACCTACTGTTCAACAGCAGTAACCAGACTGCCATCGAGGAAACCAAAAGCAATGGATCTGCTATTGGGGAGTGGGAGGCCGGCACGGTGGAGGCGCTCGAGCACGGCGACAAGTTCCTCGCGTGGCTGGAGGCGAGCGGTGACCCGAGCGTGACGCGCATGCACGTGCACCAGCTGCGCGCGCTGCTGCACAACCTGCGCACGCGCCGCGCCGCGCCCGACGCGCGCCGCAAGTAGGCGATACAGGGAATGTTTCAATTACGTGTATATAGTCGTACGTATGTATGTATGTCGTCGCCGGACCGCCAGTAAGCGTTCACTTGTGATATGTGTAGCCAAATTTGCGTAATTTCTTTGTTCTAAAAGAAAAGCTATGCATTATATCTCTTTAGTTTTAGTCTATATTTAGTTAAGTTATGAATCCGACGCTGTTCTCTAAAGCTTTGTCGCCGAGTGCGATGCTAGTTATCTATTTCCGAGTTTATATCAGACTTATTCTATTACAGATATATTATAGTAAACATTGTAATTTAATGTTATCTCCGAACACGTTACTTTTCAATGCACGCAAACAATTAATTAAATGTGATTAATGTGTGTAGTACCGCTGTATGTTGCCATTTGACGATTACATTCCTAGCTGTACCCTGTACTGTACTGTAGTTCGAACCCTATGTTCTACCTCAAGTCATAAGCGTAGCTGATGATGAGTAACGGCGTCCTCCCGGGCGCCCGTACCCGGGGTCCGACCCGAGGTCTATACCAAATATTGGAAGGATGCGGCGTTCTCGTGTGCCAATCATGCGGACAAGGTAATATTGTTAAGATAATTTATGACTATCGTGTTAGAGCTAGACATTCGTGTAATTGTTTTCTATTGCTCAGTATTTTATATGGTAGACATTGTCTATGTCTCGACTCGGAATTGTATTATATGTTAACGTTAACAGTTAAGGACACTGTGATCAAAATTATAAATTATTGAGAGATTATTAATATTGTAAGTACATTCCTAATGAATAGAGTGTATTATTGTAATGTTGAAAGATTGTCCAATGGTTTAGCGGACTGCTACTTCTAGCTGATTTCAAATCATTTTTCATTGAAGTTGGAATAGTTAATTTGCATTACGTGTTAATTATATTAGCTCCACTGGAAACTGTTTGAAAGATGATATTTTGTACAAAAATTACAAATTGGAACTATTAAAATTATGCTCCTTACACAAAGTATGTGATCTTGAAGATGTTAAAGAATTAAATTTGATTGAACCTTATGCTGACTTTTATTTCTTCATATATTATGCTACATTCCACACGTAGTTTTAATAACATCGATATATATATATATATATATACATATATAACTCTTGTTAACGCTTTTTAAAACAATGTATTTTAACGCCATCTATTGGCGTATATAAAAAACGAAGTATTGTATGAATAAAGTTTCTTATAAAACAAAGACTTTCATTATCATACGGTGTATGTAAATCTAAAAATATAAATAACTACATCAATTGTGTTCAGATGTAACTTAATACCCCGCCAAATTCCTTTAAGAAAACTTTACTAAAATATACGTAATAATAAATATTTCTACTAGTTTCGCTGACAAAAAGTTATTTCATTTATGATAATAAAACAGACATTTTCATAAATATAAGCTACTTATTAATAATATATATTTTAACAATACTTACGTGCAGCATAGGTTTTCTAAGTGGTTCGTATTGAAAATAATCGGACACCAAGGATGCTATGCCCTGCCAGGTTGCAGTATCAGCAAAGCAAAGCTTCGTGGGCCTTATTGTAGTGCACACCATTTTCTAAAAATATATAATAAAACTAAAAATCCAAACAGAGGTTGTTGTGACGCAGTTTCACAAACACGACGGTTGTGAGTTCGATTCCCATTCGACGGTGTGTATTATTATTTATTAATATCTTTATTTCTTCACTCTGGTAACAAGGCAAAGCGCGGCGTTGAGTCGTGTCACTTAATACGTAATACCTACAAAATTCGGTGGAAAGTGGGGAAAGGAGTTTCTTAACACTAGGTCCTATCCTTCTATATGCGTGATACAGCGTGAAGCTGACAAAAAAAGAAAATGCGGTTATTCAATAATTTAATATTGATAGCAAACTTACCTGAAGACCACATTCGTTTGGCGCTTGCAGAAATAAAGGCCTTTTAGCCTGATAATGGAATAGGAACTGTCGCCTGAAGTTTTCTGCGTACGCCAATAATAGCCTCTCTTTATTAGTGTTAGTATAATAACTTTTTGGAAAACATGTCCGCGTTTCGAAAACAGGCTCATTGATTTCGGGCCAGCAAAGATTAATTACACCAAGTTCATAGATTGCATTATTTAATGATTCTATAGTTAGAGGTTCAGTAATATCTATGAGGCTGAAAATTTTTGGCGGTATTTCCTCGAATTCCTGTTCTTCGTGGGGACGATCAAGTGTATCGTTTGCATTTTCATTAACTTCTAAAACTGGGTCAAGCGGTTCTATTTGATCTGATTTCTTTTCTGGAGTAATTTCTGAGGGTATTTTTACCGCACTCATAATTAGCATATATTGTTGAACAAACTAATTTAACTAATTTTGTATCTTTATGCCACAAATGTGAAGTAAAAACTCATGACCCAATGTTATACTATAAAAGTAGGTCATATTTGAAGGCTTCAGCTTCACACTTTCAGTTTCTAAGCAACGGGAGGATAAAGCTACTTTTGTTTATTAGGTTTTGCTTATTACTATTTTCTTTTACTAAACCATATTTACTCTACCGTAAGTATCAAAAGCTTTTGACAATGATAGTTGATGCAGCTAAAACTACTTTTTTTTCATAAAAATATAAGATAACAAGACCATTTTTTTATTATCTCTAATAAAATAGCAATATCTATTTAGTAAAACAATATCTTATTATTTTAATAAAATAGAATATATTTAATAATGTTATATTTTTCTTACAATAAATGAATTAAAATAATATTATTATATGCTCGTTAAAATACTATATTTTTTGATGACCATTGTTATTTTCGGATTTCCGAACGAGATAGAAACTTCAACGTCAACACGACAGTTGACAATATGACTAACGTCATTTATACTTTGTTTCTGATTCGACGAAGTTCAGTCGTAAATTGTATAAAATCATTCTATTTTAGCTTTAACTGTAAAATACTTATAGTTGAATTTGCACTAAGCACAACTTACTGCGTTGCACATTTGTCAATATCGGAAATGAGCAATAGTTATCAAAAGAAAATACACAAGGCAAAGGTCGATTGTGAATAATTAGATTTGTTAAATATTATCGCTATTATCATATTTAGTTGGCCATTTTAATACTTATTTTGTACATTGGTATCAAGCGTAACAAAAATTCTATAGTTTAATATAAATTTCACGCAGTTCAAACAAGTGTTGAAAATCGATTGTTTTCCCATTCTTAGACAAAAAGACCTTATCAGTTAATTACAAAGAGTTAAGGACGGTTATCAGAAAGTCAAAAGCAAAATGGGAAATAAATCGTCTTTGTTGTTAAGAGAAGAAGAAATTGCACAAATTCAAGAGGAAACTGGCTGTAAGTACTGTCTTTTGTCAAATACCTAATATACTATTTATTCGTTTTGTATCCTTAAAATTATAATCATTTAAATTGATTATTCTTGCTTGATATGCTTTTCTTTTTTCTTTAGTTACTCCAAACCAAATTGAACGCTTATACTCACGTTTTACATCATTGGATAAAAATGACTGTGGAACACTTTCAAGGGAGGATTTTTTGAGGATACCAGAATTAGCAATTAACCCTCTGAGTGAAAGGATTGTACACTCATTTTTTGCTGAGAGTCATGATGATAGAGTAAACTTTTTGCAATTTATGAGAGTACTATCTCATTTTAGACCAATTAGAAAGAATAGGGAAAACAGGCTTAACAGTCGCGAAGAAAAGTTAAGGTGTAAGTATAACAAAATTTGTTACAATTTATTTTGAATTACATTGTGTAAGCAAATAAATTTTAGGAAATCATTTTATTTTATTACAATATCTGTAATGTGGCAGAAAAGAGAGCAGAGTGTCTCTACTAAGATATATCTGCCTACCTTGGCAAGGGTGATTATTTCACACTAGTTTAATATAAGTTATAAATATCAATTTGGAATTCATAAAACTTTCAGTTGCATTTTCCATGTATGATCTGGACAATGATGGCAAAATATCCAGAGATGAATTATTGGCAATTCTACACATGATGGTGGGAGTTAATATCAGGTAAATTGGACATGTTTCAACACCTCTAAGCATTAAGTAATCTTGAAAAAAATTATATATAATAGCACAACTTATTTCTTTGTACCATTGAAGGTCAAAAGTTTTAGGTCATTGTGAATTTTAAGTGTAATCAACATTTAAATGTCCATATTGTTGGACAGAATCAAAATAGTTGTAGGTTGAATTCTCAAAGTAATTATTTTCATTTTTACGCTGGTGTAGACAAAGAGCAAACCTGCTACTCAACTTGCAATACAGGCTGATAGAGGTAAATGGAATCACTTAACATACAGTCTTACTGTCTACATGATACAGCATGAAACTTAAAAAAATCAATATTTAAACCATCCTTTTTTATATTATGATATTTATTTCTTCTAAATATTACTATAAAGTATTCTATTTTTATATTTTAGTGAAGAGCAACTCACTAGTATTGCTGAAAGAACAATCCTAGAAGCAGATACAAACAATGATCAGATGATATCTTTTGAGGAGTTTTGCCGAGCCCTAGAAAGGACAGATGTAGAACAGAAGATGTCCATCAGATTTCTTAACTGACCACCAAAAATATAAGCAATATAAATTACTGGCCATATTGCTTTTAATAAATTCCTAGGGGCTATTAATAAAATACAGCATTTTACAAATAGTATTTTGTAGATGTCAATGTGGGACATATTTAATATTTCTATCAAAATGTGTGTTTATTAACATTTTTTTGGTAATAATTTATTTTTTCTTATATTTTATTATGATTTTCAATTAATGTTGTGGAATTTAGAATATTTGCATTTATTTTTTGCATAAATAGAACTGTCATATTTTTGTATTGTCAAAATTTTGACCGACATGAGTATTATCATTATTATCGTATAAATAAAAATTGATTAAAATGTAATCTGCATATTAGAGAAGTATTCAAAACATTATAGATGTTTATTATTATATCAAAATTAATACTAAAAGGAATTGTGTATAATATATAATGCTAATATTTTGTTATAAACAAAATAATTATTGTGTCCTCTGTGTGGTAGTGTATCTACTGATCAATAAAAATATTTTATTTATTATTATTTTATTTTAATTTGTTAATAGAAAGTTTAGGCCGTAATCCGAAATAATGTAAGATAATGAAGAAACACAAATTATAGCAAACATTTATTATTATATAAATTTACATTATTATATTTACTAATAAAAACTATTGCCAATCATTCAATTCTGTCAGTGTAACAGATAAATAAAAAATGTAATTTATATGTGTAATTTAACAGTATATTTATATAAAAAGAAATAATTGAATACATTTTAATTACAATACTTTATTGAACCTTATAAGAAGTCAGTTTATTTCGGATCTTAAAAAAAACACTAATATATTTATAGACATATTATATTACACAGATTATAACAGAAAATGGAAATAACATAAAAAATGATATACAATTATAGAATTTTAGGACAATTAATTATATTTCAATTAGGCAGTAGAAGATACTGCTAATTTCTTTAGATGCTCCATGAATACTTGTAGGGACACGTCATCCGTCAACACGGGGGCGCCACCGTCCTATAAAAATTAAAAATATATATAAATAAAAAACAATATTACGTTTTAATATAGCATGCATATCCCCTTATTTAAAACTTAATATGCAATAAATTTAGTTTTATCCTGGAATTTTATTCATTAGTATAAAAATAAGTAGATATATTTTTAAAAAATGTCAACAGTTAATTGTATAACAAATTAAAAGCCATTCCAAACATTGAAGAAAAACATACACACACATACATATATTTAATAATTAACTAAAATATATAAATATTAGTGTTTTTTTTAAAGTTACTTTAACACTTAAAATAAAAGCAAAATAAAATCTTAGCACATTATTTATATAAAGTTTTAGAGATAAAATAAAATTAAATCTAAAATAGCAATTATATAAAGCATTTATAACCAAAATATATAAATAAAACCAAAACCCTTTTAGAAAAAATAATAATAAAAAATCACTACCGCAGATGGTATCGGCATCGCCTGGTTTTCGCCAAAACAATGATGAAACAAAAAAATATAAAACGTCAATTCAAACCATGCTACGATGGCGGAAAAAACATGCTACTTGCATTACTTAAAACACACTGAGAAATCATTCTTTAAATATGCAAATTATTATAAAATATTAATAATTTCGTGCAATTTTCTATATAATAAAGTATATAACATCTATAAATAAAATATTATTATATTATCTCACCCCTCCGTAGGCGTACATGTTGTTGTGTGTCTGCGATGGATTGACTTTAGACAGGAGAAATCTTGCCTAGAACAAATAAAAATGATATTAATAAAAGTCTAATAAAAAAATCACTCCTTTAACCAATTGTGGGTTCGATTCCCACTCGAGGAAATGAAATATTTAATATTTTCACTTCGTCGCTCGTAAGCAGGAAAAACGCGGAGTTAAGTTCTGCCACTCAGCGCGCCAACCTCCAAAATTCAGCGATGGAAAAATAGGGAAGTTTCTTAATAGGAAACAGAGTGTCTTAACACCACGTTTCCAGGTTCTCTCTTCCTATCCTGCTATGTGAAGCAAAAAAAATACAATTAATTATATCAAACTACGTTACGTAAATAGAATATTTCGATAAATTAGTATAATCTCGTTTGAATATTCAGTGAATGAATAATGGACTTTCATAATGATCACCATGTACAGCGTTGCACAAGCGTCGCTCTCGCTGTCGCACAGCGGCCGTCAGGTGGCGCATTAGTTAGACGCGAGCATGTCGTGTTTCTGCCAAACACTGCTGGCGTTCGTGGCTGTCTCATGTACGTTATCACGCACACACGCACACGGTCAGGCCACTCAGCGCTTAGACCAGATAAAAGGTTCCAAAAATATACTCTTTAAACACTTAAAATCTATATATAAATCAATTTTAAAGAAATTAACCCTTTAAAAAAAATCACAGATCTAATGTGCGTGTTTCTATTGAGCGGCATGCAAAAGGAGGACTTGGATGTGAACATGTTGACTAAACTGCAGCGGCACAATGTAAACATAGGCGATATGAGCAACAGGTAAGCTGTAAATATGCGCGGTGTAAATTTAGACGTTGACTCACGTCGTGCATAATGAACTGAACATATTTGTTATAATTTTAGAGAGCTCCTACAGAAATGCACTAGAATTAAACGTAACGAAAGTATGCAGAATAATAGTTTACAAACAACTACTGAATCAGTGAAAGGTAAGCCTAATTATAAAATAATATTTTTATTATGAATTTCGAATTAAAAAAAAATAATTAATATTCATTATTGTGCAGAAAATTTTACAAAAGGCGATAAAATAGAGATGACATCTAATAAAATAGATAATAAAAATGCAACTAATGATAAAACTATACCGAAGGATAAAATTGCAACGAATGATAAAAATACAACGAATCATAAAATTGCAAGGAATGATAAAACTATAACGAATGATAAGAATACAACGAATGATAAAAAAGAAAATGTTACAAGAAGCATTATAGATTATGTCGGAGGCCAACCTGACATACAAAGCGTTTTAAATTTTTGGCAAAATGTGAAAGTTAATAAATCCAATATTACTATGCATTTCAAGAAAAGTGGGCAACTTACGGACACGAGTCAAAAAAAGTGCGAACAAAAAAATAAAAGAAATATTCAATACAATCCAAATGTCCAAGAAACGGAAAACATTAAAAAATTAATAACAAATTATCTTTTACGAGATAACACCGTGAACACAACGACAGTTAAAACAAACATTATAAAGGAAAATGGCTTGAGAGATCCATCATTCCAACAAACGTACAATAACAATAATCAACGTTTAATTGAGAATAATATTGTTAGCGATAATATCAATAATTTTAATAGCTTATTAAGATTATTTGATCAATACTCGAAATCGCGACAGAAATCGGAGGAGGAGACTACGACCACTCCTAGAATAACAACAAAGGCATATAAAAATAACACAAATATTAATGATCTGCTCAATTTTCTAAATGTATACAAAACTTATTATCCAGAACATAAAGAATCAGTTAACTCTGCACAGGAATTAAACGTAAAAAGAGAGTTTGTAACTGATAAAGCTTTTACTGTAAATAATAATATTATCAATGAAAATATGCCACAAAACTTGATAAAAGAAATAGCAATCAGTGTAAAGGATATGGTCTTGAAAGAATTACGTAAAGAAATAAAATCGACGACAATAGGTTACACAACCATTGGCAGCCTAACGACTTACGACACCACAGGTTAACACAATAAGTATCCATTTTCTTCTTTTTTAATTAAATGTAACATTTTTTCATAGAAGTTTTGTGTTTTCAGAAAAAGCCATTCCAACAATTAATCACAATATTGATGAAGCAATTTTAAACAAATTTTTAAATTTATTCAAAGAAATCAAATCACTTAAACAAAGTTCAATAGTAATATCGAATAAAAATAAACCAGGAAGTGAGATGGTTAGATTGGAATTAAAAAATGATAATGCACCATTAAAAAAAACAAGAGGAGAAGAATATGATATGGAGCCAACAGTACAGATTTATAATAACGTTGAAAGTAAAAAACCTATATTATACAATTTTTCTCCGCAAGTACATAAATTAAGAACTTTTAGCAAGCCTAAACCTATTCAAATCTCTAAACCTAGACGACTAATAACCATACAAACAAACAACATGGAAATTCCACCATTAGGAATACCCATAGACATGCCAGAAAATCCTATAAATCAAAATATTGTAGTAACTACAGCCCAATACAGAATAAGCCGAAATAAAGCCAACTTGAGGAACGTAAAAGTTGAACAAGGCTTAGTTTTTGGTGACTATGTGCCAAAAGAAAAGTATGTGGCGAAACCAATCATAGATGCTTATAATTCTAATATTAACCCAAATTATCAAGTCGTGCTGCCCTTATCACTCAAAAAGAACGATCGCACAAACGTTGAGAGGTATAATAAGAAAAATTATCCAGAAAGACATACGCAATCAGATATGGCATTGATAGCGAAAGCACCTATAGCGAGATATCATGAAAAATTAGAAAATGGCGATATATTTTTAGATATAACGCCACATAAACAACAGAGTATAATGGATCAAATAGACTGCTGCAATGAAAGATACGCGTTTTCCCAACAAATGATCGAGTGCTGTAATAGTAGAATAGCCGCAAGACAGCAAATGTCGCTTAGTAAAGTTAAGAAACAGTCGTTATACGATGCACATTATAATAATTTTGTTAAATCACAAAAGAAAGTTAATGATATGCTCGAGAAGATATTGGCATCGAAAAATAGCAATAGAATTCAACCACCGGGTGTTCAAATTGCTTAAATTTTTTAAGGATTTTTTTACTGAATTTATTTATCGTTTTATAAATTAATCAAATATAACTATTTTATTTTCTTTTAATTTATATTATGATAAAAATTAAACCTAATAAATATTAAAATATAAACCTGAATGAATAAAAGTGAAACTAGTCTAGACGTAAAAGCAGTTAATTCAAAGAGCTTGTCATGTTATCTAACAAGACAATGTTTTTTTATGTTTTATTTTTAATCTGATATCATAGTTGTACTGTTAGTACTTTCTAAACATAGTTAACAAATAATTTATACTTTATAGTATATGTAGATTAGATCTGCAAACCTTATTTAGCTTAGCTCAACACCACGAAGAATCCAATAGTCTTCTTACCGGAGGATGGAAATAAAAATAACTAATTATAATTATTTCCACTGAGAGATTATATACATAACCTAACGAATTTACAGCCAGATGCTGCATCACTGCAGTACCGTGGCGTTAAAAAAAATATCACTAGTTACACACTTAATTTTAAAAGTAATACCTGTGAACCGCCATGTTCAGTATCAATATATCGAGGCACCGGGAAACGGCTTTGCAGAATTTCCTGTGCATCATCAACGGGTGCTCTTAATAATTGAGCGAAACTTTCATATTCCGCCATATCTTGATAACGTAGGGCCCGCCATTGGGCTATTGTCTGGAAGAAATTATTATTATATATTATTTACTGTGGAAGAATTCAAAATTTGTATTGAATCTTTGTTTGTACTATAGCATTTAGAAAAAATTTTGCTGTAGCAAAAATTTAATATGACAAAACAAACAACAAATTCCAAAAAAAGTATATTCAAGGTTAATATTTCTAATAATTTATGTGCATCTGAAACACAATATTTTATTTTAGTATTAAGTGACAAATATGTAATGACATTATTGTACAATATTTTTCAATAAGACAAATTAGTTAGACATATTATAGAGATTAATATAAATAAATAGAAAACAAAAAAGTATATTGAATCCAGTCGGGGCAATCCAGGGGCGCAACCGTGCGAATGTAACGTGCATAACAGTTAAGTTAGGCCCATAACCTATAATGTGCATGACAGGTTATGGGTTCAATTCTCATTCAAGGAAATGAAATATTTCATATTTTTATTAATGGGAACAGAGTATCTTAACACTAGGCTCTGAGGTTCGCCTATTGCTATATCCAGCTCCAGCACAAAGTAAAAAAAATATAAGTATGTCATTAGTAATATACTAAGTAACTAACCTCCCCGTGATATATAAGTATCTGGAAGAAAGTATCCATAAGAAGTATCCTGTCAGGTTGTATAGAAGATGTATCTAGTAACACTGGCTCGGGAGGACCACCAAAGCTGTACGAGTAGAGGATTGGCTGGATCATGATGAGGGATTGGGTCAGGTCCTCACGCATTAACATGTGCCTACAAAACAGAAATTAATTTATTAGTAAATATATTATATTAAATAAATAGCTATTTTGTGCTAAATAAGATTGATAACAAAATGCTATAAGCTTTTCCTCCTATGTTCATAGTATGAGAGTATCTTGACAAAATTTAAAGTAACATTTAGTTTGATAATACTGAGAATAATATATTTTGTGTGTTACATCAATATGCCCGGATTTTATATTTTCACTTATTATTAATATTAGCCAAGTTATGTATAGAAAGACATTTTGATAGCTATTATACTAAATAATACCTATAGAATGTAGTTTCATCTGGTGAATTATTGAATACTTGTAAGAATTGTGATCGACGCAAGTGATACATGAACTGTGGATACAAGCTGAAGTTCTCAGAGAGACGGAAGCTGTTCGGATCATCCTTAGCGTACTCGCCGAATTTCTGACACTGTAAGAAAAATATTGTTAAATTAATATTTTACAAAATAATGAATATTCAAATCTTATGCATTTGGTTTGGAGCAAATCTCATCATTCTTCAAACTGAGTTCCTGTCCACCAACCATTTTGAAACTCAATATCGCGCTTTAAGCTTATAAATATTATCTCATCAATAATATTTACCAATCTAATAAGCATCCTATCAAGCCAGCGCAGCACATCAGGTCCATCCTCCTGCTCAGCACGGTACACCACGAGGCGAGCCATGACCACTGCTGCTGCCTCCTGGTCGAAGCCTGCGGAGATGTGGTGCAGATTTACTGCTGCATCGCCCCAACTGTGTCGCAATTATTATGTTAATTTTTTTGTGATCTTATGATACTTTGATCTATAGCAGAGAAAGCAGAAATTATGTATTATTATAACACTACACACACCACACAGCTTCACGTAGCAGCGGTAAAAAACTCTAGTATTAATATACTTCACCACCTGCTTTCCGCCGAATTCTGACGGTATTGCGTATAGATTGACCAAATTTATTCACGTGCTTTGCTTCGACACCAGAGCAAAGAAATATCAAATATTTAATTTCCTCGAGGGAGGATTGAACCCACAACCTGTACCATTTACAATCACACTATTATGCCCCTGCGTCAAGTCTGGCGTCTGCATTATGAGATAAGATTGAGTGGTCAAATAATATATACCTATGTGCTCAGCATTTCTAATATTTCAATTATCTGTAGCTACAAATATTATTTTACTAGGTTTCTTTTTTATTTAAAATGACCTATCACTTAAAATAAATGAGAATCATAAAAACCAAAGACTTTTAGGATGTTATATAACACATAATTTTAATAACTTAAAACAATGCTATAATTTCAAACTCACTTCCTAGCAGCAGTAGTGACACGAACACGTCTCTGTCCGCTAGAGTGTTGGTACTGTGTGATGAACTGCACACAACCGCGACCACCTTGCGGTACAGGTGCTGCATGTTGATTCACAACCTAATGTAGAAAACAAAATAATATTTTATACCTATTTAAAGTTTTAAACTTTGGATCAGTTAGGAAAGAAAAATATTTTTTTAGAACACATATAAGAGTTTTGTTTTTAAGAAAACATATATAATTCTGCTATGTTAAAATTGCTAATTACACAATAATATGTAAAAATAATGTGAGAATATATTTTTACTTCAGTCATAATATCATCTGAGTTTCTTGTACCAGTTATTCTTAGATATTAATTTAAGTGAACCAATGTAAACTATTCAACATTCAAAAATAAATTGAATTTATCCTGCAGATAGCAAGGTAGCTGTTACACAGAGTAGTAGTGTTAACACACTGCAATGGCTTTTAGAGAACTTTTCAAATAAAAATTACGAATTGATGTATTTTGCATTATTAGGAATCTAGTTTTCAATATAGTAAAGGATACTAACTTCATTTACACTTTAATTTACAAACTAGAGATGTATTTTTACTTTAAATACATATTACTATATATCTTCAGTAGATTACACACAAATTTATGAACATGTTGTCCCTTTTTTCAGCTTTATTGCATTTACAACTCTCACCTCATTGTCTCACTGTGCCATAATGGCCTCATAAAAATGTATAAAAAAATTTAAAAAATTACCTCAAAGAATATAGCCATAGTGGTGCTTGGTGTGAAAGTGCACATCTTCCACTGGCATGTATTACCCATGCCCACTTCTTGATCTGACACGCACGGGCCTTTGACATTTAGTGATACACATGAACCTATTGCACCAGTTACTGAAATTATGATGTTAATTTAATAAGGTAATAATTTACTTTAAAGAAATTTAAAAAATAAAATGTTGATCAAGTTAAAACCTAAATTCGGATAAATTATTAATATAATATTTTTAAAGCTTTACTCTTTATCCTCCATTAAGTGTTGGGAAAGTGTCTTCCACTTTCCACTCTAATTGAGACAATGATGGGTGGAAATCAACACTATGCACGTCTTTCAGGGCAGAAATTAAAATTATAATTAATTTCTCTAAATGGTGATTGAACCCATAATCAACCCATTTACAGTTACATACTGTCCTCATCAAAGTTTCTGCTCAATAGTTGAATTCATAAAAAAATATGAATCATAAACAGGGTTTCACAAGTAGTAAACAATTAAGATTATAATTAATTAATAAAAATATATATTTCAGTGAAGCTAAATAACTATACATTATAATTTACTTACTTTTAAGTTCACGGCTACATTTGACCTCTAGAGTGCCATTAAAAGCCATCTTGTAATCACCCTTCTGATCCTTTGCAAACACCCTTTGGAAGGTTTGTTTAAACAGTGATGAGTTGAAGGAATCCCCCATTACCATATGACCTCTAAAAATTTTATTTAAAAATCAATAGTTGATTATTTTAGCATATAAATGTATCAATATTACAAAATTTTTTAAAGATAGTTAATAGTGCACATTTTTTACAGCTAAGAGTGTAAACAGAGGCAAGCTAGCATAAAGAAACTCATTTTCTCCACCATTTTTGAAATATGACTACTCCAAGTGAGGACCAATCCCACAATTATTGCATTGACAAGTCACTGCACCACCATGGGCTCAATATAGTACAATAATGTATACTATGTATATTATTTATATTTATTTCATTTAATATTTAGTACTTACCCAGTTGAATTACAACACTGTTTCATCTCCATTAAACCAGTTTGGTCAAGAGCACAAGAGTATATATCAATTGTATGGCCATTTGTCGCTGTTCTTAACGACAAGGCTTCATAGTGTTTGATTGCCTTTTTCATATATTTGGCATTATCTTTATGAATGTCATGGTGAGACCTGATAGGTTGTTTAAGTTCATCATTGACTACTTGACCTGGACCCTGAGAGCAGGGACCACCAAGGAACAACATGATCCTACCTCCAGTATTAGGATAAGTCACTTCAAGTAATCCTACAGCTAAAGACAATGCAACACCACTACTCCTCAATGGACGCTTGCCTACACCAAGTGGCCATGGATCTCTACCCAATTCACTTAATAGATCAGTAAGAGCCATGTCACATTGCTTCACCGGTTGCAGGAATCTATGGGCCGGTGGTTGAGGGGCAGGAGCACCCTGTCTTTGTTGAGGATTTGGTGCATTAACTCGGCCAATGGATAATTGTTCTTGTATTTGTTTTGCTGTTAAATCTTTGGTCCCTTTGAAAACATAGCACTTGTAGAGTCCTTCCGTACCTTTTAAAGAAAAATCAAATATGATATCAAATTAATTTTTAATGTAAAAATTATACCTATATTACTATATCACTTTTTGTAAAAAACTTGATTATATAGGTTTATATATATATTTAAATATAAATATACATATGACTTACCTAGTTCATGTATTTGGACCATACGCCCAAATGTAATAAGGCCAACAAGGGCATTTTGTGGCATTAAGCTAAGAGATGTTTGAAGAGAATCTTTAAGAGCACCTAGTTCTTCCTCGTCAAGACATGTATCTACAACTAATAGAAAGATGGGTGGCATACTTTGGGCTCTTGTTATAGTATACTCAATAGTAGAAAAGTTAGGTATTAACTCAGCTGGCTGATGTTGCTCTGATATGGCAGCATATTGTGGGGGGAACTGAAAGAGGCAATTACCAAAATTAATATTTAAGCAAACATAAAAGTATAAAATATTATTTTAGTTCAAAACAAATTATTATATATTTAAAAAATAATATTATATACTAAATAAGTGAATAATTATAAAGCTTAAGATACTTACAGGATTTCTTTGAAAGCAGAAATTGCACACCCATAATTTAGCCCTGTAATCAACTTGACACATAGGATTCAGTACAGCACGGCATGTATTACGTGTACATAATACTGGTTCATATTGAATAGGTGGTAAGTCAGGGCGTTCTTTTAATGGTTGATATAAAGATACTAAAGGCACGACAAGCCTTGTAGCTTCAATTCTACTCGATGGCCATACGTTCCAAGTAAACCGTATTCCATCCCTATCTTCGTTCTGCTGAATAAATTCTTCGTATGTAGCCATTTCAATGCGCTGAGAAGGAAAAAATTAAGAAACAGTGAGAAGTTGACACAAAACACAATTTACACTTTTTCACTGATAACTATTAAATGTACCAACCAAGATCACATATGCTGGTTAGCGGTTAGTTAAACCAGCAATTGAAAGCTACTTTAATACTAATTCATTCAGAATAATCAATTTAATTGCCTTCACTAAAATTTCTTTACCAGACGGACTGAGCCCGAGCTGATTTGGCAATAGTCAATTAGTCAATGCCATAGACATCAAAACTGTCACCTTCGCCACGTCATTTTTGTAAACGCATGAATATTAATATTTATAATCTAATTAAAATATATAATATGAATAAAATGCATCACATTTTAAGCAATGTTGTTTTAAATATTTTGTTTAAAATATATTTTTTATAACATTTATGTTCTTTATGGATAGAATCTTCATAGATTATGCTTAGCGTCTTTCTCTATGGCCCCAAGCACAACGTTCCATTACATCATCTTATTTAATGTGAATAAATAAAAATATGTTATTTTTTGTGAGCAAAAATAAGGAAATACTAAATATTTATTCAAAATAAACATATTTTTATATAATATTCCAATAAAACACTTTGTGAGTCATTAACATTTTCATTAATAAAGGAATATAAATAATATATTTCCAAACAGTACTAAGTGATAATGAAACGTTCTTGAATGAAACATTTTTTTTTAATTTTTGATATAGTAAATTAAATTTCAATTGTAGGACATGATTTGTAAAATAATTTATACTATTATTTAAAGTTATACATATTTCGGATAAAATAGGTGCATGTAAATTTAATGACATGTCATTGCTTTGTTTTAAGAGCAGGAAGTTTACGCCAAAAAGTGCGACTGCGCACTGGCCAAATTAGTAGGTAGTGTGAAAGAAAATGGCGATCAGCGAAAGGCGTCCGGAGTTAACGTGATGAAAAACATTGTTAAAAGCTCAATTACATAGTGTTATAGTTATTAATTGTGTCAGATGTAGATTAATTAAGTGTTAATGAATAGTGATTGTGTATAAAAATGGCTGCGAATATGTACAGAGTCGGCGGTAAGTAACAATAATTGGTTATTTTTGTTGTAGCTTCGCCGGTTCACCGCCAGCCGACTAGCGGTGCTTTGCTTTGATTGTCGTACCTTCATTAATTGTTAACATTAATTAGTTCAATATTGTTATATTGCGATACTTTATCAAATTTGTAGTTGTTTTTATTATGAATTAAAAGTACACAAGCTACTGAAATGTTATTTATCAATAAGTTATTATTTTACCAAAATTCTTCAAATAGGACATTAGCATTTGCATCTAGGTATCATTGTATCGGCTCGCATATCTATGTGCGGACGGTAAGAGACCAATCTCAAGTATTCGCGGGAATTTATTCGTTTGTTTTCTATGATCTTTGTCAAGAAATGTAAGGTTTGACACGAGATTTTAGGTTATAATTGATGTTGTCAAAACATTTTGCTTCATATTTTGATAAATGATATTAAGAAGTACTTAAGGTCTGCGAGAGTCGTATAGACATGAGGTTTTCGACCATGTCTGCCCAACTTGTATTCATGTACATACATTTCTTTTAATGTTTCGATACTTCTTTAGAAGTCGTCGAGGTATTATAGATAAGGTTGGCTTTGTCATGAGAGCTGGCGGCAGGCGGCTGGGGCTTGTGTGCCGCGCTTCGCGGTCGCCGCGCCGAATGTTAATTAGCTCTTCCTTTTAAACTACTTCCTATTACTAAATATCGCGTCATTGAAAACTTGTTGTAACATTTTATTTGAACATTGTTTTAAGAAATTATGTATTGAGATACTATTACATAGGTTAATATATATTTAATTAATATATAGAAAACAAAGGAATCCTAAGACCACATGACATGTATGATACACATTTTTAAAAGTAAATTAGAATATTCTTCTACTGAAAAAAAAATATATTTTTCTTTTCAAAGTAATGTTTGAATATTTAAATTGTATGTAATGTACAATTTTTAGTTTTTAAATAAAAAAAATGTCGAAATTTGAAATTAACATAGTATCTCTATTAAGAATTTTTAATATTATACAGTGCTAGTATATTTAGTGAAATATTGGACAGCAAATAATTAAAATTATATGCTTAAACATAAATTTAAGTCACAAAATCTTTTCTCACTATTTATTTAATAATAGTCAAAAACAATATTGCTAACTATGAACAAGGTATATATTTAATTAACAAATTATTAGTACAAGTATTAAATTTAAAAGGTAATGTATCGAGTCAACAAGAAAGTTTGTCTACATAATCTCTTACAGTGTCAGATAAAATGTTATCTTCTAAAATAAACATTACAGGTATTTTCTTAATATAAGATTACTTGTTTATAAAATCTATAAATTCTATATATTCTATTATTTTGTTTATATTTCATATAAAATCTTATTCCACTAATAATTTTTATACCCAAAATTTGGAAATAAATAAATTATCTTTAAATATTTATATAATATTAACACTATACTGAATAAAGTGGAGTAGCTTAACTCGGGTGAATTAATTATTTTCATTTTCCAAAAAAACAATAATAGTATTGACTTTCGCTAGTTACATGCATACAGCATTTTTCAATAGGATGAAAAGGGAGAAATTAGAATCTTAACTATGAAAGTTTGTCATGAAGCTGTTTTTTTATTTATATTAGACTACATTGATTATTGTTTTTTTTACAATGTTTATATATTATACTAACCATCACCTTGTATTTAATTTACATATTATTAATATTTATTTAAGCAGTGTCAGAGAACACTTTAAATTAGAACGTATAACTAATTTCATTGTTAAAATTTGTTAATAATAATTAATGAAATATAATAGATGTACTCAGTAATATTCTTAAATTGTAGATACCTCACATAATATAATAATACTCATATCATCAAATTTATTATAAAAAAACATTATTAAAATACATCAAATTGTCCCTTGATGTTTCAAAAATATATTTTATTGTAATATCTAAAATGAAAAAAACTTTAACTGAAGACAAAAACCCTACACTTCTTTTTAATATTACACCTAGTTCTTTATTTACCAATAAATGTGTGTAAAATTTGATTTTTTTATTTGAATGTAAAAGATGACAGTGCTTGAAGCAATAAGACTGTCTTTGCACACCTTTTATATTTTCTATGTATTTCATATTATATGTATTTTTATGTGTATTAAATAATATCTATTATATTCTATTCATTAGACCTACATCAGCAAATCTTTAAAATTGCAAGTCTTAATAAATGTACATTTCTTATAATCTTTATCAAATGATAAGAACAATCAAAGAATTTAATGTCATACTCCCTGGAAAATAAATTAACAAAATAAAAAGATAAAAGTTATATTTACACCATAGCATATCTAGCATGTGAATTTGATTACCTAGAAATATTACGTTTTACCAGTTTGACCACAGTTAAAGGACACAAAACGTCGACATTAAACGCGTTGCAAGTATGTATGTATGTACCGAGAAAAAGTGACGTGAGAATAATTTTTCGACTTTTTTTTTGTTTTTTTCTATGTCGTAAAAGCACATGTTAGAAATGTGAATAAAGTTGTTACTATACTCACCTTTGCCTTTTATTGTTGCAAAAGTAGCATTTTTTTTGCCAGTTTATGGTGACATTAAAAAATTAAATAATTATTTCGAACTGTCTTAGAAAATTCATTTTTTTTATTATTAAGTTTAAACATGTTTATATAAATTCGTATAATTTGTAATAACTAAAATTGGGTAAATTGGTCCCAATCGTGTTTCCTAAATATTTGATGTCTATCATTCTGTGAAATCATATAAAACAATATTTTATATTCTTCTTAGGCATTTTTAATTATTTTCACAAAATAAATCCATTTACATGCACGAAAGAAACAATGATTCGTTTGACGCTATGAGCTCGCAATTACCACCGTCCACCGTCCACTGGTGAAAGTTGAATACCTAAGTACGTTTCCGAACAATAAACTGGTCCTGACAAGCTAAACTCGACCGGCCACTTGCCGTAAATTATTATTTTACTAACAATTTCCCACTGTAGGTACATCGTAACTACGAGTATACTGGGCCGTTACAGAGTTATGCTCGAAACACTCGACGGAGGACGACATTTTTGAAAAAATAACTTTGTCATTTACCTTTTCATATGTTTAATTTAGCACATTATTATAATTTATGTTTGAGAATCAGCTTCACAAATCAGAGGGAGTCTAGAGTTAAGACTCTCCGCTCGCCACTTTCTGACGATTTCTGAATGTGCTCAACGCCCCACTTTGCCTTGAACACTAGAGCGAAGAAATGAAAATATTAAATATTTAATTTCCTCAATCAATCAAAAAATATTAAATATTTAGTTTGATTCTCATCAAACTCACAACCTTTCACGTTTACAGCCAAACGCTTGTGCCCCTGCACCACGACTGGCCTCCACACGCTCAGAAAAGTCATAAGTTAAATTGCAGTTATTAAATATAGTAATTGCTATAACTCGATAATATAATAAGTTATAAATCACTAATCGTTCGGATTGCACAACTCAGGCGCAGGTTGTAAACAATGATAGAATATTGCTATGTAATTAATTATATTGTACAATATATTTAGTATTTTGTCCTAAATTTTTATTCGAAATGTTCTTCATCATCGTAAAATCATCCACTTGTATCAGTGGGTCAACGATCCAAAATGGACACCTATTCATATTTTGTTTACTCTACAAACACTCGATCATT
>JAKRZM010000900.1:174296-206337 GCA_036379175.1 Heliconius cydno galanthus | reverse complement strand
TTTTTTTTTTTTTTTTTTTTTTTTTTTTTTAATGAAAGCACTATATGGTCGGCTTAATTATTTTTAGTTGACTCGGTTGGAATATAAAGAGAAAAAGATGATAGTTAAGATTTTTTTTTTATGCTAGTTATAATATTCTATTAAATATACTAAAAGCGTTTTTTTTTTACAAAATGTACTACGAAAAATGGATAGTCCTTTAAAACTACAAATACAATTTAAAACAAAAGATCGTCGAAAAATACTCATGTTTTACATATTGTGTAATATTTATTCACTGTCATTGGTCTGACATAGATGACCTTAGATTTCTTATATTTATTGTCACGATGATAAAAACAGGATTTTATTGTTTTGCTACTAATCATTAAAACTAAAATAAAGTTAAAATTTAGCCCATTTTTTATGTGAAATCGTTTTGGTTTAAATTACGGAAATGACAATGTTATCAAGTTTTTCTATATATATGAATAAAATTTAAGTGTCTGTCCTCTCATTTCAAAATAATCGTTATACAAACAAACAATCTTAAATTTTCTGTCTCACGAAACAGCTACACCGATTTTTATGGGACTTTCACTGAAAGATAGAGGGGGTTGTCGAGTAACATATAGGCTATTTTTATCCCGGAATTCCTGCGGGCTCAGGATTTAGACGGACGAAAAACCACCTGTTGTCGTACCTGTCGCCTACCTAGATAGATTTAAAATAACTAAAGCATAATAAGATTTATACATATAAATAGTAAAATAATCAACCAATCTTGCCTAAATACAGTTTAATAAATATTAATAAAAAAGGTGTTAGTATAACAATATTATGTATGTTATGTAATATAAAATTATAATATTATTGTTAATAAAAAATGCAAGAGAATAGTAGTAAATAACAGAAATTACAAGAGAATATAAGTAATACAATAACGTCAAAATCGCATTTATCACTTATAGTAAATACGTAATTCCTAGGTTATATTGCGAAAGCAACTTTAGAGATAATTGAAAACTGGAATGTAGACTAGTTTGACGTCATTAAAATCACTATCTTGAAATTATTCTTTTTTGCTATTCTCTCTCTCTCTATTTTTTAATATATCACTCCCTGCACATCATCATGAACAGCCTGTCTTCGTCTACTACTGGACATAGGCCTCTCCAATGGCACGCCACTGAGCTCTATCTTCGGCTCTCTGCATCCAATCATTCAGATCTCTTATTCTGCATGATATAAACATTCGTGGCACTGAATAAAAATTTGTGGCGATTTCTTTTATCTTTGACTTCCAGTCTTAGTTCTTTGTGTATCCAAGTAATATGTCATCTAAGTGCTTAAAAACTATAATGTTGATAGGCGGGCGTGACGTTTCTATATGAGTTTAACGCTCTACCTTTTATATAGTTTATAGGTTGTATTGTAACTGTAACAGAATAATGAAATATGACCATATGGTGACTCATTTAGTAACTGCACTTATAATATAATTATTGTTGGTTGGCCGTTGCATCTTAGAAACTTTAATATGTATCAATTTTCATTGTTAATTTCTTTTGATTATGTTGCAAAATTCAAAAACAAAAAATTCAAATCCTGTATGTAACAGGGTAAGGGCACCTAGTGTTAAAACACTCCACTCATCCACTTTCCGGAGAATTCTGTTGGCTTTGCGTGTGTTCAACGTCGTGTCTTGTCTCGTCTTAAATATTTAATTTCCTCAAGTGGGAAAATGCATCCAAGAGCAAACATTTGTGCACGTTTAATTTCTCATTTGTGGATTTTCCTAAATATCAGTCATATCGGTCCCCCCCTCTGTTTGCTGGCTGTTTTAATGAGCCAGCTCAAATACTTGTAACGATTTAGAATAAAACCCCCCCCCTCAGAGTAGTCATTGTGCGCGAGTCGCGTGTTCTATTGTAAATCGTAACGGTAAATGACGCCGTAGTTTCATTTGTTAATTCATGTGGTCCGGCCCGATGGTCGCGATGCTGTTGTCGTATGGGGTGGGGTCATGTGAGAAGGCGGTGTTGCTTTCTCTTCTTACCTTTGTGTTGTAACTTTAAGTATTTTATTGGTTTATTAATATATTATTTGTTTTTAAGTTATTTCTGTACTTTCGTTTGTTTGTGTTTCATTTTTATATTAATAAATGCTAATTTATTCTACTGGGTAAGGCTTTTAGTTTACCCGTAGTAGGATTAGTACTGTTGAAATATGTCTTGATTTCGAAATAACTATCGATTATTATTTATGAGATAAGTCAGCAAATAAGCTTTATTTAATTAAAATTGGACGATTCATTTTCAAAAACATTTACAGATGAAATTGTATAAAATACCTCAAAATACTGGTGTAATATTAGTATTGTAAATAAACATAAATACTGTTTGCTCAAAGTAAGGCCAAATATTGTGACGATTTTGGCCCAAGCGATACCGGTAGACAAATAGAATATGATACAATTGATAAACTTTACATAGATAACGTAATAAAAATACGTTTTTCTTTAAATTGGAAAATTCTGCAACGAGGTGTTAATACCTCAAACACTACACACAATGCTATCTCAAAGTCTTTGATATTGTTTAAAAAATCTCATGTTTTATTTCCGAAAGTAACCACATTCTTTATTTTATATTATTTTTGGGCCTAAAATAAAATTGTATACCTACATTATAAAGCTGTAACTGTTCCATGCATAATATAAAGAAAATCTTATAATGTTTTCGTAATAATTTGTATAAAATTAAATGGACGATACTACTACTAGGACCTATTACTAGATATGAAACCTAAAATCTAGAGCACACTTCGACTTATGACTAATGAATCACCCTCCTAACATTGTAATTGTAAATTCTTAGATGTTTATTACTTAATAAAATAAATAGGTCAAGTGCGAGTCGGACTAACCCTCTGAGAGCTCCGTACTAATTTTAGGATCATAAGTCAACGGGAATTTATAAAAAAAAGTTGATAGATTGCTGGCGTATGCACTCATTTTGTATGAAATGAACTATAAATATAAGTTTCTAATAATTTTATTCTAATAATAATAAATAAATACTAGGTACTTTGGTTCGATTAAAAGTTAATTATTAATAAAAGTTAAAATAATTGTAAATACTGGACACTTTAAAGTGTTACAAGCCATCGAAATACTCTAGATAAGTTTTTATTGTCCCAATAACGTAATAAAGACGTCATAAATTTTTTATAGACACCCAAATGATAACTTGTTTTCTGATCAAATCTCTATAATTACTTTAGTTTTTGATGGCTAATATTTTTATTAATATCGATTTTAACTCCTTTATTGGCTACACCTTTTTCTATTTATCTATCAACTTATGTAAAGCCGTCTTACTGCACACACTGACTGTATGAGCGACGGTTGTGGGTTCGATTCCCACTCGGGGGAGTAAATTATTATTTTCCACGCATGATTGATAAGAGGCCGAAGCGCGGCGTTTATTTCCACCACTAGACTGCACTGCAGCAATATATAAAAAAATTTGGTGGTCTCAGTACTTGGGAAACTGAGTGACTGAATATTAGGTTCCCTCAGTCTAACCCACTTATATGCGGTATATAACGTCAAGCAAAAAAAACTTATAAATATCTTACAACAATCAAACTAACTAATAATCAACTATTTTGGTCTCCTTGGACTTTCAATTCGCTCGAAAATCTGGACACTTGTTGGTACTTGTTCGGATCCGATGACAATGTAATATTTTCACAGCATGAGGACGATGGATGATGAGGAGGGGATGTCGAGCCGATTAGGATGAGAAGAAAATACTTTTAAACGTGCTTTTTAATTTTAAACCACATATTTTGTAGTACTACTACCTATAAGTCCCAACGATATATGGGTGTTTCCTTTATGCTACGCAATGGATTTTGATGCGGTTTTTACTATTAGTAATGCGGTTTTCACTATACTGTATTCTTATATGTTTATATTATATGCATATTGTATTAGAGTAACGCATATAAGGAGAAATAACCTCAATCGCCTAGCATATAGTAAGTGAGCAATAGTTTACTTAGAATCACGATAATATTAATTTTTGTTTATTTAAATTAATGTTAATGTACCTATATAAAACGTAAATTAAAAGCAACACTGTATAAAAAAATATATCAAAATTTGATTCGTAAATGTTATCATTTTGTTGAAATAAAGAAATTATAATAATAAAGAAGTAAATAAGATAATTTTATAGCGAGCAAAGCGTGAGTTTGCGTGGAGACGTCTTTCCCATGCATTTCGCTTTCATTTTGCGTCGTCGGACCGGTTAGTGCACTGTCTAATAAAGCCGTGGTACTCGAATTTGACAGCCTTAAAAGAAAAACTTCTCACACTATGGTTGTTCTTATGTTTATTACTAATATTCTTATTTATTATTATTTTGTACTAATTTGTTATTGTGTTGTGGAGAACGGAGTGTCTTGACACTAGATTCTCTCTGCGTAACTTGCTATATGCGGGATACAGCGTGAAGCTATATGAGAAAACATATTTTTTTTTATTTAATACAATAAAAATAAATGAAGTAGTTTTAATAGTATTTACTATCTATATAATATTTGTAAGCTGCAAAGAGCTTAGAGTGATAATGTATTTATTTGGTGTTGTTCGCAGACTGCGTCTATTTCGAGACGTCGTCGACGTCTCCGTACCAAATCCGGCGGATAGAGGAACTGAACAAAACCTCGTCGGGGAACGTGGAGGCCAAGGTCTTGTGCTTCTACAGGCGGCGGGACCTGCCCAACCCTCTCATACAATTAGCTGATAAGCATCAAAGTGAGTAAACATTATTATTTGTATTTCCCCTTGCAGTGTAAGCGAATTTAATAGTTATTAATATAAATATAGGGTATATAACTTTACTTATAGGTACTGTTAACCTAATATGACGTGATTCAGCTTTTGAGTATCAACGTGTGCTAGATACCTATCACGTCGTGCCAAGTTTTCTTGTGCTTTTTTTTAATATAAAATGACAAGAATCGGATATTTCTTTATACGATGTACATGCATTTAATAAAATTGGTTAAGTGAGCTTAAAAATGCTACAATCTATTCTTTTAAATAGTAATTGTTTATGTGCCTAAATAGCACCTATAGATTGGTGCTATTTTATTAAAAAATCATAATGAGGCCAATCGTGATGCAGGGGTACAGGCGTGCGAGTGTAGACGCGACAGATTAAGGGTTGGATTCCTACTCGAGGAATTGAAAAATGTATTTTCATCTTTGGTAACGAGGAAAGCGCGGCGATGAGTTCAGCCACTCAACACGCAATTACTCCAAAATTCAAAATAAAGGAGGTGTTTTGGCACAAGGTTCCCAGGTTCCTTCTGCCTACCTTGCTATGCGCGGATACGGCGTGGCGCTGGGAAAAAATACTATGATTATTACACATTTAGCCTACAAATGAACTTCTACGTCAAACGTGCCCATGTGGTTATACTTACATTTGATTATGATCTATAAATAAACGATTAACCTATACTAAAAGTATCTATTGCGTACTTATTTTCACAGCGGGAGTGCCTAGAAATTTGGGTTATTATTTAGTGCAAAAGTGTAGAGTGGGGATGTGAATGTCTGTAATCGTTATTGGTTGTGGGTTTGATCCCTCCTAAATTAATTATTGTATTCTGTGATTCCGGAGAGCGCGGGGTTGAATTCTGCAACTAAATACGCAATATCGTGAAATTGGGCTTTTGCCTACCCGAGTATCGTATGCTTCAGAAGAATTAAATATTTATGATTTTAAATCTAAGATATTTTATATTTTGGAAATTTATATGATGGAAAATAATATTTTGAGACTTTTGTAGAAAACTAGTTTGACTTGTTATAATTGACGATTATAATACCTAATTGCAAACTGCTGAAATAAATGTAATTCATAGGAATATATATTTTGCAAAGAATAAAAAGAATTCAATGTCAATAGCAATTTCCTAAATACAATACAATTTTTTTGTCTCTACACTCTTTGCATGAGTGAATCGTGCTAAGGCTGAATAATAAATATTTTAATAATTTATCTATACATATAAATAAAATTGAAGTGTCTGTCTAAGATTCCAAAATAACCGTGACTTTTTAAATGCATATAGTTTATTTAAACAATACTAAAACACGTCTATCTTTCTGTCGTCCGGGCTAATCTCCAGGACAGCTGAACTTTCATTGAAAGATAGAGGGGGTTGTGGACCGACATAAATGCTACTCATATCCCGGAATTAAAACCATCTATTGTAGTATTGAATATGACAGCTGGTAACACCAATATAATCATACAACTATGGGAGGGTTCCATATAAACATTCATTCCCGCCATAAAAGGTTGAATTTGGCCTTTCCTAAGATCCAACTCTATATCTGTACCAAATTTCATTAAAATCGGTTCAGATGTTTAGGTGTAAAAACGTAACAGACGGACAGAATTACTTTGCATTTATTTATATTTGTAATATATGGATGGATGCGCGACGATTAAAAAAACCATGTAACCATGTAAATTGAGTACGAATAACATAACATAACATAGTTAGAATTGTTTCAATAAAACACATAATATATTTTACCGTCGCTATCTTCTTAATAATATGTACTCAGATCTGTATCGGCTTGTCAACGACTGAAACTAACTGGAATCCATGGAAAGGCCAGTGACGGGACACGCGAGCACGCGAGTCAGAAATGTGACGATTTGTGTAAGCAACAGTCAGGCGGGGCAGGCGGTACAACCTTGGGCCTTCTTCACTTGACGTATAAAACTTCACTGCAAATATTGATTTTACTACCTTTTAAAACGGTCTCGCTGTCTTTCTTTAGCTTATGGAAAGTCAACACTGTAATATTAACTTATGTTGGTTAATGATAATTTTCAATTCTTCGCTCTGGTACCAAAGGGATGCGCGGCGTTGAGTTTCGCCACTCAACATGCAATGCCTCGAATTTGTCGGAAAATGGGGAACAGTGTCTTTCTTAAAACTAGGTTCCCATCTATANAAAACCATGTAACCATGTAAATTGAGTACGAATAACATAACATAACATAGTTAGAATTGTTTCAATAAAACACATAATATATTTTACCGTCGCTATCTTCTTAATAATATGTACTCAGATCTGTATCGGCTTGTCAACGACTGAAACTAACTGGAATCCATGGAAAGGCCAGTGACGGGACACGCGAGCACGCGAGTCAGAAATGTGACGATTTGTGTAAGCAACAGTCAGGCGGGGCAGGCGGTACAACCTTGGGCCTTCTTCACTTGACGTATAAAACTTCACTGCAAATATTGATTTTACTACCTTTTAAAACGGTCTCGCTGTCTTTCTTTAGCTTATGGAAAGTCAACACAGTATTATTAACTTACGTTGGTTAATGATAATTTTCAATTCTTCGCTCTGGTACCAGAGGAATGCGCGGCGTTGAGTTTCGCCACTCAACATGCAATGCCTCGAATTTGCCCGAAAATGGGGAACAGTGTCTTAAAACTAGGTTCCCATCTACATACCCTGCGTGAAACTATAAAAAAATAATTAAATAAGCATAATGCAACCTTATACATCGACACACATATTTAATATTTGTATGTAAACATATAAAAAAGAAATATCTTTCACATTTCTACAGCCCACGAAAAGCGAATTGGCATTTTTAATCTACCTATTCTAATCAAAATCGAAATGTTCGTCTCATGGATGTTTTTCAAACGACCTTATACCTGAATAGAGCTATTTAAAATTGAATAAATACTTGCTTGTAAAGATTTTTACTATTGTTATTCGCATATATACTTTAATTATTTAGAGAAGAACCGTGCCACTCGGGCACAAGCATATGACGGTAAACGGGACAGGTAGTGGGTTCGATTCGCACTCGAGGAAATTTTATTTTTTTTCGCTCTGGCATCCGGGTAAAGCACTGCTTCGAATTCCGCCACACACACAACATGCAATGCCTCCAGTATTTGGCGGAAAATGGGTCATGGATGTATCTTAATAGGAACGGAACGTCTTAACACTTGGTTTCCTCAGGTTCCCTCTACTTACCCTGCTATGTACAGGATACATCTCGGAGCTAAAAAAAATATAATAAATTCCTTAAATTTAAAAACACGCTTGAGAAGTTTTAATTACAATTAACAACTCTGCATATTATATAAGTTTGGCAAATATATTACGTAATATATTGTTAGGGTTTCGTTACCAACGTTTACAACTGGACAATTTTACTCAAGAGTTTGTTACTTTTAGTTTTAGGAGCACAGTTGGTACATTCTTCTCTTGACTCTATTGTTGGTCCATGCAAAAGGGGAAACTTCGCGGCCAACGTTTACTTATACGAGTTCACTTCCCAGCCAAGTATTAACTGCTATTCTAAAACTATGTTAAATGTTGATACGGTTAGTTGTATTAGTGAAAAATTTTAAACATTTTTCGTGTTTGAAAATTTTCTTTTTGACCAGATTTAGCATATGTGGATAACATATGACTAGCTTTTGCACGGTCTTTTATACGAGTAATATTACTAATTAACTGTTTGTATTTTGTTGCTTTTTATTAGATTTAGAGTTCTTATTATAATTTTTTATGGCAGGCACACACAGACAGGCAGGTGTAACGTATGGACTTAAAGTCGTTGCCGACTCGTTAGCGACGATACCGTGTGGTATATTACATGATTAAAGTAACTGATATATAAATAAAAAATGGCGTTAATATTTTTATACCCTTTTACCTCATTATTACGCCATCCCAGCTCAGTGTACCTTTTATTTTTTTTTTACTTTACTTACTTGCTTTTATATTTCATATTAAACCATCAGTGTGTTAAAGTATATTAATGGTAATAGTGGTTCCGATCCGACTTTTTTTTCATGCAGTATACTCCATAGCGGGATGCGGAGGGAACCTACACTCCGTTCCTCACATTCTGCAAGTTATTGCGACATTGCATAGCGAAACTGGAATCGCGCTTTGATTTTGAAAGCAAAGAAATTAAAATAATTCGTTTATTTGAGTAGAAATCGAACGAACAACCATCGCAATTACAGTCACTGCGCTAAAACGTCCTAACAGACGATCCCATTGATTTGAATATTAGTTGTTTTCTATTCATCCATTGAGACTAAAAAATGTTATTTGTTTCGTTATGTATGTCTAACATGACTATATTTCTCTCGATCTGGATGAGACAAAGCACAGTGCCAGGTGCCCCTACCCCCCTCAATATGTAGTTGGAATAACAAAAGTGTAGTGATTACTAACTTTTGATTGCCAAGCCCGTAAGAGTAGAAATATATTCTATTCTGTTGATCCTCCAATTAGGCAGTTGCCAAAAATGTTGATTTGGTAGTTTCTGTCAAAATAGTCAATGCACAATGTGAATGTCGAATTTTTTTATGCTTTTAAATGTGTCCTTTTCTCTCTTTTGTGGGGTAGGCAAGGGGTACCAGTTTGATACTTAAGACGCTCCAGTTACAACTTTTTGCCCATTTAAGGGACTTATTGTACTGGATAACATGATCATGGCAACACTTCTTCGAACAGGGCTTTGATGTTATAATTTCATATTATATTGTACTAACTCCATTTTGTATTTGTGTTGTATTTTTATTAAATTAAGCAATTGGAAATACGATGTGGCTTGTTGAAAGGAAATGTAATTTTGTCCTGAACTGATAACGTTAGTCGAACATGAAAATTCTCAAATTAAAATAAAATTCGTATACAAGATTTGGTTTATGCTTTACTTATTTATTATAAAAAAAATTGTAAACTTTTATTATAATAAATAAGTGAAGCGCGCCTATCTCCATAGTCAAAAACGAAGAATATTTGTTTAGAGTAGCGAGTTTCGAAATATTTATGTACTATTTATAATTTAATTTTTTTTATTGACAGTCATCTCTATATGATGAGGTAGGATGTAAGCGTGAAGCTGATTTTATAATCTAGTTGTTTCTCATTTGATATTATATTAGGTAAACTTATTTTGAGTAGAAAATTAAATATATATTAACAATAAAATATATCTACTACACGTCGTAGGTTTGTTGTCAGGTTTGGTTGGCGAAGCAAGAGTGATTCATAGCTAGCATACATTACTTAGTGGAATTATTTCACACGGTAGCGAATGTTGCTATTTGTACTAAAATCTCGATTCTCTCTAATTAAAGATATAATACAACTTAATATTGAAAGGATTCTTATATAAATTATATGAAATCAAATCAACTTCACGCTGTTTCCCGCACAAAGGCAAAGGGAACTTAGTGTTAAGACACGCCGTTCCCTATTTTACAGGCATTGCGTGTTGAGTGGTTTAAAAAAATATAAATTTAAATGAATATTTTATTTCCTCGAATGGGGATCGAACCCACAACCAGTCGTGTTTACAGTCACGCACTTGCACCACGACTGGTCTAAATTAGATTATAATTAGTAAACAATTTTCCAAATATTTCGGATATATTCGAACAAAGCGTATAAGGACCAAGAATCGAGTGTTAATTCGGGCCGCGTAGACCGTAGGGCGGCGGCCGGGGTTAGTAAACATAATCATGGCCTCCCGCTCTACAATTTAGCAGCTAAATGGGAATGAAGAGTGCCCGCCGCCCCCCATCCCTCCCCCGGCATCTGTCTGCCTCCCGCGTAACGCGCTTTACGCTTATTGATATTATCAATACTGCTTTTACAGTTTTTGAGTTGTGCTCGTCTTGGTGGATCGATATTGGTTACCTGTAACTTTAGAATTTAGGTTTTCATTTAGTGGTATGAAACAAAAGTAATTTTCTCTGAAAATCTATATATTTCGTTTTGTATATGAAATATAAAAGAATTTACTATTACTACTTAATTCATACATATTACACCTGAACAATTTAATTTCATGCTAACTAAATATCAATTGTATATATTTTTGTGAATAAAAATAAACGAGATTTGCATTTTATTATTCTAAAAATTCAACCACCACATCAATTCTAAACTTCTTAACCGGATCTCCCCGCAGAGCCCCCTCGTATCGACCGCCGCGCCCTCATCTCGCAGGTATACGTAACACTTATCTCGGCTTTAATTGTCGCTGCGGCGGTGACCCTCCTCCTCTCGTAGTGCGATACCGGCAAACTCATTACCAACTTCAACTATATTTTATAATGGACAGTATAGTGAAACTAACATTATGTGGATTCTACTGATGCTATTATAATCGTACGGTACGTAAAGGGAACCAGAAGAAGAGAACGTCACCTAAAATATGAACAAAAACATAAGGGCAATACGGAATGTTGAATATAAAAATACATAAAAGAAGTAAACACACATAGAAATTGCCATTTACAACAGATGGCAACTTCAAATATATCAATTGCACCCTTCCTATTTAATGACAGCTGGTAATGCAAGGACAAACCCCAGTTTAATGTAGACAAGGCTTATTTTTGTAATTTCTAATTAGTATTACATTATTTGCGGCGTTGAATTCCGCAACTAAACACTCAATGCGTCCAGTTAGCTAGGTTCCCAGGTTTTTTCTGTCTACCCTACTATTTCCCTGCTAATATATATTATGAGAGACTACTGTATACATAATATGTATATAACTTGTAGATGTGTTTTAGAATTAGAATAAAAGTCTGTGTATGTGTAATGTATTTTGTAACGGTACAGTGTCTGTTCGTTAGATATTTTTAAAAAACTAATTGAAACGACTGCTCAGAGGTCGTTGAACTTAAAACATATTTTTTATTTTAAATTCTTTGTCAAACACATTATCATATAAAGTATTTAGCCAGTGTATGTGTATATTACATACGAATATCCAGTTTAACTTAAATTACTTTAGGTAAAAAAGGAGTAAAAATCTTTTTGCGAATATATGGCATATATAATTTAGGAAACATTCTAGAATCGGCCTTTTTTTTCATAAAATATTCCAAAATTTTATTGCGAAAACAAAACTTACTGTTTTAGATAGGATCATCGGGAGATGAGGATAGCTCTTAGAACCATGTTAGAGACGAACGTTCCGGACTTCATCAGAGCTGAAGACTGGCCGTTGTCTAGTCCTAGTCTTAATCCACATTTTCAGTTTTAGAGAGCTATGCTTGGTCTAAACGCCATGATAATTTGGAGACTCTAAAACAATCCGATTGGCCGTATAGAATTTTTATAGAAAGAACGCGTTCTGCTGTTGACAACTGGCCTCAACGTTTAAAGGACTGTATGCCAATAGAGAAAATTCTTAAACACACGATAGACGTCTATAAATTAATTATTATAAGAGAAACTTAATTTCCTTCATATTTTTACCATACTGTCTGTACCTTACCATCTAACGCATACGCTTCGTGGGAGGAAAGAGTAGGCAAATTGTCTTTCAGACGGTTTTTTTTTCATCATCATGCTCTACTTACCAGAGAAATAAGGCAAGAGATATTTGTGTTTTTTTTATACATATTATTGAGGTATAAACATGAATACCGATTCTTATTTTACGTGATTACGTTAATTGAAAGAAGGTGAATCAAACTCGCGAATATATTTTCTAATGATGTAAAGGAATCGTGTTTTGTTGGTGTTTGATCTCTTTACTTATTATTTATTCTGTGGTGCCTTGACTTATGTTTTTCACTTTTCTGTCAAATTCATATTTAGGTTAGCGGTTAACTTTTTGGTCTATATAGTAAAAAAATCTGTTTTCGAAATATTTTACTATATTTTACAGTATAAGAGTAAGAATAGTCTATGGTCAAACTATGGTCAAAAAAATATAAAACGCAAAATGGGGGGACGCAATACATGTGACCAAATTAAGAAAACGGTAATATAGTAAAAAGCACGTTTCACCCAACAAACTCACGACTCATCCTATAAAATCCTACAAGCTTAACCTAATCTTCTACCCGATTCTCGTTGGCTTTCTATGTTGATTGTCTTAGTAAGTATGCAGAGAAGAATTTACTACTTAAATAATTATGTTTTACAAGATTAAAATTCAACAGCGTGGAATATCCATAGAGTTGAGTGTCCATTGAAGGCACCATGTCACTAAGAGTAGAGTAGTATATGCTTTACTATGTTATGTTTGAGTAAAGTACGCCAGCGAGAATAAGTCCTCAACATAGCCCGGTTCCCATGGCGGTCCTAATGAGGAGCACAAACAGCTCCATGCTCTACTGAGCGCCGTACGGTGTTGCGTCCTACGGTGACGTCAGCACCGGCGCGGCGCACCGGCACGTGGTCGCGGGGCCGGAGGAGCCGCGGGCGCATCGAAAGTGAGACCGCGGGGGGTGCGGGCCGGGCCGGGTCGACGAACTTGTACTCCACACCAGCAGCCATTACCAACTTGGCGGTTTGCATACCACTAGTGCAGAAAAACGAAACTAAATATTTGAGGCCATGAAGTGTGCTGAAAAATCAACTGGTTGACGGTTCGATCCCCACACGAGGAAATGAAATATTCATTTCTTCGCTCTGATGTCGAGGCAAAGGGCGGCGCTGAGTGCCACCACTCAACACGCAATGCCCCCAAACATTTGGCTGAAATTAGGGAACGGAGTGTCTTAACACTAGGTTCCCTCTGCCTGTCTGTCTGCTGATTTAATTTGAAATATAATATATAATTATATATGTATACATCATCCATTGTTCTTAGCAATAGCGTCGACGACAACATTAGAGAGAAAGCTATAAAGCCATAGATAAGTGTTTCTTGTAATTATCCAACGGAAGTGAGCAACTCAAGCGAATATCCGTTTTTACCTGTTGTAGGTACAGCAGTTGTCGGGAGTGCGTTCTCGTTTATACTTTGTGTTTATTATGATTTCCATTATAAATATGCTTATATATTATTAATTAAACTATGAAAATAAGAACCAATCCAATAGTTAAATATTGTACACGTGACTCTCGTATCAGTTTGCCAATATTATCGACAATAATTTATTTTGCGACATTGCCATATCACTGTCTCGAGCGCGGCTCCGGCGTAAGAAAAAACAGTTCGCCTTCACCACGCAGACGTAGACGACCTTACACAGTCACGTCATTTTAAATAAACTATTTGATTGTTTTGCGAATATCGAGCGCTGACCGTTCTAGTATTGTAGTTGTTTCAACACGAAGGTCACGAGTTTCGAGACTTTAGTGGGGCCGTTATCCACTCTGTAATTTATATAGCGTATTTTATAGTTGGTAATACTTCTTTTTTTATAGTATTTATTTAATAATGACATCGGCTATGGGTTGTCTGTCAGTCATTCAGTACTCTACTGACGACTCTACTAGTATAGAATGGACTTAGAAAGTTGAAATTCGAAAGGTACTTTAGGGAGGGCAGAAGAGCGCTAGGAGAGCACCTCTCCAAAATTCCTACAGGAACAGGGCAGTGCTTTCAATTGTAGGTCTTATCAAATTCAAATTATGTGTCGTTTTTTATACTCTTCTCAATTTCATTGTATATGATTATATGATATATCATCTTCACAATGTAAATGTCACATGTGTTTTCACGATGACTAAAATAATATACCGAATGTAAGTTATTACGTCTGTAAGAAAAGAACATCAATATTAGTATGTATGCGCGTTTGCGTTACATAATGAAGCGGGGGTCATTCGGTCTCCCAAATGTCGTTCCCGCGAAGTTGAGAACAGTCATATCCTATCGATTTGTTAAGATGGCGTTCGCGGTGTGGGGGCGTGGGGGGAGGGCGCGGGGTGAGCCGATGGCAGCCTCCCGGCGCAGCGTGCAGCTTGCACCTGCCCGCCGCCTGTATCGCGGCTTAACCGCGACACACTAGCGACATCGCGCCGCGCACCCTACCCTACACTACCCTACTATAGGACTACGCGTATGAAGACTGCTTGTTCGACAGTGTCTAATGTCGTCTTGCACTACTACTGCAGCCGTCTTCGTTGCTATACTGTTAAGAGATGCTAATTATATGTTTTATATAATGTATACAATCAACATATGTATATATTTTGTGCCTCCTTATATATAAGAGGCCTCTTCAGAGTCCACTTTTCTAAACTAAATGATTTTAAGTAATGTTGTTTTCTTATGTATATTTAGTACAATAAAGAAGATATATAAAGAGAGTATAGATTAATGTTTTATCGATCACTAAACCTTTTGGTTTTATCTAAAATTCTTCAAATAAATGTAAAGACTTGAACAAAAGTGAACGTGAATACCGGTGTACGCAAACTTTCCTCAAGCGGGAACTCCGGTGCCGGTGCCGGGCCCTTTTGGCCTCGTTCCATTCCCGTTGACCGTGAACCCGATCGAAATAAAAATATTACGATATATTAGGGTTAAAAGTATTTGTAAGATTTTATAGAAATTTAATTGAATTTTTTGAACTTCTTAAAAGTTATTATTTTTTTACTTTCTACTACTACTTTTATTATTGTCAGTACATAATCTCAATTTCGATTGTTTTGTATGGTGGCTAAGAACAATTTAATTTAGTAAGAATAGTACCGGAGAAAGCTTAGACATGTTTTTGTAGGGGTGTGATATGTCTTTGGCGTTATGCGGCCGCCCTCGAGCGCGACCGCGACCCAATACTTTGAATGCAGCACTTGGCGCAAGGTTGCTTATAATATTATGTGTTACACATTATTATATACATAGTTTTTCAGTTTTTTCAATATCTTAGATGCAATAAGACAAAATAATTTTATATTTATTACTTCTTCCTCTTTTAGCTGATAATCTCCGGTCCCCACTTTTCTCCGATTACTGGAGGCATTGCGTTGCGTTGAGTGGCGACATTCACTGAAAATTTTAAATATATAATTTCCTCGAATGGGAATCGAACCCACGACCGGTTGCCTCGTTTACAGTCCCGCCTACGCTTGTGGGCCTCGACTATGTTTATAGTATGATTAAATATTATGTAATATACAAATACAAAATAAGCCATTCTCGTAAATAATAAATTTATTTGAATATTTGGTCATGGGACGCTGACGTGACTAAGCGCCTCCTGTCAATGAACAGCAACCGGCTGCCGGCTTAGTGTGGCGTCCGAAACGAGGAACGCCTATTTATTTTGAAAATAAATGACAACACCTATCAAAAACGTGTCCATGGGAGAATTGTTTTCTTATTTGTTAAATATATAAAATATATTGGATTTTGATTGAATGAATTCATTATACTACTAGAAAGCGAGGTAAGAGAGTATCAAAGATACTGGAGGAAGGTCACGTAAAAAGCATGAGGTCCCCCGGAGGGAATGTATAAAGAGGTTGATGACAGTAGACGAGGCGAAAGAGAGGTATGTAGAGACCGTAGCGCTTGACGCTCCGTTCTCTCTGACTAACCCGCTAGGTATACAGCGTGAAGCTATGCATGTATGTATTATACTACTAAGAGATATCGTATTGAAATCTGAAAGGGGATGGTCGAGACAAATTCGTCTTTTTAATCAGCCAGATATTTGCGTGTGAGGTTTTAATCTTAACTTTTGCAGTTTATTTAATTAACTCTATGCTAAGCATATATAACATATAAATTTTAAATTGCATCATTAAGTAACTCTCTCTCTCTCTCTCTCTCTCTCCTCTATAATTATAAGTAATATTCATTAATGTTAAATCTATTTTTGATAAATTTTCCATTGAAAATGAAATATAATTCTTGCCTCCGTAACATTTTCCACGTTGAGCGTGGTCATGGTTGTGGAGTTTTCAGGAGAGCGACGCGTAGATGTTCGTAGTTTGTTGAGCGGGCCTCCCCTCGACCGCGAGGTCTCTCGTGACCGACGTGTGCCCAAGGTCGCGGACAAAATGAAATTTTACGCACTCTTTATTGCAAGAAATATGTTATATGTATTACGTTACACTGTAAATTTTCTATGTATACTGTTTATATTTTGATAATTTTTGCTTTTAACTCGAACTTCAACACTAAAGTAACGGAATATTAAATACAACATATTAATGTATGTGAAAATATAACGATTAAAATATTTTAAACAAATTAAAAAAAACTCTACCTTTTCTAACCTAATAGGGAAGGTTTATAAACGACTTCTTATAAAATTATGATTAATTTATACTATTAAGTTTTTGCCGTCAATTTTATTACGCACTTAACTGTATATCTGAATTCTTTGAGCTCCTTCACTAAATATTTTTTTATAAAAATATTTATTGCACATGGTTAGGTGTCTAACAATAAAATAAAAAAATATTTAGTACAGAAGAATTCATCACCGCCAGGTGAACAATCTTTTATAAAACAATAAAGCTATATAAAAAATGCTTATTATATATAATTTCTATAAAAAGGCCGGCGTGGCACAGCGGCACAATGGTGTGACTGTAACGCGACGGTTGTGGGTTCGATCCCCACTCGAGGGAGTGAAATATTTATTTACGTTTATATTTCCATTTCTTCATTCTGGTGTCAAGGCAAGCGCGGCGTTGAGTTCTGCCACTCAACACGCAAACCATACAGAATTCGAATTCAGCAGATAGTGGGGAACGAAGTATCTTAAAACTAAGTTCCCTCTGCCTACCCTGCTGTGTGCGGGATACAGCGTGAAGCTGATTCTTTTTATATTTTTTATATTATGATAAAGTTTAATTTATTACGCTGTAAGTCATTCAAAATATGTTATTCTTTCATGTAATTGTTACCACCAGCGACACTGTATTTTAGCCGATAATGATGTCTGTTGTTTTAATTAATTATTAATTAGTGTTATTATCGTCGCCAAAAACTGTAATATACAATGTTACTACAGTTCTGATAATAAAAATAGCGTTTTGTTTAACGGATTATACTGAAATGTCTTAATAGTTCATAAGTATTTTATAACATATTTAATTATTATTTTTTGTTTTTTCCCATATATCAGGGTAGGCAAAGGAAGCAATAAAGACAGAGGGAACGTTGTTGGGGCAATCCGTTGACCATTTTCTGTCCATTGCGGAGAATTGCAAATAATTAAAATATACTCTTTCCTTACATTGGAGTTCAAACCCGTGTACGTTTAAATGATGTCCCACATGAAGATTTTTATATTTGTATCGATCGTTTCCTAAATGATATTTTATGTTACAGTGGCCCAGTCAGAAGACTCACCAGTCGCGATGAAACTCAAAAAAATATGCCTTAAAACGCCGATAGGCGAAGAACAAGCGGCACAGGCTGTTCTCGATCCAGCGATAGGTAAGCGTTTTTAAATAAGTTTGGCTTAAGTATTAAAGTAAACCATAGTTATAGTTATTAAGACCACTTGGAGTTTTCACTTTGACTAAACAAAGAAGTGTGTTTTTTTTTGGAGAAGAAGCTTAACTTTCTTCCTTGCGTTCTGGTTTCTCTAGTACTTTGTGAACGATTTTATGTAATATTTTGGTTTATTACTATTTCGATTATATCAGTCCTGGCGGAGGGATACAAGCGTGTAACTGTAACGCTGCAAGTTGTGGGTTCGGTACCCAGTCGAGGAAATGAAATATTTAATAGTTTTATTTCTTCGCTCTGGTAACGGAGCAGCAACGTAGCGGACAATTAAGAACGTAAGTGTCTTAACTCTAGGTTCCCTCTGTTTTCCCTGCTGTGTCAGAGATACAAGCTATAAAACGTGTAGAAAAAGTCGTTTCAGCTAAGTAATAACATGTAGTGGGTAGCTTCAAACGTTGCGAGTAGCTGATGGCCAATGTGTCGCTATCAATTGATTGAACTGTGCTTTTATTTCCCTTCGCAGTCAGAAGGCTGTGACGTCATCGGTTTAATTGCGGTGACCGCTTCGTTACTTATATACCCACGTAAAACAATATTTATTTCACTCTCCACAAATTCACTTTTTATTAATGTTTTATCGATTTGTAAATACTATACAAGGTCGGGCGATCCGTAATATAATAATACACCCACGTCGATTATATCAAAATTATATGTTTTATTTTTAAGCCTAAAACCTTTCTTTTTTTTGTAGTATAATATATTAGTAGCTATTTTAGACAACTCTATTGTTATCCTCTAAATTTCTATTATAAGGAGTAAAAAATTTCATCAAAAATCAGCTTCAATCTGTATCCCGCACACAGCATGATAGGCAGAGGGAACCTAGTGTTAAGATGCCAAATTCAGGAGGCATTGCGTGTTGAGTGGCGGAACACAACGCCGCGCTTTGCCTCGTCACCAGAAGGAAGAAATGAAAATATAAAAGTAACATATAGTACCTATATAAGGAGAGTTTTTTTTATTTTTTAATTAACGTTTAAACATGTATATATATTGTATAGTTGAGGGCTATGTGTGCATACATTACACACAATCGTGAGCGAGTCGTTAATGTTAAAACGTAAATCCGTTGTGCGCTACGCGAGAGGAATAACCTATAATTAGATGCGCGTACACCAATACCTCGACTATAGTAACTCGGAACGCGTTCACTTCGTCCGCATAATTGTTTAATATTGGGCAGCCTCTAAAATAAACATTGTTATTATATCTAAATACGATTTCTAAGATTATATTATATATATGTTATTATATGTCGTTAATTCGAAGCTTTCGATTGGTAAATCAAAGGTCGCTATGTATCGAAAGTGATAAAAAATTATTGTTCTTTTCAACTATTGAGGGTTTATGAAATTTAAAAAAAAAATGTTTATGCCCTTATTAGATTTTAAAACAGCAATAAAAGAAACTTGTAATTTTTCATTTTCGATATTTCTTCTTCTCTTTTCTCTTCTCTTCTCTTTCGATTTTCTACTCTTCTAACGTATCAGACATTATGATATTGTTTATTGAAAATGGTCAACATTAGCCAAACAAAATGTCTGCAGCGTGCGCTATATAACGTAAACGCCATGCCGTCGTCATATTTGACATTCCCTCTTCTCGACCTTCACTTTAAAAGTTGAAAGTGCAATTCTAATACATATTTGATACAACAATGGATATTTCGTATGAAATATAACTGTTATTGAGTTATGTTAAATTCTGGATTATCTATATTTTAAACAAATGACCACCATCCACCGTCCACCACCCACCACCATCAAGTTATCATGCATTACTATTGGAATGAAAGAATTTCTCTTCAGCAGTTTGAAATAAAAACGCTAATTTTATTATTATATAATTAGTCTTGGTTGGGTTAACTCTCCTTTTTTTTAGTTTCCTCGTATAATTTCTGGCGGCTACTTTAGATAGAGTTTCTGAGAAAGCAATGAAACAGCCATAGGAAGCTGATAACTGAGCAGACGTGTTAGTACATCATAAATCTAAAAAATTTCTTAGTGTAGTTTAAACTAGTAGAAAACATTCCACCAAATACTGTAGGACGCCCTACGTCTCTACCTCATCTACTTTAGTATTGTTCTTGGATACAATAGCTGTCACGCGATTGTTTTTTCCTCATACGTTATAATAGTTGTAACGGGCGTGACGATCGTATACGTATGCATAAGCGCTAGTAGCTATACCTCGGGTCTGCCCGCGTCGAGACGGCCACTGCACGTCTCTGGCGTGCGTGCCAGTGCAACTCTTCTCCACCGGCGGTAATTTGATTGGGCCCGAGCTGTCACCTATGCGCCGCAGTCGCCCGGCCGTCGCTCGCCGGCTATCGATTAGAGCACCCCCCCGCCCCGGCGGCCGCGCGCGCCCCCTCGCCACCCGCGAACCGGATCTCGTCACGCCGCCATTGTGTACCGCGACGCTTAAACGCATTCGTTTCTCCCGATGCGAAAACGACGCATTCCTTCCGCGCGCCCTCTCCCCCCGCCGCCCGCCGTCCGCCGCCCGCGCCCTCCCGGCGACCACTCCGCGCGGCGGCCGCCTCGCAGGACCGCAGCGATCCTCTCATTACATATTTACAGTTTTACCTCACCATGCTTGTGTGCTTGTCAACGGCTGGTTGACTACCGTCACCGCACCAACACCATACAGTCCCCCCTATAAGTTATATTCTTGATAAGAAATGATAATGTCAGCTACTTTTATAGTGACTGTATACATGGTTGTTTAAATTATAGAAAATAGCAGAACACTTGGCTATACCACATTTGTCATGTTACAAATTAACCAATTTTTTTTAAATATAATACATATTAATTATATTTAGTTATTTTATAAGTAATAATTATAAGATATACTACCTATCCTCTTATAAAAGGCAACAGCATGGTCCGCAAATATAATTTGTAACGAACAAACGCAATGTACTTAATAGATAAAACTTAAAATTAATTAATTAAACTACTACAAAGAATTTTATACTCTGGCCTTGGATTTTAAAATATTTGATTCCAAGGTCCCGACGTAAAGCCTGTGACATCCACAGTAAAACTCTTGTGTGACCATTTACAGCCGCGACCGCTACGCGCGACGCTACCCATATATATAATAAAAACTAACTGATTTGTCTGTTTATAAATATTGTGGACAAAAGTTGTAATATTAAGATTCCAAATTAGCTTTTTTTATTTAAATTTTGACATTTATTCATAAATAATCAGTACACGTCGTTCTTGTGCTTATGAACTGTAATTATCCTCAAAAAGTCAAACCTAATTAAGAAAGTAAATAACAAAAATTTGAAATATCTAGCAACTGGAAGTGCAAACTAAAGAAAATAGTTATGGGTTCAAATGTAATTTGAAGATAAATATATTTTAATTTTTTTATTAGATTAGTTTTAATCTTATTAAATAAATATTTGATTTCCTCGAGTGGGGATCGAACCCACAATCAGTCGATTTTACAGTCACAGTCAGACTGTGCCTCTGCGCGACGACTTAAGTCTTTCTTCATGTTGACAAAAATTTTACATAATCGTTTAATAAATTAATAGTTAATATCCCTAAAACTACTTGGATCCGTATGAAAGGCCGGCTTATAAGGTCTTATAAATAAATGCAAGAACGTATAAAAACATAGTAGAATGCTTTTCGTCAAGTGGGACGCATTATCAAAAATGTTTTGAGCAGAATTTAGACTTCAAAAATATTATTTATAGCTAAGACGTATAGTGCCGTAAAATGAACAAGCAACAGATTTAAAAGTTAGACAACATATATATTTACATACTTAAATATACTNCCATAAGACCTAGCCTAAACTCTAAACTAAGCTTAAAGGTTGTTCAACTTTAAAACAACCGTCGGCGATCTCTTTTGTTCGATAATTACAAAACGTGTGCATTATTTGTTTTTGTTTACGTACATACATATGTAACTACTAACATTTTAGTATATATATATATATATATATTACATATACATGTGTATATGTGTATGTATGTGTTTACGGCATTTATGGTATTGTAATACCAAATGAACAGCACAAACAAAGGCATGAATACCCCCGCAGGCTATTTAGGCTGCGCACACATATTTTATGTTTTTGTGTTTCAAATTATTAACTTCATGGGATCTTCACATTTTTAAACACTACTTTTAGTTCTGTATTTTTAATATCTATACCTACCTTCTTTTAATGTGGTTTTAAAAGTTCAAAAAATGCTTTGTTTTTATAATTTTTCATCTAAGCCTTATACCATTATTGTAGCCGTGCATTCATATATATATTTTTTAACTATTTTCTTTTGTATAGTTGTTTCATTTGTTAAGTTAATTAAATATATGAACATTCTACTTTATTATTCTAATTTTAGAAAATCCAATAATTTTTTTTGAAATAAACGGTAAAGTAGTAAGCAACGCTCGGAATATATTGGAATTGTTTTATGTTAATCAAAAGCAAGCGTTTGAACACCGTCGTGGCGCTCAAGCGTGCGAATGAAATATTTAATATTGCCATTTCCTCCATTTTCGGCGTTGAGAGATCCGCCTATCAATACAGAAAATGAGGAACGCAGTGTCTTGGCACTGGGTTCCCTGGTTCCTTTTGACTATTCTGTTATGTGCGGGATACAAAAAAAAAGCAAGTGCTAACCGTAGGATTTTTGCATTATCTGATAATGGTTTTGCGATACATTTGGGATATGCGTGAAGATAACGTAAATGGCGGCAAAAGTAGCAGCAGCTAGTGACATGTCACTCAACTAGTCACTTAAATTTAAATTTTCACTTTTTCGCTCTGGTGTCGAGGCTAAAGCGCGGCGTTGAATTCCACCACACAATGCTTCCAAAATTCGGCGGAGAGTGGGAAACGAAGTGTTTTAACACAAAGTTCCCTCTGTCTACCTTGCTGTGTGCGGGATATAGCTTAAATCTGAAAAATAAAAACAAATAAATCAGCTTCACGCTGTATCCCGCGCACAGCAGGGCAAGCAGACGGAACCTAGTGTTGAGATACTAAGTTCTCTCTTGAATACTTAATAAATATTTGGTCTAATAAACAAAAATACCGTATCTTTTAATTGTTTTTTAGGAATATAATTTAAAAATCATAATGTAATAAATCTTATATAGAATAACATTTATTTACATTTAAATGTACAGTATGAAAATAAAGGCCTTATTACTAATAAAGATTTACCAATCATGCCAAAAGTAAATCACTACAATAGAAGGAATTCTTGTATTAGGTACTTTGTGCAGCGGTTGGTATCAGCAAAATTTGCAAGTTAACCGATTTCCGGTTCCTCGCGGGGATGAGAGTTGTCTTTTCCCTACCCTGTTCCCCTCGGTTCTCCGCATCCGCGACAGAAACAAATATACCTCTGAACTTTTATTATATAAAATGGATTTTACTTAATGTTTAATGCAATATGGTAAAAATTAACTTCGATGTATTGTTTATTTTAACAAAATTCTTATAAATAACTAAGAATGATACTCTTCTTTTTTTTTCCTAATGTGTAATTGTGCATAATAAAGTGTAAATAAATAAATTATGAAAATTTGTGATATATTAATGAATTTCATAAAAATTGAGTCGCTATTTCGTGAATTTCATACTCTAAAAATTGTGCATTATAAATTAAACTCTTTGAAGTTCTTATTTTCTTAAACTCTTCTTTGTTTTTAGAATTTTTAACGGACTTCAGAATAATAAAATTGTTCAAAAATATGATGATATAAGCATCAGGTAGTTACTGATTTCGCCAGCTAGACGGATTTCTTAATAATTGACCTTTCAGTCGTAACGGTAAATACTAGAGGCAATTTAAAATTCAAGAAAATACATCAGACTGCTAGTTGCTACTTTAGAATGGCAAACATAAATGATAATAAAAGTTATTATACGTATATTTCGCTCTTATTTTTTTTAATTAAATATTTAAGACCATAGTTGTATAGTGGAATTTGTATGTAGATTCGATTATTTACATTCCATTACTCAATGCGCGTTGTCTCGAATTTGGCCGTAGATAGGAGAACGGAGTGTTTTGATAAATCTCATTGCTAGTTATGCTATATGCAGAATATATGAAGCTCCAAAAATTTGCAAGAAACATCAGGCCTAGTAATAGTTATCGTAATCATTATTATTGAAATTTGTCGATGGTCATAAATTTGAATTTTACTCCAAAATATACTTTTTGTTTTGAGGCCGTCGTGGCACAGGGGCAAGGGTGTGGCTGTGATGTGACGGTTATGGGTTGATTCCAAGTCGGGAGAATGAATTATTTATTATTTATAAATATTTTCATTTCTTCGCTCTGGCACCAAGGCAATAGCCCGGCTAAGATAAAGTTCGGCGGAAAATGGAGAACGGCGTGTCTTATCACTAGGTTCGCCCAGAACGTCATAAATAAAGAATAACAACAACACCTCTAAGTTCCCTCTGCCTACCCAACTGTGTGTGGGATACAGCGTGACACAAAAAAAAGAAAAAAAAGAAATGATTGTTGACTGAAGTATCATGTCACAAGGTATAATGTATTAGATTGTACGTTATATAATAATTTATATTGTAGGAAGTCATTGTGCCACTCATCTCATCCTGTGGCCTATAAAGATAATTTATGACTAGCTTGCAATTGTCAATTTATATTAATAGATATTTTTTGTCTATATTTTTCTTGGTTTTTTATATACATGTACATGTATATATGAGTATTATATCATTTATTACTTAGTAAGATTTTCGAGAAATCTTTTCTTAGTAGATACTTCCCTAGACTTCCTCAACTTGTTAGATGTCAAATTTCGTATTTGTAAACGGTAGCTTTGTCTATGCGAAGTTGACACCATATATCACTCGGCAACAGAAGAATTTTTGTATGTTATATACATAAGTAGCACTATCTAAAATATTATCATTATTTATATACGTTTTAATTTATATAGTAGATTTTTTGTGAATAACAATTGTTTTTCATACAAGTAGGTTCTCGATTGTAACTGTAGCCCCTTCATCTACAAATTGGTCCTTGAAGCTCCGGCATTTCTTGGCGTTTTTACAGGCCAGTATAGCCAGATTATGTTTGGAGATTTGGCTCTCTCATCTAGTTACCGTTGATACCTTTGTCAGTATCTAAATTTTGTACGTAAATTATGTAAAAAATAAAAAATTTGAATATTTGTTTATCTTTGTTTAGCTGAAATGTAATATAAACGTCAAAATTATAAAACGATTTACATGGATTTTCTTTTGATTTTAAGTTCTGTTCTTATGATATTTTGTATCTTTTTCTTAAATTCAAAATATCTTATATACCTTTATAGTTTTTGAGTATTTAACTTCTATACGATTTCTTCTTTATTCTGTATATATAGCGACGGTAAATAGAGTTGTACGCGGCGTTGAGTTCTGCCACTCAACACGCAAAGCTTCCAGAATTCGGCAGGAAGTGGGAAACGGAGTGTCTCAACACTAGGTTATCTGCTGTGTGCGGGATACCCGCGTGAAGCTGGTAAATAGAATAATGTAGTCATTTGAATATCAATTATACATAATTCATTATCGTTATTAAGAATAGGTTATGTGTTGGATATCTCGTTTTGAATAACAAATTAATATTGATACAAATGTTAATTTATATGTTTTATTTAGTAGTGAATGTCGTTGACCCCTATGAAAATAGCAGAGGCGTAGCGGCTTAACACTAGGCACCTCAGCGGTCGCGCGCATGCCTGTTTCAAAGGTCGCGCCCGCCGCTACCGCTACCTTCCGATAGAAATTATTTCAATTAAAATGGCATTCCATTTCAAATGGAAATAGAAAATTGTATTACGTCCATACGTCCCCGCCAATGTATTCATCCGTTTCGAGATGAGCTTAGGTTAGAGGCTGCGGCCACATCTTACCGGTGGCCACTGTTGTCACTGCGGTGTTTCGCGGGCGGGCAGATTTATTTGGACGTACACCCCCTTCGGATGGGGGAGGGCAGGGGGGGGATAGGGCGCGCCACCCACCGCGCCACCTCCACACATTTGACTGGATCAATAAGTAAGCAAAGGATGCCCGAGCAGAAAAACCATACACCCAACCACCCCAAGGGGGCACACGTAACCGACCCCCCCCCCCCTCCACTAGCAGGGGGGGGCTCCACAGATTGCCATTTTCTCTTTGCCTACGCTTTAATTAGTTGCGTAGTGACGCGTGTGTATCCATAATCCGAAGTTATTAAAATTGCCAAAAGAGTTCTGTAAATGTGGCATAAACAATGGCATTATGTTTATTTAATTATAATTTATCATCTTCAATTATGTAACATTATATTATAGTGGAAAAGAAATGTTGTATATACATATTGTACTCCATCCATACCAATTGAATCAGCTTTACGCTGTAACCCGCACACAGCAGGATAGGCAGATCGAACCTAGTGAGAGAGTTAAGACACTCCATTCCCCATTTTCTGCCGAATTCTAAAGGCATTGCGAGTTGGGTGGCGGAACACAACGTCACGTGCACTGCCTCGAAACTACAGTCGAAAATAAATATATTCTTTGTAGGTACATATTATTGTCCTGAGTCCTTACATTGTATCTTTAAATACAATTGTACATACATATAGGTAATTCTGTTTTGTTATAAACTCAACATATTTATTGTTCAGGCTTCGAAATAAAGCTAAAATGACCCAATCTTGAATCTTCGGCGCTGACAATGCCACCATAGCGGAAAGATAAGATAAGGAGTGATACACTGTGCCCCACCTGTATCAGAACAAAGCTTGCCTATGTACTTGCTTGTATGAAAATACTATGTTTATTACCGTGGCTAATCTAACATGGTCCTCATCATCCCTGGAACCACATTTCAACTATAGTCTATATTTTTAAAATAGATCCAAATATCGTGTATTATTTTACATCAATCGTTTATTTAAAAGTATTATAGTTATTATACTAAGTTGCTACATTAGCTACATATGTACCAGAGGCACAAATGTGCGACTGTAAACGATCGGTCGGAAATAAAGAATTTAATATCTTCACTTCCTCGCTCTGATAATAGCTAGTAGTAGCCAAAGAGCGGTGTTACGTTCTGCCACTCAATGACACGAAATTTCGGTGAAAAATGGGAAACGAAGTGTCTAAACACTAAAGCTGAAACAAAAAGATATATCGCAGCCTTAATAAACATAAAATGTTAAATATCTTTATTATTTAAATAATTTTATATAATAAAACATAAAAAAAACTAGCACCATGGATAGCAACTAACACAACTCATTTAGCAAAAAGTAGCTATAGTACGTTCAGTACTTGCGCGACGTACAATATTTTATATTCATGAGTTACTCCTGGCGTCGATGTCGTGATTCCCACATTCCACGTGTTTGCTTGTTTCTAAGAATGTTACCATTAAATCCTTATATTATTTAAAAAGGAACTAAAAATAATCAGCTTCAGCAGAGGGAACCTAGTTTTTAGACTCCACACTCAGGTCACTACGTTCAGCCGAATTTGTCGAGGCATTACGTGTTGAGTGGTGGAACTTAGTAGTGCTTTACCTCGACACCAGAGCGAAGAATAGAAATTAGTTAATATTTTATTTCCTCGAATGGGAATCGAACCTACAACCTGTCGCGCTTACAGTCACACGATTGGGCCCCTGTGCCACGACTGGGTTTTCATCGTTTTGGTGATAATACATTTTTCACCCAATGTACTAAAAATATATATTTACAAGAAAAAATTTTATATTTATCTATATGTATATCAATAATTGTAAATGTACTTTCAACGCTATTTTGTCCCCCTTTTCACTGTCCGATTCCGGTTGAAAGTTTCTCCACCATGTTTTTTTGCGTAAATTTGTTGTTTTCACCAAGAACACCTCCCGGTATTGATAACGAGATAAAAAAAGGAAAATTTACTTATTATTTTAATTTCAAACAAATCTTAAAACTTTTCTATAAATTGTTATACGGTTCTCTTAATCTGCTAGAATAAGTCGCTAAAAAGAGATATAAAATTAACTGGTCTTGCTTGTTGAACCATCGACTGTAGCTTTTTATTACTTAAAAGTTAAAGCTGATCTGTACTAGTTATTAATTTTAACATAAAAATATTTTATTAGTATAAAATGCGGGTGTATGTGTGTTTGTGTGAAATTATATCTTTTTCCACATCTTTCTTTTATGGTAGTTCTATAAAAAGATAATTTTTATTCGATTCTATTTTAATTGTCGTTATCAAAATAAACTGACATTTCTACATTGTCCAGTGATCTTCACAGTTTTATAGATTATATTTAAATTATGTTAAAAGAAATAAAATGAGCTATTTATATAATACTTTCTTTCCATCTAAGCGTAAATTAGCGTGCAAAGGTTTATGTCAATAAATCCTTTGAAAAAAAAGCATTAATTAAATTACAAAAACAAAACCAAAAATATTAAAAGTTAAATTAAAGCATTCTCTAAATAGAAAATAAAGTTTTAATTAATTATATTTCATTATTAAGTATTACGTAACCTTCCTCCAGTATCTTTGGTACTGTGTTTTCGAAGGTCAACCGAGGTCTCCCCCTACCTCTCTTACCACTCCATCTACCATCATAAATCTTTTTGTATCTTATTTTCTCTATATCCTATTATATTATTTATTAACATCGGTGATTTCGTAGACTTGTTTTTTTTTTACTTACTGCTTCCTGAATAATATTAGTTCCAACAAATATGATAAAAATTCAATACATTGAATTTAAAAAATTAAACAGAATAGATTTGTGGAAAGAGAAGCGGCTTTTTATATAGCTTAGAGGTGGTAAACAAAAACAAAAAGCTATAATCTTACTTTCTTAGACGTAGAAAGTGAGGTTCACTTTATTGCAATATAGAATTGTCAACGATGCGTCATATTGTTTTTTTTTTCAACACATTGTATCCCGCATGTAGCAGGGTAGGCAGGAGTCTAGTGTTGAGACACTCCGCTTCCCACTTTCCGCCGAATTCTAGATTATTTATTGTTTTATTTAGAAAAACGAACTTTAGGTATAATAAATTACCACATTCTACATTATAGCGTTTCAGCCGAGTATTGCCACTGGAATTAATGCGCCGCTTGCCTTAACATCCAATCTTTTTGTTCCCCTCCCCCTTTCTACTAATGCCAATAATGGCCTCGCTCTACCCAATCCGAGCTAAATGGACGATGTTTGGCGATACATCTTTTACGTTTATTTTAACTGTTAGATGCTATCGATCGGGTTTTTTTTTCTAATCATAGGTTCTTTTATTCTATGTTCTATTAGAGCGCGTTTGTATCAAACCGTACGCTTTACGCGATAGAGCGCTTATTTGTAACTGGCAACTTTTAATATTCTCATAAAAAAAATAATTACCATACGTAATTCGGTCGGTTCGGTCGGTCCCTAAGTTAGTGTCGTACATATTTATTCAACATTTTACATAGAATATATTTATATATGGTATTAATGAGGTGTCTGCGTGAGACTGCGTGGTAATAATAAGTAGCCGGCACTACCCCTCGACGACCGCCCCCCACCCCCTCCCTCAGACCGCACGCGCCGCGTCACCACACAAAAGCCATCTTAACTTAAACCGGTCCTCGGTATCGGCAACTTTTAATTTTAACATAATGAATGAAATATCAATATGACCTAGTTCGTACCTGTAGGTACCTACCAGGTAACTACAAAGTAATTAAAAACTGGGACCTTATTCTACACAAACATATTGTATCAAATAAAGAAAATGATATTAGAATAGGTCCAGCTCCGACCCGGGCGAGCTTTTATTATAAAATAGTACTTTTATATATGTCTAAGTAAGATCATAGTTCAGGATTTTTGGAATCATCTTATATTGGATTTATATTTTATATATATGAATTTTATTATAAGTAAATTCATTTTATTCTAATGTTCTTTTAGTCTGCTTATCTATCCAGCAATTGCTTCATCTTGATATTGTCTTTCTTTTTCTTTCTTTACCTTTGTCTCGTTATATGAAATGTAAGTAAGTAAAAGATATGTTTAATTCTAAATAATAACTAGCAGCATTACACAAATGGGCCGAGGCGGCAGACATGTTGTGATACGAGTGCGCGTGTCGTAATGGCGGCAGATCGGCGTATAAAAATTATAAGCTGACGTGAGCGCGTTTCGCAACGGACCTGGGGCCGGCCGTCTGATGGGCTGCTGTGCCAATACTTGCAATTAATTCTTTGAATTCTCATGTACTATCTTTTTTTCCTTTTTTTTATTTTTGGTAGCTTCACGCTGTATCCCGCTGTATGCTATGGCAGGGTATGCAGAAAGAACCTAGTGTTAAAACACTCTGTTCTCCACTTTCGGACGAATTTTCGGGGTATTATGGCTTGAGTAGCGGAACTTAATACCGCGCTTTTTGCCTTGACTACGAAGCAATGAAAATATTAATGAATAATAATTTATTTTCCCGATTGGGGTTAAACCCACAACCTTCGCGTTATATTGGCACCCTTGACGCCTCTGAGCCAGGACGGTCTCTTCTCATCTAATTGCAACATAATCGTAATCGAATAAATTAATTTACAAACTCTACCATTTAGTGCCTTTGATGGGTTTAGTTACGTGTGTTTATAATATCAACACCGGGCAATATCCCCCAATTGGACGGAATCTATTTTGCACCGTTTACGTTACTATGTCGGTACGTTTCCATTAATGGCGAACATGATTCATGGAATTAGTACCTACGTCTAACTATAAATGTAGATCATTATTTTAATGTTATTATATAAACAATTTTTAATTTTATACTTGTATGTTTAAATAATCAGTTTTTTTTAATATGTTTTCAAATTGGGATGGAGAATCATAAGCTGAATTTTAGAGTAAAAGAGTTAAATCTTAATAGAGACAGTAAAACAGGAGTAGAGTTGTTTTTTTGTACCAAATTAACTATATATTAAGGTGAACTATATTTTGACAATTGTATTTAATTTATCCTCATTTATTGCGATAAATTCGCAACTAACTCATTCTTTGCGGTCATAATGTTGTAATAGTTAACACATCGTATACAGCTTTAAGTATATTTCAATTTAAATAATAATGTTTATATTATACGCTATATAATATAATACATAAGAATATAGGTATTCCTATACTTCTTCCCACGACAATCAGTTTTTTTTAATAGCGATGGATTAAAATAGTAAAAAAAAAAGCAAAATAGATTTACCAATAATATGCCAATATACAGTATTAATAATTACATATGACAGAATCATCAGAATAATGAAACAAGACATTTGATGTCTTCGGTAGTCAAATAAAATCATGAAAATTAAATATTTTTTGCTCTCGACACACTCGGAAATGTAAATGAAGAAGGAATATGGTAAAAATGCAAAAAATCGACATTTATGTTTTATTCGGAGAATTAGACGTCTAATTTTTTTCATCATTACGTACCTTCTAGCAACAAGAAAATATTTTGTCAATTATCCTACTACCATATTATAAAAAATCAGCTTCACGCTGTATCCCGCACACTGAGCAGGGTAGGTACATGGCGTGTTAAGACTCCGTTTCCGACGAATTCTGAAGGCATTGCGTGTGAGTGACAGAAGTCAACGCCGCACTTGGCCTCGACACCAGAGTTAATAAATGAAAATAAAAATTTAATCAAATATTTCATTGCCTCGAGTGGGGAT
>JAKRZM010000900.1:134719-166937 GCA_036379175.1 Heliconius cydno galanthus | reverse complement strand
AACTTTTTATGCATTTGTCTCCCTACATTTACTCTTTTCTGTTTTTGTTGTTATTATGATAAACAATTTTAGATTTTTTTATTTTCATAATGATCCGTAGACGGCAGTCTAATATACGAGCGCGTAGTGTCCCGCGCGGAGCAGGAGGCGCGGCGCGCGGAGGCGAGCGCGGGTGCGCTTGCGCTGACGTCGCTGGCGCCACTCGCGCCGCCGCCCGCCGCGCCGCACGCCGCCCTCGCGCCGCACGCACCGCCCGCCCTCAAGCGGCGCGCCTACGACGACATCAACGGACTCGATAGTCAGTATCATGTCATTTGTGGTTTATCTGTATTATTCTGTCTGTCGCTTTAATACTTTATGTCCCTCTTGTCTTTTTGTTGGTTACACTATTGATTATAGATGCAACACAATTTGATGGTAACAACGTATGTAACTAAAAACAACAGAAAATACAATATGAGATCATACGACACAACATTACGATGTCACATAATTATTACAACCCATTTCATTTGATAGCAACATCAATAAACAACAATTAAATAAAGTAATGAGGGATTATAATTATATCACCTTTTGATACATTTCTAATTCACCACAGCATTAAAAGTATTATATATTTTTATTTAATTATATATGTAAATTAATCTATACAAAAAAGTCCCTATGATTTTTTTAATTTTAACATGACATGACAACAACACACATTTTGCGATTTATGTTGCTCTCCGTTTTCAGCTAAGCTTATGAACTATTTTTCTAATTAAAAAATTTCTTATAAATTAAATTACAATGTAAAATAAATATTAAAAATCTTTACATAATGTAAGATACTAAAAGAAAATGTGTATCTATAAGTAAATTTACTCTTAACAAACCTCGCCTAAACAAATTTTGTGAAATATAATAATCTCTATGAGATGTTATTTTTCTTTTTGTGCTGCTTAATTTTGTCGGAGTAGCAACAGGTTTGAAGTCATAACAATATTTTTAACAATAAATCATTATTCCTGTGGTTGTTCTCATTTCCCACCCTCCATGTTTATTGTTATCATACACAGGCTAATACGATTGTAGGTCTAAATATTGTCAAGGGTCTTTGTAACGCTATGCGAAATTACTTAGGAATATTAGAGGTAAACTTGGGGCCATTTAGTGAGTGTACACTGAATGTGTTGTTATATTTTAATTTCAATTTTTATATTCTCTTCATTATATTATGTGTCTTTTGATCATAGACATGGTTTGTTTTTATTCGGTAGTCAAATGATCAAGAGATGCATTTACTAGAAATGATACAATTAATGACGATCTTTAGACCTTTGTCTGAAGTATCGGAATCGTATCGTTTCTCTAGATGTCGTTACGTAGTATTACGTAGTACTATTTATTTATACAATGTCTCGAGTGCTAGTGGGTCGGTGCTAACGAAGGGTGTGTGTGGTGTCCCAGGAGGCGGAGCGCGCGGCGGGGCCGCGGGCGCTGGAGAGGCGCACGCGCCGCCGCCTGCCAAGCGGCCCAACAAGCACCCGGCGCCCATGCAGCGGCCCTCGCGAGAGCAGTACGCGGCCATGTGCGCGCGCGCGCAGGCCACCGGCCAACCACTGCCCGCGCACGTCTTCACTCATGTATGTCACACGTTACGTAGCTTTGTTCTAGCGATGCCCTCGCGGCTTCGCCCGCTTGAACTCACTAATCTGAATTACTGTTGTTTTTTAAATAATAATATCATTTTAAAACCAATATTTATACTTATATTAAAAAGTGTAAGTATATATGTATCTATAGGATAGTTTCAACCTATTCAGTTACGAATTTTTTTTAATATTTTTGCCGAACAATTATAACTGCAGTATTAATAATGTTTTTTTTTATTTTAAACAGATAAATGGTAAACCCACTAACTTGACCGGTCGTGGTGGGCGACGCCACGTCATACCGTGGATGGATGCTCCCGACGACCTCTACTTCAGAGCCACCGAGACCGCCAAGTACGTATATAAATAACATTATATTATAGTTAATGTTAAAGTTGAATTTTAAACTTAATTTTAATTTTAAATTTGAATCATAAAATTATTCATGAGGGAAATTAAATATTTATCTCTTATTTTTTGCTTTTTCTTTGTACATTAATTTAACCTAAAGTGGATATTTATTTTGGTGCAATATGTGCTATATTCTAAAGAATAAATCTACTAAAATCTGGTATATAGTGTAAAATTACTCCATTTCTCATGTTTCATCCAATTCGCGCGGTGAGCGGTGGAACTCAACGCCAGCGTGATAAAAGCAGGAAATAGTGTGGATCCAGTGTAGATTGATAAACCCAGAATTCTCCCACTTTCTTTCTCTCACTCTTTTCTCGCTTTATTTTTAAATTAATATTTTATTTTGCGCCCAGATCCGCCAGACGAACTCTCAGCTGCGGCGAGCTGCGCCGGGGCGCACGCGCTCCTTGGCGGGCGATGCGAGGCGCACAAGGCGCGGGTGCCGCGGCGGGGGCCCCGGCCGTGGGGGCGATGGGGGCGGGCGGCAAGGGGGTGGCAGCGGCGGGGGCGGCGGCGGGCGCGGCGCCGCTGCAGCTCGTGATCCTGGACTGACAGGAGCCGCCGCGCCCGCCGCACGCGCCGCACCCCTACACCATGGAGGCGCTGCTCGCCGACGGCTGAGCCCGCCCGCTGTATATTGCTCGTGTACATAGCCCGCCAGCCGCACGATACCGGACGACGTATTTTTGAAACCGAATCGCCGACGCAGGATTCTGTAGATAATATTTTAAACTATAATGTTCTTATGTGGTTTGATCTGGCGATGAGCAAATAATGTATTTGATACATAAAACGATATGTAAGTCTATTTCATTCGGAGATTCATTGTAGGATAATTTACAATTTTTTTCATAAATAAAGCACAAATTGGAATACTGTGTATTTTATTTCTTTATTGTTTGTCGATTTTTTTATTGGCATAATGCCTCTGCCGTACCTAAAAACATTATTTTGTTGGCACCTACTCCTTTTCCCGATCTTAAAGCATGTAACTTATCAGTCTACGTAAACCTATTCATATTGTCGAATGCTACAAACAATTACAGATATAAATTATATAAAACTACCAAGCATTGTTTGTAATTTTCTGAAATTACACTTAAAATAAACTTAAAAAAAAAACTGAAATATATTTTTTTAATAAATTGAAAACTAATACGATATAACCCGTAAGAATCTTAATATCAAAAATAGATATCATCTGTCCACTGTCCATACTTATAAATGAATTCCCCGCGTATTACAGACTTCCGTTAGCCGACGCCCGCCATCATGAATTATTTATAACACGTTTAAATTAAACGTAATAAACTCGTATATTACAAAAACCAGTAAATACAAGGACAGATATATCACTCGAGTGCTCTTTATTTATTATACAGATGAACTTATATCTTTAAGCACACTTATAAAATATAAGTTTTGGTATGACAGTTAATTACTATTGAAGATTTCAAGAAAACATTAAAGATTACACATTAATAATGCTTGTATTTTTTTAATGAATACTTATTGGTTAAGTTTACTTGAGGTGGCCGTTTACTCATCGCCGTGCTTTGCATCGACACCAGAGCGAAGAAATGGAAATATAAATTTAAATAAATATTTAATTTCGGGATCGAACCCACAACCAGTCGCGTTTACATTTTCATACTTTGTGTCCCTGTGCCACGACTATCCTCAATATAAACATTATATATTTATAATTATTCCCTCTACCTACCTTGCTATAGTTATTTACTCCACTATCAACTTTACACTAAATTCGAGACATTGCTTGTTGAGTGGCTGATCAGAAAATTAAAATATTTTATTCTCCAGAATGAAGAACCTTTTAGTAAGTCAGACGGAAGTGGGACAGCTAGTCTTTAAGCGGAGTGTGTAGAGACAAATTCACTCTGCTTACCTATTATATGCGGAATTAGGCGTAAAATTAAAAATTATTTACTCTTTAAATGCATAACATTTTGCAAATGTCTATGATTATTTTAAAACAATTTTTATTTAAACATCATAATCACCACCTATAATCTATATATAAATTAAATATAACACTTTTGTGAAGACCACAAATGTAATGTAAAAACGCTTGTAATGCAACAAAAATTGTTATATAACGTGTTGCTTGTGAATAAGGATAGTTTCTCGCTGAAATCAATAAATATCATAACAAAAATAAAACAACACATTTTAAAAAGTTATATTTATTCGAGTACATAACTACATTCTTAATATAAATGGATAATAACTATTATTCTGCATGATAAATATGTTTTAAGTTGTTTTTAAGACACCTGCGTAGTCACGTCTCCGTTCAATTGATAAGCACTATCACATACCTATTATAAATACACTTTTGCATAGAAAAATATTTAACTTTTCAATAAAAGGAGCTAAAACGTCGCGGGCGGGATGCAACTGAGTTTATAATTTGAACCCCCTACATCATCTATAGTAATACTTGATGGCACATATCTGTACTTGTTGTATATGATCTTTTCATTTCTATATTTTAATGATATTTTTTTCTTTACATATATCATAAAATTGATTAAACTTTTAACATTATATAAAAAAAGTTGACTTAAATCTATGTTAGACAAATAGTACAGATTAAATCTACATAGATTTCCATTTGTATATAGGTATATATATAAAATGCTCAGCGATTCGTTGTATTGTTGGTAAAAATCTTTAAAAAAAAGGTGGCTTCCAATTTGAGTATTATTTCGTATCGCGTATTAAAACAATCATGAAAATATACATGTAATTCCAAAGAAGCAAGAGTAAATTATATACATAATTAAATAATAATCAATTTGTGGACATCACTGTTAAGCTAATAAAAAAATACTCTATTCTACAAAAAAAAACACATTTAATGTTGAATAAAATATTAAATTAAAATGAGTCCTATACATACATATATATCGTTCCATATATTATAAGTAATTAATAATTTGTGCGCTGTACAATATTATTATCAAATTCTCGAGTAAATATTATTAAATATATTATTTTAATTATTTTTTTTTACAAATATGAAGACATTTTTAAATCATATTTCGTAACGCTTGTTGAGCACAAATTATTTTTTAATCTATAACAAAGTTAATCTTATACATAACATTATTAATTCGTTTTAAATATTATATTCATTCGATCCAAAGTGACTATTATACAAAGGTCCCGAATTCGGACTTTTGGTACAAGATTCACATTGCAGCTACTTACATGATAATAATAATATAGAAAAATATACATATAAGCTTCCCAATCTATCCACTATAATATATCAGTCTATAAGGAAAGTGAACGAGAATTATAAATGTCAGTTCCATCCCTCGTGTCCGTCCGCGCGTCGAGTGTTTAATTGAGCAGGTTGTGTTACTTACATTTACACTAAGTCAACTTTGTTGTAGAGCGGGGTACAGGGTACAGGGCGGACCTCTGGACCTCCGAACCTCCGATACACGAATAATATACAATTCCATTAATGATAACCTGCCTCACTATACATAAGGGGCCATAAATTGTTTACGTCACACGAATTTCACCTTTTTTTATGCCTCTGTCACAGATCGTGGAATAAGGTACTATTTAGAGTGGGGAAATAGGGAGTGACGTCATATATTTTACAATTTTACTTCTAATATTAAATAAAAACACCAGTTCGGGAATTGTTTTTGTTCACACTTTCGTGTTTCAATATATTATATTTTAAAATGAGATGTCACCTAACGTAGGAGTCCCCTCCCCACTCTTTGTCACACAATGTCACACTTCGTCGACCCCCTTCCTGCCCCTAAACGTGTGACATAATCAACGAACGGCCCCTAATCCCATACTAAAATTGCAGTAATCTACCTCTACGTTTAATCTCAGAGCCGCCCCGGCGCGCGGGGGGCGCGACCGCCATACGACACGGCCGCCATAAAATACTCCATACAAAAATACTGTACAATTACAATGATTCGTTATTACATGCGGGCAATGACGCCAATACCCACAATACCACCCATTCACAAATTATATACAATGTCTTTTATTTTACACGCTACCATAAACACACATCCAAATTTGATCCCAATAACTGTAGTCTTTACTCGTTTATTTTCTAAATTAAATTATGAGATCGAACGTATTCATTCTTGCGGGCGTCGCCGAATATGGACCGAAATATATATTTTTTGTACCTAATTTGTATATGATCATATCAAAAATGGACACACGGCCGCGATAGCGATATCTGTACATCGGGAGACTCTAATACGTCCCATTCATAAATATGATATAATATCTTCATCTCTGACAAGGCACTGATCGTTAACAATCGACAACTGTGTTTTGTTCCTTTTAGATCTTAGCGTCCTATACTAAAGTAATAGCCAATGATAAAATATTTAGTCGTAGTTCGAATAATTCGTACGAAAATACACTCGTGACTCTGCATTCATACATTTATACTAAAATAACGCTATTTCAGTACACTATACATAACTCTGTAAATATATAAATGGACCTCCGGACTGGAGTCCTCTTCTCGTATAAAAATATAGTTCGCCCTCGCGGTGCTGGCGAGCGGCGAGCTGCGCGCTGGTGCGGGACCGGTGGGTGAGACTGATAGCCGACATTGGAATGTTTAGTCCGACTCCTTTTAGAAAATATAAACATACGAAAATTTACATTGCAGTTCAATTTGCGATTTAATTAATCTAAAAGTCTTTGATTAGCTTTGCATATATTAGGGCCGAGCTCGCGTCCGCGGCGCACTCCTCGGTGGCGACGGAGACCTCGGTCACTTCAGTGCTTCGACAGGTTTAGCGGCAAATCTGAAACCGACCGGATAATTCTATAATTCTATTAATTAAATCATGGTGAAGTTTCAGTGCACACATAAAAGGACCAAACACAAACATTAAGTGATATTTCAAAAATAACTAACACAATTTAGCTTCACGCGGTATCCCTAGCGGGGTAGTCAGAGAGAACGNGGGGGCGGCGTGGGCGACGGCGCATACCGGTATCGGTAGCCGTCGGGCGACGGACTCAGGTCGGGCGAGTGCACGCTGCTCGGCGACTCCGTCTTGAGCGAGGGCGGGCGCTCGTCTGGCATGCTCAGCAGCGAGTGGATGCTATAGCTGCTCACGTTCTTGGACACAGCGGCGGGCACGGGCGGGGGCGCCTCCTTGCGCGGCGCCGTGCCGTTGAGCGCGCGCGGGGCGTGAGGCGCAGGGGCGGGCGCGTGGCTGGGGCCGGGTGACGGCGGGTACGAGGCTGTGCTGAGCGCGGGAACCGTCTTAGCACGGCGCTTGGTGACCTGGTCCTCGAGGCTCACGCGCTCCATCTCTCGTAGGATACGCTTGCGCGGGGACACCATCATGTGCTCCTGCCGGCAACTCGCCAGCTTCGCGTTGACGAGGACCGGCAGCGACGCTATTTTCTCTCGAAGCCTGTCGATCGTGCGCGTCAACTCCTTGCGTCTGAACGCCGACCTCGTCTTTTTGTACACTCTTAACTTATGATACTGATATGGTTTTTTAAGTTTCATGTGATAGTATTTCTCCCTATCGAAGTCCGTCCACCGGTCGTCGTCGGCCGTCGGCGCGTCCACGGCGTCCTCGCCGACGTCGCCATTCCTGCGCGCGTCACAGAGGCCGTTGGGCGCATCGTGGTAGGAGAGGTCGAGGGGGCGCCGGCGCTTGCGGCGCGAGGCGGCGTGTATGTGGTGGTGAAGCAGCGCGGCGGGCCGGCAGTAGTAGAGGGCTAGCTCGCGGGAGAGGTGGCGGCGCGGCGCGGGCTGCTTCCAGCAGTGGTCGCGGTGCGAGGTGCAGGGCGAAGAGTGCAGCGAGGAGTTGTCGTCGGAGAGCGAGAGCGAGGCGCAGGGTGGCGCGGCGTGCGGTGGCGTGGGCGGCGTGGGCGGGGCGGCGGCGGGCGGCCAGAACGTCTTGCGCGGCACCGACACCCAGCCCGCGCGCTCGCCCTCGCGCGCACTCCCTCGCACCAACTCCAAGATAAACTTCCCATCTGCACACATATGAAACGACGCTTCTAAGTATAACGACCATACATTGTAGGGATATAAATGTGTATACATGAAATATAACTAAAAATTTAGCATTGAAAAACTTATTCAATCATAACCTTCCCACATGTGAAAGTCAAATCAAAACTGAATGGCCAGTATATTAACATATTATTTAAGTTTATATTTTGGCAAATATTTAAATATTTTTGCAGCTTTGAATAGCAGTGAATAAAATAACAAGGTTAAAAAACACTATATAATATGGTAATATTCCAAAATATATATTATTCAAAATATGTCTTATAAAAAGATACATAAGATAACATTTAAATTTTCAAAAAAATTAATGTTTTTACACAATGTTTAAATTAACATTAAATTTTACGAAATGGTATCTCAGTACTATATTGAATTTATGTCTGTGTTATTTATATTTTATTAGACACTTTTGAAGTGACATAAAATAAATAGTGAAAAAATAACATTATATTCGCCTTTTATGATATAGAAACATGTTATTTATATGTATATCTAAATTTAATATACTGAATTCATAAATATACCAAAGATTGAACTCTTAGTCGAACAGTTGGTATATTTCTCAATGGGTCACAATGACAACAAGAAAAAATTAACAGTACATAAATTTGTTTGGTAAATTAATTTTTTAAGCATAGTAATATGTTTAAAATGTCATAAATAGCAAGCAACCTAATTATTTATACAAGATATTGTCCAAATTCCCCACTTTATTACTTAAATTATAACCTCCCACATTATAGTAACTAGTATTGAAAATTTTCTCAATTTTTTGCCATTCATGCAAACAAACATAAAATATCACTTTATTATTATTTACGCTTACAATTTTTTTTCTTGTATTATAAAAAAGAGAAAATACACACTATGTTATGTCTACATATGTATACAGAAAAACAGTTTTCTTCCCTTTCAGCTTCTAGCTGTATCCCTCATATAGTAGAGTAAGTATTCAAGTTCTTCATCTTGCAACCTAATTCCAAGCATTGCATTTCTGTAGCAGGGAAATGAAAATAATTCATTCAGTCTGTCAGTCAGTTTTTCAACATGTAACTAGGAGAAAATATTACCAAATCCTTACTAAAAATTGATTTTTCAAATATAAAAGTTGAATAATAAATGTATTATCAATAAGCCTTTATATATATATAAAGACAAATATACATTTAAATTATATTGGTTAAACACTAAATTATGATTAGAAGCTAACATTGTTATCTTGTGTTTAATTTGCATATCTTGTAATTGACACTTGCCCTAAATGTTTGTTTATAAAACAACAATGTGCTTACTTGGTTCTTCTAGTGTTGTCAATACGATCATATTTACTGAGATACTATCACATTTCTTATGTAATGTATAACATATTTTATGATAAAGGCCTTCAAGGTGCAGTGGGAAGCAACTGTAAAAACGCTGGCTGGTTTGATCTCCACTCATAGGATTGGCATAGAGCTCTGCTAACACACTATATTTTAAAATTGGGTGGAAAATAAAGAATGAAGTGTCTTAACACTAGGTTCCCCTACCATGCTGTGCACGAAAAAACTAGATGCTGTTTTTTATTATACATATAGCAATACACTATTTACTTTTTTAAATGGTATGCAATGTATGCTATAAAAATTAATTATTTAAAATTGAAAAGGAATAATTTAATGTGTTTATTTACATATTTGTATATGTAAATTCATTCACTCTATTTAAATATGATTATAATAATTTCTAATTTTCTTAATATAGCAGTCTCAGAAATTTTGTTTCATGTTAGTATAGTAATTTATAATATTTTAAGATTTATAAAGTGTAATTCCACACTTAGGAAAATTTATAATATTCTAAAAAAAGGATTTTTTGTTATCTATTTTTGTCATTTTAATGAACTATATAAAAAGGTTATTTATGCTTATATGAAACATTGTAAGAATTTAACTTAAAGTAACATAGTAAGTTCTTTCCGCAAGGATGCTTCCAGCTTCTTACAAAACAACAATAGCACAGAGACTTGCCCACACAATTGGCAACTGCTCACTCAAATGTAGCTGTATATGCTTATCAGAGCATGAATGACTTTCTAGTTTTTATTATTGTATTAGAAATGTAAGCACCTAAAATATCTCCTTCAAACATATGTCAAAAGCAAATATTTACTATTAGAAAATCCTATTGAAAATATAAATTTTGTTTTTAAAAATATCTCAAACGTAATAAATAGCCAAAATAAAACAAAATAAAAAGAACCTTTAAAAAATTTGAGTCTTCCACCCGAAGTAGCGGTAGCGGTAGGTGAACTGTGCACAGGAGGGTCGTCATTGGCACCCTTGCTACTGCTGTTCCCATTCACACCATGTCTTCTGTCTACTTCTTCTGTCATTTTGGTACATGTTGTCAGAGTTGTGTTTGTTCCTTCCTGTATATGCATTTCATTTCTGCTCGCTCATACAGCACACGAGCAACACTTTAGTCCATTTATTCTCGCCATCTTGCGCCGAGTAGCTACGGCAGCCCGACACACACCACTCGCTGATTTGAACCGACATTCAATATTTCCGTCAGAGTCCTCATCCTATTAGGGACACCTGCGGGAAGCTTGCCTGACACTCTCGTAAACACATTACCGACACGGTGACTTCTGAATTTGGTCACTAATTTGATTGAACTTGTTTTCTAGGACACCTTTACGGGTTTGTCACTATTTAAAATACTACAAAACAAAACCGTGATGCCGGATTCCCGATTATAATCGGGCCCACGACACAACTCAATAAAAAGCTGTTCGTTTTTCAGTACATAGTTCATTCACACCCAGCATCCATTTTGATTCGTTCAAAATCCAAATATAATCGTTCATTTTGCCCATAAGTAAACTTAAAAACTGAATGCGTTGTTACATTATACGTTTGGTCATTTTTAGTCATGTAATAATTTATGTTTATATACTGTAAGGATTCCTTTTATTAGTTTTGTAATAATTTTGTTTCTGTTGTGCTCTTCAAATGAACAATTTAAAATTAATAACAGTCTTTCAAATTTTAGGATTGCAAAAATATACATGATTTGGTTATTGCTAAATTGTAAGAGTAAATTGTAAAAGTGTTAAAATATGTTTTTATATATAATACTTTAAAGTGTTAAAAACAAAATATAACAATGTATAAAATAAATTAAAAACGAGTATTCCTCAGGCACTTACTATATTTTCATATATTTTTATATCTGTATTCCATATTTTATTATCTGTGTTAAACTTGCCGCCATATTGTATTCTTGTGTTGCTTTTTCATGAACTGCACGCTGTTGTTTTAATAAAACCGATACTATAGAAAAGACAAATTATTTTATTATCATTTATTTAATTAACTTCATACATCTTAAGCTAAAGTACTAAGCAATAATTAAAATATTCAAAACAGTGTATATCCTTCGTATGTAGTTGCGTGAGTGCATAAATTGTTTTCTTGACACGGTTTTCATTACCGTTTAGAAAGTTGAATCAGTACACGAATACACAATACAATTATGACGGCATCAGAAGTATCATATAATCGCAAAATAATATCAGAAGATTTATCCAATGTTGAATTCGACACCAGCGAAGATGTTGAAGTCATACCTACATTCGATTCTATGGGCTTGCGAGATGAGCTACTACGAGGCATATATACTTATGGTAATATTACAATAATTGTCATATTTTTTATTTTGTGATAGTCAATATTTTACAATAACTTAATATTTTTAGGTTTCGAAAAGCCATCAGCTATCCAACAACGAAGCATTTTGCCTATTGTAAAAGGACGTGATGTCATAGCTCAAGCTCAATCCGGTACAGGAAAGACAGCTACATTCTCGATATCAATTTTACAGTCATTGGACACCACTCTTCGTGAAACTCAAGTTCTGATTCTTTCACCAACGCGAGAACTGGCTACACAAATTCAGAAAGTTATTTTGGCCTTAGGTGATTTTATGAATGTTCAGTGTCATGCTTGCATTGGAGGAACAAACCTTGGTGAAGACATAAGGAAACTTGATTATGGACAGCATGTTGTCTCTGGAACACCAGGCAGAGTGTTTGGTAAATAAATTGTTTTATACATATTTTATTATAAATTTATGATAAATATACAATCTTATAAATGAAGAATATTTTTTGGATACTAAGATTAAAATGGAAAAGATCTATATACTAGTTAAAGCAATTTAGAGATTCCAAAAATTATAACATAAAATCTTAGCTTACTTTTGGACAGTTCTTAGTAAACAAAGAAACAATTTTCACTAAAAGTCCACTTAAGGTTATTATTCTTATTGCTAAATTTAATTCCTAATGTTCATAACTAAGTTGGTGAAACTAAAGTAAGTAAGGTTGGAGCTGTGCTTGAGGAGACTTGTTAACTAATTTAAATCTGATGTTTATGTATCCAATCAATATGTTGATGCTTTATTACTTTTTTCTTATTAGTTTTTTTTTCTAGACATGATAAGGAGGCGTGTCCTACGTACTAGATCCCTCAAGATGCTAGTACTTGATGAAGCTGATGAGATGTTAAACAAGGGCTTTAAAGAGCAGATTTATGATGTGTATCGTTATTTGCCACCAGCAACCCAAGTGGTCTTGATATCAGCTACTTTACCCCATGAAATACTTGAAATGACCTCAAAGTTTATGACAGACCCCATAAGGATTCTTGTAAAACGGTAATCATTTGATTTTAATTATTGTGTGTCACATAGCACTTATCCCTAAATACTTAGCTTTATGATCAGATTCTGGAGGTGGTAGGTTTGATCTCCACTAATGAGTTTTAAATAACTTATTTTTATTTCCTAGCTCATGGAATGTCTTTACACTAAATTTTTACTGTCTGCTAATGGCTATTTCATTTTTATAGCTTAATGTATACATTTTATGCATCCATACATGCATAAAAAAATATTTTCTATTCTTAAGTGTTTTTATATTAATGTATTATTTCAGTGATGAGTTGACACTAGAAGGTATAAAACAGTTCTTTGTGGCCGTTGAACGTGAAGAATGGAAATTTGACACATTATGTGACTTATATGATACACTAACAATAACACAAGCTGTGATCTTTTGTAACACTAAGAGGAAGGTGGATTGGTTGACGCAGAAAATGCAAGAAGCTAACTTTACTGTCAGTTCAATGCATGGTGATATGCCACAAAAGGAAAGAGACAATATTATGAAAGAATTCAGATCTGGTCAAAGGTAATTTATTTGTTTTTTCTTTTTTTTACTCAATTATTATAATAATTTTTAGATATGTATGTAAGAATTGTTCTAATACAATATTTTCTTCAAATATATTAATTGTTGGGGATATTGTAATCTAAAGCTTTGTATAAAAATTATAATGGATCATTGTGTATGTGTGACTATAAATACCATGTTTGTATGTTTCATCATTACTCAATGATAATGTAATTATTTTCATTTCCTTGCTTTGATACAACAAAATAAGACTACAATTATTATACCGCAAATGAAAATCATTGGATCCTGATTACTTGAGCTCTAAATAATAAAGATATCTTGTTATCTTAAAATTTGATTATTTTTTAGAAATGTCAATTACTTTCAGCCGAGTACTTATCACAACAGATGTATGGGCCAGAGGTATAGATGTGCAGCAGGTGTCACTAGTTATCAACTACGACTTGCCCAACAACCGTGAGTTGTATATACACAGGATTGGTAGGTCTGGTCGTTTCGGACGTAAGGGTGTCGCCATCAACTTCGTGAAGTCTGATGACATCAGGATTTTAAGAGACATTGAACAGTACTACTCAACACAGATTGATGAGATGCCTATGAATGTAGCCGACTTAATATAGTTTTGTAATACCCACAATATCGTGTTTGATGTCAAAAGTCAACTTTGCTCCACACATTGTTTAAATTATATTGAATAGTGTTACATTTATTTCTAATAAACATAGAACTTATATACTGGGTTTTATTTTGCTCTTCACTCTTCTTGCAAGCAGATTTGATTTTTGTATAAAGTTAAGAATCCTTAGATTTTGTCTTATTACTCATAAATAATAAAATAAACAAAGTTTTATACATTTTAACCACTTTATTAATATATTAAAAGCACAGCAAATTTTCAAAGCAACCAAGCCTTTATAAAATATACAAGAATCTACCTCAACATTAAAGTAGACAATCTCTTAAGTAATGTCACCAATATTTGTTTATATTCTAATAAATATAGTTAATTTTCAAAGCTAAGCTCCTGGAATGTCACCATTATAATACAAGTGGAATAGTAAAACAAGATATTATAAATTATTTACAACAAGATGTCCAAATAATAAGCAAGAAAAAAATATTTACAAAGTTCTACAAATTTTACAAATTTCTGGTTTAAAAGTATTAACTAAATGTTACATATTATACATGTTATATTATGTGCATATAACAAAATACAAAATTATGATTATTTACAAATTCACAAGGAAGCACTTAAAATCATATTATATTGAGTGATATTTTATTACATATGCCTTCAAGACTAATAAAAACCAATTTTAAGGCACAAATTGAAAGTAATTTTGAAATTTATTAATTTAGTTTATATTACATACTTTAAGAAGAGACATACAATATTTTATTGTTTTTAATTTCATAAAACTCCACACAAACATTCTATTATAAATTTGATAATACTATTAATAGGCATAGGAAAATATCCCAGTAAAAATCTTATAACACTTCAAAGATGTGGACAAAAAATGTAAAATTGAACTTACTCCATGGCGAGTACATAGTATGTATCATTATTATATTTTCATAAATTTATTCTATTTGTGGCCCTGTATTGGCATAGGCATTCCAGCGCCTGAAGATAAATATTCCAATAGCTCCAAGCAGCAATGCTACAAGAATCTCTGTCAATTGTTCCAAGAAGCTAGTAGACGACTCTGAAGACTGTTGGGTGTACGGTACATTCTGAGGCTCAAAAGCTGGTTCAGTTGGAGGTTTTGATGCTTGCTCCTCTTCACCTTTAAATGCAATTTGATTTAGTACTGATTGTTCTTCTTCTGTAGGAGGTTTGGCTGCCATTGATGACAACAAGTTTTCTATTTCACCGCATTGAGGACAGACCCAACTTGTTGATTTTTTTGCAAGAACCTTTCGCTCTGCAGGAGTGTAATCTAGTGAACCAATGGTCCCTTCGGCTGGAGTTGGCATAAACGCTATTAAAGCTAATAATGCTGTTCTTATTGACCATGAAGGCTGCCATGTCTCTGGATGGTGACCAGAAATGGATAAACATATCTTTTTATTAACTTCGAATCTACCATTTGGTGTTAAAAGAATAATATGAGGAGGATGCATGGGATACTCTTTGGGAAGTAATATTCTTCCGTGGTATATGCCACCTTCAAAATCTGTTCCCCTGGGACCACGTACTGTGAAATGCCACTCAAATAAATTATCTTCAAGAGGTCTTGCACAATATTCATCGGTAGCTTCTGCTAATTCGATAGCTTCTCGCATAAGGCGTTTTACGCCAGGACACTTTGTGTTATATTTTTCAACCATTTCTGCCATATTTTATTTAAATAATAAATTAAATAACAAAAAATGTCAAATCTCAACAATGATTTAATATAATATACAAGTAAATTTCTCAATGTTGTGATAAATTAAATGAAATATTGAATCGTGACGAAAGAGTAGATAAGTATAGAAACAGATCACAACAATTCACCAATGAGAAATGCACAGATGTTGGAAACAGGAAGCTAATGACATATAATAAATAAATTTGCATTGCAAATTGGATCCAAATTAAAATATTGTTAACCAAATTATCTAAGTTTTGTTTAAAATAAAATGAATCTCTTGAGATTTTTGTTAATAATTTAACATAACTTTAACAAGCTACTAACATATTTATTTAATAAATTTTAAACATATAAAAAATTAAGAAATTTATTTTTTAGCATTACTCTGATATGCATATATCCATATTATACGGATTTATATACATATAATTTTATCTTTTTTACGTACATAAACATTTTTATAATTTATTAGAATTAGATTTATTTACATAATGACTCTTGTCGTGAGTTAAATCTAATGGATTTTTGTATACAATTGCAATGATACAATCAGATATGTTTTTAAATAAAGTATAAAAGTAGTATTAGTAATTAACATATTATTTAATCTTTACAAAATAACTCTTATTTATTATATTTTTATCGATTTTTATTTTAAATGCCAAATAACTGGGGTGAATAGAAAAAAAACTGTTAAATTCTTATATGCAATGATTTATAATGAATGAATATAAAAACACATTTTACTGTTTGGTAAATACAAAATCAATATTAATTTACACTTACATTTACTTTAATATCATTGTTTTATGTCAGGAGAATTATTAAATTGCAATACAGTCTAAAACCGTTTCTATCCAACCCTAAATTTATACTAATGCTATCTTTCTATTCATTAACATGTATTGTAATATACCACATAGTCTGTGGTTTAAACTTTAAAATTTTTGCGTTTGTCTGTGAAATATCAAACAAATCACAAATAATATTCAATAACCTATTTTATATATTTTTAAGTTCACCAAAAAGGTGAACTTATAAATCCTAACTACGTAATACGTAAGAAATATTTTAATGTGAATATTGTATGAAGAAAGATTAATAATTTGGTCATGGACGGGCCACCAGGGAATAATTCCGGTAACAATAACGGATCAATAGGTCCACCGCCGGGCATGCCAAGCTTTCCACCGATGCCTCCCCCACCAATGGGTCCTGTAAATATGCCTCCACCTCCAGTATCATCAATGTCGTTGGGCCCTGGAAATATTCCACCTCCTCCAGGTTCAATGGGTCCTGGAAGTATACCACCACCTCCCGGTTCAATGGGTCCCGGAGGCATCCCACCGCCCCCGGTGTCAATGGGACTGGGAAGTATACCTCCTCCTCCGGGATCAATGGGTGCAGTGAACATGCCTCCACCGCCAGTCGGTCCACCTGGGCCTATGCCTCCGGTCAGTTCAACTGGTGGGCATCCAAATATGCCGCCTCCTGGTATGGGACCTCCACCAGGTTTAATGGGTATGGGTCCACCTGGTATGGGACCACCACCGCCCCCGGGTATGGGTCCGCCTGGAATGGGAATGGGACCACCGCCAATGGGTCCACCTGGTATGCCGCCTCGTTTACCACCAGGCATGATGCGTTCCTCTAATATGAAGAGTAACTATAATCAGTCTATGGATATGGGGCCACCTGGAATGGGTCCTCCTCCTAATATAGGTCCTCCTGGAATGGGTCCAAATATGGGTCCTTGGGATGATCAAGGTCCTCCAGGATGGGTTAGGCAAAGTAGAAATGACGGTCCACCAGGGTGGGATGATCATGTAGATGATGAAGAAGACAATGATGGTGAAAATAGTGATTCTGGTCAATCATCTGGACCACCCAATTTACCATCACTGCTAACCATGAAAATAGATACACCTGAAGAGTTTAGGAACAAGCCACCAGCACCACCTGCAGGAGGTGTAGTGCTACCAAAGGCACTTGAAGAAGCTCTTGCTTATAAGGATCAAAGACAAGCAGCATTAGGAAGTGATAAAGAAAATGGTATTCTTTTTAAAAAATTGATAAGCAATTTAAGCGCAGCAGTTTAACAATTCTTTGCACATAGAATGGTTGGTAATGGGAACCTAATGTTAAGACTCTATGTTCTCCATTTTCCATCCAATTTTTGGGACACATATTATAGACAATATTGACTTCTGCCACTCAACATGCAATGCCTCCAAAATAAGGAAACACTGTCTTAAGACTAGGTTTCTAGGTCCTTTTTACCTACTATTTGCTATAAATTGAAATTTCTATAATATGTAATTAATTTGTAAATTTAATAATGTTTAGAATCAAGCAAGCAAGTGGAACCTCCTGCAGCACCTGTAATTAGTTCTGAATATGACGGAGAAGAGGAGGGAGACTCTGATGATGACAACATTCCAGAAGCTCCACAACCACCAGTGATTTCTAAACAGGAGGTACATAAAAAATTGTGATTTAGATAATTTTACAGAAAAGATAACTTTAAGACTAGTGCTTAAATTAAACTTTACTTAATTTTATTTAATTCTTTTGGAATTAAATATTCAGCCAAATGTGTTAATTATAAAAATTTATCAGCACCACACTATATCCAGCACATATCAAGGTACTCAGAGAGACTTATTTCTTTTTTTTTATTTCAAAAAAATAATAATAATAATTCATATCTTTTTTTTGCTTTCTTTTTATATCTCATGTATGGTATGATAGGATAGGAGGAATCTTGGTGTAGAGACACTTTCTATCCTGCTTTATATTCAGCTTCTTATCACGGCAAGAGAAAACGAAAATTAAAAACATATTTGTTTTTCATGAGTGGGAATCGAACCTGCAACCATCGTGTTTATAGTCAGACATTATTGAATAAACTGCTCCACAATTGCTTTTATATTATATTTTTATTTTGCACAGTCTCATGTAAATAAAACAAACAAAAACAAACGTAAGAAGAAAAAGAAGAAGGCAGCGAAACAGAAACGCAAAGAAATAAAGGAAATGGATCCCGCCAACAAGGATAGTCACAAATCTAGCGACAAGGAAAATGCAAAAGAAGCAGACATTGAGTATGTACATTTTGCATAATTTTTATATTCATTTTCAAATTAACTTCACAGTTAAATTCCTTAATTGTGTTCTTCTTTAGTATTTTTAACCATCTTTAGCATAATTGTGTTAAATACAATAAAGATAAAAAAATGATGAATGAATGTGTTGTTACAGATATGTTCAAGAAAACATACAGTTTCACGAGCTGGAACCGATGTATAGACAATTTCATCGCATATTGGAAGCTTTCAAGATCACTGAGAAGAAAGAGGAGATTAAAGATGAGCCTGGTAAAGATGTCCCTAAGCTCAATAGTAAACCTCAAGAAAAAGTCACTGATCAGTTTGCAGCTGATGAAGAAGCTGTTGAGGTGATAATTTTTTTAAATAACTACATATTCCATCATATCAGGGTAGAAACATATTTTCTGAGGTAATGTAGAGAATTCAATGCCGCCCTTTGTTTTTTAGAACTGAGGGAAAGAAAAATATAATCATATAGACTATGCAATAAAAAATGATTACATTTTAGTGAAATTTTATATCCATTATCTAGTATCGTTATATGATAATTATGTTGTTTTCTTGTACAATGGATTATATAGTAAAATAATAATTATAATACATTTATATTAATTAGCATTGAATAGCATGACTTAAATTTAGTAAGTAAAGAAGTAAGTCTTAAGTTTTCAGTGTATAACTTTTTTACATATGTTGGAAACATGAAATAATAAAAACTAGTAGAAGTCCAAAAATTCACAATGAATAATATTTATAATCCACAGAAACACGCGGCAGATGAAAAAGAGCGTCTATCCAAGCGAAAACTCAAGAAACTCTCCCGTCTCTCCGTTGCGGAGTTGAAGCAGCTAGTAGCGCGGCCAGACGTGGTGGAGATGTACGACGTGACCGCACGAGACCCGAAACTGCTGGTGCAGCTGAAGGCCCACCGCAACACGGTGCAGGTGCCGAGACACTGGTGCTACAAACGGAAGGTATGTTGTATGTTTGATGTTTATATATGTAATTACTAAATTGTTATTGCCATGGTTGTATGTTCAATCCTTATGAGGGAGGAAGAGGAATGACTTATTTTTATATCCTTGCTCTTGTGAGATAAAATATGGGTTGATTTCTGTTAGTCAACAGTGTCGTGAATTGATAACAGAGTGTCTCAACACTAAGATCTATTTGCTTACTTCTGTTTCATATTATATATATATATCTATGATTTCTTATTGCGAAAATAGATTCTAAATAAAATTAAGTCATAATAAATCTTACAAAAGTTAAAGTAATGAAATGCTCATTAGACTTACAGGCAAATGTAAATTTGTTTCCTTGTGATTCTTCCTTCCTCTTCTGTAAATGAAATGAAAACTTAATAAAATATTCAGTTTATATTTTAATTTTATTTAGATTTTATTTCACATAAATAATTGCTAAAACATTTATTGACATGTTTAAGTTTAGATATCATAAATTTTAGAGAAAAAAAAGTTGAATTCTGTCCATTACAGTATTTACAAGGTAAACGAGGCATAGAAAAGCCTCCCTTTGACCTTCCGGACTTCATCAAGAAGACGGGCATCATGGAGATGCGTGCGTCGCTCCAGGACAAGGAGGAGACTAAAACCCTCAAAGCCAAGATGAGAGAACGCACCAGGCCAAAACTTGGAAAAATTGATATTGATTATCAGAAGCTCCATGATGCTTTCTTTAAGTGAGAGACTTTGGATTTTTTAAATATTTTTATACAGTTTATACAATCTAACTGTGCATATAATTAATTTAAATGTACATGGACTTAAAACCAAACGACCAACCAAAGACATAAAATGGATTGAGTTAAAATTAAGAAGATATTTTTCTTCTTTTCATACTATAATAACATCATATAATTGGTCCTTCAGATATGTATGAGTCGCTAATTGATATATAAAATTTAATATCGATAATAATTAATAATAAGTCCTATTTATATTATATAAAACACTTCTAAGTAAAAAACTAAATTCTCTAAACTATATCTTCTATCCATTTCCATAGTATATAAAACAAAATTGGAAATAAAAATTAAAATATGTTTAATGTTCAAATAGATCATAAAATTAATGTTACAGCTCATTTATGGTCACATTATGCTCAGTTTGAGTACTGAACATTTTAACTATTTCCACAATCTTAGGTTTTAGACAAGCATATGGGTTTCTAAAACCATATTTTTCCTTTGAGGGTGAAAAGTCAATTGTATATGTATATTATAATTATTGCGTGATATTGAGCAGTTAAGTGGAATGGGTAACAGAAAAAATTGCTTCATGCAGTATCCCACATACAGTAGGGTAGTCAGGAGAAACTTACCCTTTGTTGCTAACATGAATGATTGAATTTTTTTTCCTTTATCTTTCCCACTTTATTGCTTATTACTTCAGTTCTTGTAATATATGTGTTCATCCTTCTCACTACCAAAGGGACTGTATATGTTTGATATAAAATTGCTGTTTTTTGTGGTAAGTGCATTGTATTATCATATTTTTGTTTTGATTAACATTTCACAGCATAAACATACTAATTTCCAATAATATTTTAGTGTCAACACATCCGTTGCTGTAATTTTTTTTTGCTTCATGCTGTATCCTGCACATAACATGGTATGCAGAGGGAACCTGGGAGCCTACTGTTGAAACCCTCTGTTCCGCACTAAGACACTTCCGTTCCCCACTTTCCTCTGAATTCTTGAGGCATTGCGTGTTGGGTGGCAAAACTAAACACAGCGCTTTGCAACGTCACCAAAGCAAGAACAGAAATGAAAATATTAAATATATCATTATCTCATGTGGGAATCGAACCCACAATCCGGGCGTACACAGTTATACAGTTGCACGTTTGTATCTTTGCGCAAAGACGGTATTAATATTTCTTTTTACTTCAAATAATATTGCGTGGTATATCTAGCAACACAACGTGAACAAATTCAATATGTTCATGTTGAATGTGCAAAGCTTAGGAAGTACTGGTTCAAATTCGATATCATTTTTTTGGATTTGAAGAAAGCTACTAAGATGTAATACATTATGTTGATTGTTTTGATATATTCCACGATACCTGTGGTCAGAATTGCCTCGGGCGCCGTTACTAATTACTAATTTATTAATACATTCATCCGGCCTTTCAATAATCTGTACATAATAGAACAGAAAGTATATAACAATAATCATTAAGGAGATGTTATATACAAATTGTTAAATTGCACTGAGACTTCCCAGTAGTCATGTGCATGTGTCATACACTAGTTTTAGTTATTTCCATTTGGCCATAGGTAAAAACTAGTTTACAAATATTTATCCACATCATAATATTCTGTCATTTAAAACTTTTATACATATTTTATATAGATGGCAGACCAAACCTCGCATGACAATCCATGGTGATCTCTACTACGAGGGTAAAGAGTTCGAAACCCGTCTAAGGGAGAAGAAGCCTGGCGATCTATCTGAAGAACTCCGAACAGCACTCGGCATGCCCGTTGGTCCTGGGTCTCACAAGGTAAAAAGTACAAAGTGTAAAGGAGAGTACTCTTTTATATGCCGATTAATGCATTACAACAAAGTTGACAATAGCCATGATCATAGAATTTTAGGACTGTGCTATTATTATGGGAAATATATATAGTAATAAAAAATATATTACACCAAAACACGTCGAAGTGTTATGGGGTCGCGTGTGACGTCAAGTCTTAGTAGTCTGTCAATACCATTGTATATAATATAAATTGGCCATTCGTTTGTTTACCAAAGCGTAGCCTAAATCGCTCCTTACGGGCGTTCAACGACGTTATTTTACGTTGAGAAGTCAAAGCTGTTTTAAATAAAGAAATGTTCTAATAATACAATTTATCCAGGTACCACCCCCATGGCTGATCGCTCAACAACGTTACGGGCCACCCCCGTCTTACCCTAATCTGAAGATCCCGGGCCTCAACGCGCCCATACCCGAGGGTTGCGCCTTCGGGTACCATGCCGGGGGGTGGGGGAAGCCCCCGGTGGATGAAACTGGGAAACCCCTATATGGTGATGTGTTTGGACACCAGAGTAGCGGTCAGGATGTGAGTATTGAGTTGTTTCTCATAAAATTTATTACAAAAACTTTAAAAAAATAAATTAATAGAAAGAAAGAAACAACAAATTATTCAACAAGTTTAAAATTTATTTAAAAAGAATTATAGTCAGAAGAATAAAATTATTAAAATAAGTTATAGAGAACAACATTTAAATTATTTTTAAAATTTTGAAAGTGGTATACTACACTTATGAAAGAAAAATACTTATTTAGAAAACTTCATATTTTTATATGTTTATTAAATAAGTCACTTTAAATTTGCCATTATATTTTTCTTATAGGATGCTGAAGATCAAGATATCGATAGAACAATGTGGGGTGAATTGGAGTCTGAGTCTGAAGAAGAATCAGAAGAAGGTATTGGTCTTTAATTATTAATTAAATATTTTAAAATTCATATTACAATAGTGAGAGATATTTTTATTTTCTTATAATCTTTACGTTTAACGAAAATGATCAAAGTAATCCAGCATATCAAAGTAATTTGATAATGTAATTATTTTTCGTTTTTAATTTACTTAAACTTAAGCTATCCTATATCTATCGTGAGCTTGCAATTCAAATACTTTTATTTTTTTTATTTAAATTTTTTTCTTGTGAAACGACATGAAGAACTCTATGTCGTACTCTATATTACGACAACAAGGAAAACCAAAATAATGAATTCCCCGAGAGGAGATCGAACGCAAAACGTTTGCGTGTATATTCAGAAATCGTCCAACTGCGCCACAATGTAATATATTTTTTCTCAATATTAATTAAATTAATTAATTTCGTATTATAACAGAGGAATCAGACGAGGGCGAGAAACCAGGCGAGGGTGAGGTGCAGGCCGGGGTTGCGACCCCGGGCGAGGGGCTGGTGACTCCCCTCGGCATCACCTCCGTTCCCCCCGGCGTCGAGACTCCCGACACTATAGAGCTGAGGAAGAAGAAACTCGACTCGGATGTGGAAGGGTATGGAATTTATTTTTACTTTCAACGTTAAAGTAACACTCTATCTATCTCGCATATAGCAGGATAGATAGAGTGAACCTAGTGTCAAAACACTCTGGTTGCTGTTGGCATAAGATACATTGTAGTTTTATATGGGAACTCAACCAGAGGAGGGAAATGAAAATACTATATTCCCCCTAGTGCAGATAGAGCATCATAGCATACCCAATGCGCGGCGATTGCACCTATGATGCTATGATTTGTTTATTACATTTATTGACAATTTCCTTAATTTCTTTGTTTTAATGTATTCACAATATGGTAAATAGTATATTAAAAGAATATAGTGAGTTTACAATTTATCATTTGTGAACATTTTTAGAGCCTTTTTAACAATCAAAATTTTTAAAATCTAAGCTAAGTAAACAAAAACGTCTTAGTTAAAATGTGTAGTTACGTGCGATTTATATATATATTATCTATTTAATTTTCTCGAGTGGGAAACTAACCCACAACCTGTCGCGTTTTCAGTCCTCGAGGCCAATTGTAGTACGATTGACCTCAGAAATGGAAATAATTTAAATATAATATTTTTTTTTATAAAATATTTTACTTTCTTTATAGCGGCGATACTCCAGCATTATACCAGGTGCTGCCGGAGCGCCGCGTGGGATTGACAGCAGGCATGATGGCCTCCACTCATGTTTACGACATCAATGCAGCCAACCCGGGTATATTATTACTTTATTTACGATTAAGTGTTTATAAGAATACCTAAAGTAATATAATACATGTTGACATTGTAAATTTATTTACAGTTTTCTCAGCATTGGTAAGGCACCAAAGCCGCCAAAGTATTGTTGTTTGTAAATTTATAGAAAATTTACTACAAAGTTTCCATTTTGAAACTGTAACTTTTATTTAGGCATTAATATTATTTAATTTTTTTTATTTAATCATGCAACATAACAGAACTCGCTATATGATTAGCCAGACATCTATATTAATCTACGTCGAAATTTTTATACAGTTGTTGCAGTTTATTATCTGTATTTTTTGATATAATTTGTTGGGAAATAAAATTCTTTTATGGTGAAATGCCACTATTAAATTTTATTGTATTTATTCAACCACCTACTACTATATGTAAAATTTTTAAAAAATCTTTCTATATTTCATTGTTTTTAGGCAAACAAAGACTAACAACAGGCACTACAAGCGAAGCAGCGTCAGGAGGTGGTGTCGAAGTGACCCTCGATCCTTCAGAACTGGAGTTGGAGCCCGAAGCAGTGGCAGCGAGATACGAGAGACACTTGAGGGAGCACCGCCCCAAAGGACGAGAGGATCTGTCTGACATGTTAGCTGATCATGTTGCTAGGCAGAAGGTGGGGAATTTTTTAAATGTCATTCATATCAGTCATTTATATTATAAGACCAGCCGTGTCACAGGGACACAAAGTGTGACTGTAAAACCTACTGGTTGTGGGTTCAATATTTTTATTTCTTCGTTCTGGTGTCAAGGCAAAAGCACGTTGAGTTCCACCACTCATCACGAAAAATCTCCATAACTTGGGGGAAAGTGGGAAATGGGGTGTCTTAACACTAGGTTCCTTCTGCAAGAAGTAAATTACTGGATAGGCATAAACTAGTAGGACGTTAAACATAGTAACGTTTTGAATTTAATCTTTATGAGAGATTATGCTTGCTTAATATTTTTAATTGGAAATCATTGTTTTTTTGTAATATTATACATTAGTTTTTTAGTTTTATTGACAATATATAACTATAATTGTTTTATTTTACAGAATAAACGTAAGCGTCAACAAACAACAGATTCTAAGCAAGCGAAGAAGTATAAGGAGTTCAAGTTTTAATATATTATTCTGTATATAATTTAGGTCTTTAATAGAATCTGTCTAATTATCACATCTAATATGTATGCACTATGAATAAAATGATGGAGATCATGTAGGTGTTTTATTTTTTCTTAACAATATGATACTAAGTATGTATCACAAGCAGTTTGGTTGCTTATTTTTTTGGTTAATCCTATTTGGTTAACTATTTTTAACTATTAAGTAATTTTGAATTTCGCCACTCAACATTTAATATCTTCCTTTATCAACATATAATAATTTAGTAAATTATTAAACTACAGCAGTCGGTTGTAGCACAGTGGAACAATGTCTGACATTAAATGCGAGCGATGTGGTGTGGGTTCGATCCCCACTCGGAAGAATGATTTCATTTAATTTATACCTTGACAAGAACTTTATGGGATATCATATTACATATCTAGATAGGGGCGCTCCTACTTACACTTCACTGCTACCTTGCAAACCCAATTACACTAAGAGCACTAGAAGACAGTAGAGCTCTATACTAAGTATCATTTAAACATGACGTAAGAATAGAGGGAGCCGGGTAATCTGTGAATCCAGAATAGTCTGGTGCCCTTCACCGCCACCCAAGTGACCCAGACCATAATGTCTTGAAAATTCTGCGTTCCGGGGGGAATGGAGTGTCTTAACCTCTATGTTCCCTCAACTGGGTAAAAGCACGAAGCTTCTTTTTACAGTAAACGATACAAATTAAAGCCATCGTGGTGTAAGGTCACTTTTTGATTCCGGCTCATGGGAATGAAATATTTAATATTTTTGTTTCCTCACTCCTCCTATAAGTCGCTCAGCATGCTATGGAAAGGGTAGCTTGGAGTATCTCTGAAGAATCGAATTAGGAATGAAGTAATCCGACAGAGAAGCAATGTTATCGACAAAACTCTAAAGATTAACTGGCTGAAATGGCAGAGGGCTGGTTAGATTTGTCGCAAAACTGATGACCGTGGTAGTAAATGCGTACTAGAGTAGAGACCACGCCTTGGCAAGCGTAATGTAGGACGTCCTCCATATAGGCGGGGTGACGACATTCGAAAAGTGGCTGGCAGTGACTGGATGCGAAGAGCTAAAGATCGAGCTCAATGGAGTGCCATTGAAGAGACAGTCTAGCAGTGAATGAGAACTGGCTGATGATGATGATGACAATGATTTCCTCGCTCTGGTAATTTAAGTAACGAGGCAAAGCCCAGCGTTGAGTTTCGCCACTCACCATGCAATGTCTCGAGAATTCAACCAAAAGTAATCAACGGCAGTGTTTTAACACTAGGTTCTCTCTGCCTATCGCGAGATACGATGTAAATATTTAAAAAATACAAATTATTTGAAATTTATTGTTATGGCAACACACGGTAGTATAATTTTCTACTTGTTGGACTTCGCTCTGACAGATTTGATACTATTTTGTTTTAATTAAATTTTTATTAGTTTCATAAGTATATTATACTTTTTTTTTTATTTTAAGTAAAATGGCTCGTGTTTTAGTTGGTGTTAAGAGAGTAATCGACTATGCTGTTAAGGTAAGCGTAATAAAAAATCAAATTTACTAAAAGTTCAAAGGTTATTTTTCTAACTAGTATATTTTATAGAAATAAAATAGATTTGAAAAATATAGAGGTATTTTTTATGTATTATTTGCACCAAATTTAGTATATTTTTCTTTGACATTAATGTTAAGGTTAATAGTAAATACAACTTTGGTTGTAATATATATTCTCCCATGAAATGTATTAATAATAAATCGTTTAAGTATAAAATAGTAATATAACATATTATGGATTTCTACAAAATTAAAAGGAACTTTGCTAACATAAACTTTGTCATTGAAGTTTAACATGTAGGCGAGTTGTATTTGTTATTACAATAGCTAATATTCTCAACCAGTACTTACATGAGAGTAAAATTCATGTAATACCAATTTATTTATATATATTTCAGATTCGTGTTAAACCAGATAAGTCTGGTGTTGTTACTGAGGGGGTTAAACATTCTATGAATCCATTTGATGAGATTGCAGTAGAGGAAGCTGTGAGAATGAAAGAAAAAAAGCTGGCTAGTGAGGTTATTGCAGTTTCTTGTGGCCCAGCTCAATCTCAGGTAAAGTATAAAAAGTACTGTTTACCACTAATTAAGAACACATCTAGGAATCATGGTTTATTAAGCTGTCAGCTTCATCCCGCATGTACTAGAATAGGCAGAGAACACCTAGTGTCAAAACATCAATCCGGCAAGACATGTATATCCGCATTTTGTTGGAATATGTGACATTTCAATTTGAATGATCGAACTCTTCCCAGAGTAAGGAAATAAAAATGCTTCACTCAAAAAGAGTGATCCATCCGACAACCATCACATTTACATCTTTTACATATTTTTTGAAGTACCTCTATAAATAACTATTTACAGGAAACTCTGAGAACTGCTCTGGCAATGGGTGCTGACCGTGCCATACATGTAGAGGTTGCAGGAGCCGAGTATGAAACTTTACAGCCTCTGCATGTTGCCAAGATATTAGCCAAACTGTCACAAGATGAAAAGGCTGATTTGGTGATAGTTGGTAAACAGGTAACATATCTGTCATTTATGAAAACTTTATTTATTAATACTTGTTCTATTACAAATGATATAAAGAAAAATAATTTGTTCATTACATGTTTTTTTATTTAATTATATTTTCTTTTTGCAGGCTATTGATGATGACTCAAATCAAACAGCACAGATGACAGCCGCACTTCTGGACTGGCCACAAGGGACATTTGCATCTAAAGTAATTATTATTTTGTTACTATTCTGCTCCCCCCTTTTCCCTGAATTGGAGATACAGAGTGTTAAGCAAAAGAATTTAATACAAGGCTTTCCAAAGTGGGCAAAATGTTATTTATACTTAATTCATTCTCAGTTTAGGGTTTCAAACTACAACCATCTTTTTCAGTGTGTTGGTTTTATAGTTACTACTACTACCTAACTATAAAACTTTAGCCTACTCCACAATGGCTAGAAGTAATTATATTAAGTTCTCTTTTAATAGTCTAAAAATATAACATCTCCAAGGTTGATTTGTAAAGATAACCTTTGTAGATAAGAAATATTCTTCACAGTAGCTCAGTTCCATATATTTGAAACATGATATTTTAAATATTTATATTATTTAAGATAAATATGTATTACATAATTCTTACTTGTAGAACAATATTTTTGAAATATTATTATTATAGGAGAAACCACTTTTTCTTCCATGCAATTATAGTATAGTTTTTTTTTTAAATGTTTAATGGTGGAATAGCCTGCATTACTAGCAGTTTCACACTTTTTCCCACACAGCAGGGCAGACACAGAGACCATAGTCTGCATTCTAGCTGGATTTGAGAAACTGCATATTGAGTTGCAGAATTTCTCACTTTGTTTGGCCAGAGCAGGAAACCAAAATAGAATTGAACCAACAATGATTGTTTAAAGCCAGATAGTATTCCAATTACTAATTATGTGCTTCAATTACTAATTATAATTTTAAAAAAATGTCAATATGTAGAATAGAAAGTATAGAAAATAATATACATGTATTATATGCTTAAAAATATAAGTGGAGTTTGAAATTACAATAATATATTTTTCAAGACATTTTTTCCATATTAAATTTATTTATTTTTTTGATTTGCTGTTTCAGGTGGAAAAATCAGATGCTGGATTGCAAATAACCCGTGAAATAGACGGAGGTCTAGAAACAATTAAAACTAAACTACCAGCTGTCATCAGTGCTGATCTCAGACTCAATGAACCTAGATATGCCACACTGCCTAATATAATGGTTTGTTGTTGTTTTATTATTACATTAAACTTGTTTTTATATTTTAATGTTAATAAATAGTGATCAGTCGTGGCGCGGGGGCACAAAGTGTGACTGTACACATGACTGTTTGTGTGTTCGACTCTCACTCACTCACTCGAGGAAATGAAATATTTATTTAAATTTATATTTTGATTTTTTTTGCTCTGGTATCAAGGCAAAGCGCTGCGTTGAGTTCTGGCACTCAACGCAACCAGAATTCGGCAGAAAGTGGGGAATGGAGTGTTGAACACTAGGTTCTCTTTATCTACCCTGGTGTGTGGGGGATACAGGGAAAAAAAGGATATACAGTACAATCTCACTAATCCAGTAGTTTAAAGAATCGAATCGTCAAATAATCCAGCACCCTCTGAATATAATTCTTATTAAAATTTAAAATATTGAACTATCATTCTCTATAAAAAAGTCTTGTGTTATAGTAATAAATTCTCATGATAATTGTATAATATTACACAGAAAGCTAAAAAGAAGCCCATGAAGAAAGTGAGTGCTAAGGACCTGGGAGTAGACCTGGCACCTAGAATCAAAGTAGTCAGTGTAGAAGACCCTCCAGTGAGACAAGCAGGCTCAATTGTACCAGATGTTGACACTCTCATAGCAAAACTCAAGGAAGGTGGACATGTTTAAACAACAAAAACTGCTAAACTGTTTATTTAGTTATTTGTATAGTTATTTCAATGAGCTCATCATTTTGTACACAACATATTAATGTAGGTTTATTGTTAAATACATTTTATCATGTTTATATAGTGGTTTTATTTGAGTCTTACAATATAAAAATCCGTGACAGTGTAGGATTGAGGATATTTATTTTTTTCAACTTAATTGTTAACAGTGTCACTGCATAATGAAGAATTTGTTAATTTTGTCGTTTTTGAATTTACATTTGTTTTACAGTTTTTAGAAACATTATTTATTATTTTCCGTAAAATGTCATACACTCAATGCTCCATAATCTGGAAACTGAACTAAAACTTATTTACACACGAGTATGTAAAATAAAACTCAAAAACTTATATTTTTAAATATATCTTATGAATTAAAAAATTCTTCATTGCGCGGCAAGCATTTACAATTTTACATTAATACAAGTAATATCCAAAACGCGATTCTTAGACATACACTGGAAAGACAAAATATAATAATAACAGTTATTCTTTTAAAAGTGGTCAATTTCCATAATTTGTATTAATGTAAAAATGTATTTATAAAACACAAACAATAGCTGTATCAAAAGGCTTCCAGCTCTGTATATCTATTTTGGTTTAGCTTTACAACTTTAACTAACACAGTAAATTATGAGCAACCACAATATAGACATACCTAAATGAACACAAATCATAATACAGTCTGTAGAAAGAACCGATACAGTGAAGTTTTAAGTATCTTTCAACATTTTCCCTAATAAAGTGCAATGGCTCTATTATCTATTTATTCCTTGTTTAAATTTAACTGGCTCGGAAAGCCAGAGTCGGTACTGCTAGTAGCAAGATTCTCCGCTGTAGGGTTCATACCACACTATTTTCCCCTCGAGGCAGCCAGTTACTAGGAGATGATGACGAGGGCTGAACTTAGAGCTGACCACTAAATCCTGATGGATGCCCAGGCTCTGGCCGATGTCCACCATTTGCATCGGTCCATTGAAGTCTTGAACGCAATGGGATAGTTCAGCACAGTTTTCGTTTAGAGCTAAAAGGCGCATACCGCGACCGAAGGGCGAGCAGACGAGCCGGCCGTCCGCAGAGAAACATAATTCCTGTAAAAAAATATCATATCCGTCCAGTTTTTCGTCGTCGTTCAAAACTATACCTACTCATACAATTTCGATTTTTATATTCAAAACCAAACTTAAGTTAATTAAGGCCCCAATTATACCTATCTATATAATTGTAAAAATACTAACGACTAAATATATCTATATTTAGTGTGCAAATGTTTACTCTAAAATAGACCAAGAGTTAACTACCATAACTTACTTTAATAAATCCCTTTCCTTCGTTAGTTTCTTCAATATAGTATAAGAGGCGGTCTCGGTTCTGACGAATATAGTGTATGATCTGCTCCTCGTCCTCGCACGGGGCGGTGCCCTCGCGCCACGTCTGACCTGATGTGGACGGTAGTGTGCTGCTGCAAGGTGGTAAAATTCTAATATAATATGGACGCTGCGTGTGACTGTAAACGTTATGGTTGATTGTTAATAAGACAAAGCGTGGCGGTGAGTTTCGTCAGATTTTCTGAACTTATATGCATTGTTCACTCGATGGAAAAGTAACTATCCATAAGCTATCTACAGCTAACTTCAGAGCAAACACAGGTCGTCACACTGCACTAACCTAGTCCCAGTCCCTCCGTCAGCAGTCCCGGGGGGCACATGCACGCGCTGCAGCAGCGGGCGCAGGGGGCGCGTTCGCACCCCCACACCTCCACCTCCCCCCGCACCGGCACCGCCCGCCACACCCCCCGCTACTCCTGGAGGAGAGATGCCCGTGTTGATGCCCATGATGCGTTGCATGTTGAAGTTGCGCCCCACTTGACCTCTGTAATAAGTCACATGATATGCTTATAGTTATTTATAAAAAAGCATGGACGTATTTAGAAATATTGACTATGATT
>JAKRZM010000900.1:51897-133051 GCA_036379175.1 Heliconius cydno galanthus | reverse complement strand
ATATGGACCGTTTATTTTGAGAGTGGTGTAAGTCCATTTTCTTTTGTTTCGAGAAAATTAAAGGTTAGTATGTCGATGATTATGCAATTTCATTTACCGACCGATTTTAAGTTGTTCAAAACATGGGTTTTTTTTGAGAAATTAAACACGGACTAGTTATATATAAAAAAATTACATTAAATTAAGAATGAATTACGTGATAGCTCATTTTTCTCAAAAATGGACTTACACCACTTTCAAAATAAACGGTCCATATATTGACAACAATATCATGGTACAAAACTAATTTCGTGGGTACCTTTTGTGTTTGTGTGGTTTTAAATTTTATTTATTTATATATTTTTAACGTTCACGCTGTACCCTGCATGTAACAGGGAGAAAACGTAGTGTTAATACACTCCCACGAAACATTCATTTCTTGGAAACTGCGCCACAACGATCTCACACATAATTAATTATAAACAACCCTAAATAGATGAATATACACAACAAAACAAAACAAAAGTTATTATAATAAAGTTAATGTTATTTAAAACTATTATTATAAACAAATAAGATAGCATTATCTCTTAAACGACATTGACAAAAACAGATCAACATATTTATTTACCTGTAAAGCGCTAACGACCTCAGCGTCATTGCCATCAGGAAAATCCGATACAAACTCAACCCTATTCTCCTTGCGTTTTTGATAGAACAGATGGTCGTACATGGCCGCGATTGGAATCATTTGTTGGCTCATTTGCATCAGCCTGTAGAGATTTGGCTGTAGATAAAGAATAATATTTTTTTTAGCTTCACTCTGTATCCCAAATATAGTATTAGGTAGGTAGGACGGAACACTGTGTTAAAACACTCCAAAATTTCTATTCAATTTTCACAGATATCATGTGTTAAGTAGATATGTTATTACCAGTGCAAGGAAATGTAAATAATTAATTATATTTCAGTTTTTAATATAAAGTTTGCATTATGTTTGTATTACAAATATTTATTTTTTTACAAACTTTGTAAAAAGTATAACATAAAGTTATAATTATTTAAATAAATTAACGAAGGTCGTCTTAGGTTTCAAAAACTAAAAAAATTACAATTTTAAAATAATTTAGATTTTAAAAAAAATATTTGCTTGCCTTGTCTTTAAATTTTTCTGTACCTTAAATCCATGTAAGTCTTGAGCCAGTGTTGACAGGTTCAAATCATGTATAATAACCAATAAACCACCAGTCGTGCACATGACCATCTGCCGAGCGTCTGGTGACAGCCTACATCTCATCAAACCAGATGCATGGAAAACTCTTTGGTATACCAAGTTGAATTCTGTATAGGAATTTATATCCCATGTATAAATGCTGCCATCTAACCCAGACGTGACTAGAAGTTTGTCTTTAACTGAAAATTCTATATTTTTAACCCAATTTGAATGGCCTAGAAGAGAACGAATCTTTTTTTTAAGGTTACGAACATCCCATAATGCTATAGTGGTGTCGTCAGAGCATGTTGCAAACATTCTACCATCAAGGAATCTGTAAAAAAATGTTTATGTTACATAAAAAAATATTCAACATTATAGATATTTTATAGTTGGACATTGTGCAATTACACAATTTAGATGATATAAATTAAATCAGATTCACAATGTATCCCATACAGCAGGCTAGGCAGATCCGCACACCCTGCTGAATTCTGGAGGCATTATAAGATGAGTGACGGAACTCAACGCCTCACTTTGCATCAACACCAGAGCGAAGAAATGAAAATATAAATTTAAATAAATATTTCATTTACTCGAGTGGGGATCAAACCCAAAACCAGTCATATTTACAGCCCCACACTTGTGCACCTGTGCCATGACTGCAGATTTAGGGGATATATTAATCTATATCTATATACTTATAATATAATCATCATGGATTAGTGTCTGTACAAGGAACATATAAAAGAAAAAATGTTACTGGTGGCATTCAATAATGTTATAGAACCAAAATAATGTTTTTTTAATTATTATTTTTGTCTATTTGTCTGTATGTTTGTTCATGCTTATCCCAGAATCAGCTTAACTAATTTAATTGTAGTGTTTTAATTGCTTTATAAATAAAAATGTTATACCATGTTAAAGAATGTTCTTTGACAAAATTGCTATAAATAACTGTTTTATTGAACAGGCTCAAACTTTACTTTTCAATAAACTATAATTTTTATCTTTTTTGTATATATCACAATAAATACCATAAAAATTACAGAAACAATCAGTAGTAAGGCTCAGTCACATTATCAACATCAACATTTGGTGGATTTGGTTTAGTTGTGTATTTTATTCACAAAAATAATTTAACATCATAGTATACACAATGTTAACATTGGAAATTATTATAAACACATTATCTTGTAGTTATTAATGAAATTCCAATGGGAATAAATCTATTTATGAAAGAGCCTTTCCTTAAACCTTCTTTAAGGTATAAAGGGACTAAATGAGCATGAACAATAAATAAAGTTAATAACAACATATTAATTTTATCTAAATCATTGTGTATAGAAAATGCAGCTAAAACAAGTAATTTAAAAGGACTCGCCCTGTAGATTTGGTCTACATTAACAAATGCCTATATGTAGTTTTTTTATTATTTATATTCAATCTAGTGAAGTAGATACAGGTAGGTAACATGAATATTTGATTAATATAATATGTCTGATTTAGTATTAAGGTACATATCATAAAATTGAAATATACACTAACAAGTGGTGAAAAATCACTGATAAACTTGAACTTGATTATAAGTAATATATCTATTAAAATATTTCTATTAATGTTAAGGCTAATTGTGAAAAGATCTTACTACAAATCTACTTACTTTACACAGTTTACACAATCAGAATGGGCTCCATTGACTGAGTGAATTCGTTGATGTGTCAAGGGATCAAAAATTTGAATAGATTTCTTCTCACAAGCAGCAACTAGCAAAGACCTGATAAAATTTTTGAAACTCATAATATAAAATTAGATCTCATTTGGTTAAATAAAATACCATAATAAACGATATTTAATGTTAAATATTGAATTGAAAGCCTTCAAAACTCGCATTTTTATGGTGGCTTTTTGTTCCTTAGCAGGATTAACCATTATCTAAATAAGCCATCTCTGTAATGCCATTGTAATTGTAATTTTTTTGCAAATAGAATGTCAACAATACCCAAGTCAAGGCTAACAAGTACTTTGCTTACCCTTCCGGGGAGAATTCAAGGTTGAACACGCCACCGGTAGGAAGAGCATTCGCTTGGTCACAGTCCCAGGAAGCTATAGGCTTCATGCCGCAGTAAAGGCTTCGAGCCATCGCATCACTGGCGCCCACCGGGTTATTGAACCCACACTCCCTTTGAATAAGCCGATAAGGGCTGTACGCGGAGTACTTTGCCATGAACAAATTATCACTTTTAGCACCCATTTTGATAAGAAAGCACTGACACTGATAATTAGTAATAACTCATTTAAGTACACAACATGTCCCAAAAATATAAATGCAAGCAGTGTATATCTTAAAAGTAAAAGTTTAAGTCTACATTGTTTGTTTCCAGCATAAATGGTAAAAAGTAATCAATGCAGGTAGTAAAAGAAGTAGAACGCAGGTCACAGAGTAAAAAATTGTGCTGTCGCTGTCGCCTTAAGCTTGTCCAAGAGACAAATGTCAACTCTGTCAACAGCTGATTAACAAAATAATAACATACAGATAAAAAATAAATTTCAGAACGCCATAGATAAAGAACAACAAACATTTGATTCATTCAATAGTATTCTTCTTAAATAAATATTTTTTTCCATTTAGTTTAAAATGTAATGAAAGACCCATATGATACCGTACCGTATTTTTACGATTTTAGTCGGTAGATGACAAGATCACAGTACTATGTACGGCTGTTAGATCCATGTACTTTATATCAATTTCGGGATCGCAATAGATCGTGAGTCGTAATACACTGTATCGATTCTATTGTTTCGATACATTTTTTTGGATCAATCTAATATCGTATGAGTATCTTTTAAAATAAGACAGTGTTTTTTTAATATTTTTTGTAGAGAAACAAAATCTATTTTTTATAGCCGCTTTGGATTTTGTCGATTGTGACTTTCATTTAATATGTGGTTGTGGTTGATCAACGAAAAAACACTTTGTCGTCCGGAAGCACACAAATATTGTAGAGTTCAATCACTCAGTGTTCCCCAAATAACATATACAGATAATAAATCGACTGATTTTAGTCGTTGTATGTACATATTAATAAGTTTTTTTTTTTCATTTGATCCACTTAATACATGTATCGATCCAAACAGATCAGACAGAGATAGTTTTTACAGTACATATTTATAGGTCGAGAATATCTAATAGACTAGTTAAGGTTTAACAAGTTGTTTATTTATAATTTAATACAGAATTTTATCTTATTAAAGTAGCAAGCACTTAGTTCATTGGCCATAGTGGCAAAATAAAAATATTACAATAGCAGAGATACAACATCAAATTACCAGTCAGACACTACACCACTGCACCACAATGGAATTTTTATTGTCATGAAACTATTGAAATAAAAATATCAAATTGTTTTATAATAAAGTTTTTATGTATATCATTGTATAATAAACTAAAAATGAGTTTATGTCAAAATGTTCAGATATTTATTGTTAAAACATGGCAAAATCAACTTTTTTTTTTTTTTTTTAAATTAACATTAATTATATTACCAAGTATGAGGTGGTAACAATCCAGTTGGTGGAGGTATATGCCCAGTCTTTAATACATTTTGAAGGAATACCTCAAGTCTGCTTTTGGGTCCACCTTCATCAATATTATTAAGAATAGATAAATATTCAGTACTAACTAATTTTATTATTTTTATACACTGCTTACCGTAATGTTTAAGAAACTCTGAGCCACATACAATAAAAAAATCATGTAATAATGTGGCACTTATATCAGGTTCTGGCTTAAGATTAATAAATGATGCTAACCACTTCCATCCAAAACATAAGCTGCAAGGATTTGATGAATTGATAAATCTAGGTGTTTTCGCTGTCCAAATAGCACAATGAAGTCTAAATATGCCAGACATTCTTTTTAAAAATTTATCTTGTTTTTCAACCACACCTTCATCATTGTAAGTGTATCCTCTGGACATGTAAAATTCTTTATCAGTTTGTCCTTCTTTCTGAGGTAACATCATTGGTACTAAATAAGGACAATATCTATGAAAATAGGCTTCAAGTAATTTACCAAAATCAGAAAATTGTGACCATAATGCAACAGCTACTGCGGCAAGAGGAAATGCTGCCTCAGGATTACTGGAAACTAATAACTCTCCTTGTCGAACAATTTTTTTGGCTAATAGAGCTGTGCAATAATAAAGGCCTTGAGGATGCTGTGATGCCATCACAAATGTGTCCAAAACTTGTACTTTTTCTCCTCTGAGTAATTTCGCTAGCTTATCATATTTATCTCGAATATGAACTCCACTAACTGAGGATAATGCATTAATTGGAGTGTTCACTCCTTTTTGGCAGTCAAATCTAAATTTCTTTAAATTTGTATTTTCTGACAAGTCTTTATAACTGTTTTCATATAAATCTAAAAAAATTTTGAGTTCTTTAAAGTAGTCTAAATTTTTTTCAGAATAAAACATTGATTGAGATCTTTTAGCTTGTTCTACAAGAGTCTGTTTAATATTAGCTTTTTCAACTTTCATAGCATCCTCTGCTTTTTTTGCCTCTAAGTCCCTTTGTCTTGCTTCCTCTTCTTTCTGTTTCTGCATGTATTCATGTTGTTTGACTGCCTCTAAATCTTTCATTATTTTTTGTCTAATATTTTCAATATTAGAGGACAATATTTCAGATTGTTTAACTTCTTTATCTGTGATTGTGCCAGTTCTACAAAAATCTAGTATGGCACTTATATTTTCTACAATTGTGTTTATTGCTATAGCATATTTCTCTAAAATATTTTCTGCTAGTGGTTCCATTATAACAAGATTATTTATTTTATTGTAGCATATACATATTTTAGTATGACTATCAGTAATTGCTGCAAACCTTGTAGTAGCCCTGTTTTGTTCTTCTAATATCTTATTCATGTTTTCAATAGTCTGTTGGTTGATTATTTGGGACTCTTGTTCATCTAGTCGAACATTTTCAAGTAATGTTAAATTAACATTATCCTGTAATTGTTGAGCCATTTGTAGTTTCCTTGCCCTAAGTTCTAAAGTTTTTCTTTTACAATCATCACTTTGCTTTTTCCAAAAGCGATGCATTGTTTCGGTATAAGTGGTAAACATTTTTTCAACTAAATTTTTATATAAATCCTCTGAATTGTCTTGTAGCTTTGCTTCATATTCCTTTAACAACAAAGTATATCTTAAATCTTCACCAAGTTTGTCTTCTATTAAATCTACAAACTCTTGATTATTTATAGACGGCATTTTGTTGACAATAGGTTTCTTTTTGCCAGGGCTTCTAGGCCCTATTGTTACTTCATTTACAAAAGGACTGATTTCGGCTGCTTTCGTCAATGCAGATATACGTAATCTTTCAAAATCTGATAAAGTTTCAGAAATACTTATATCACAAGTTTTGTTGATGGTTTTGGATAGGTTATCCATACAAGAATACGTTGGGTCCTCCATAATTTATTTAAATATTATGTATCATTTATCTGTGAGAAGAGAACAAATAAAAATTATAGTTTAAACAATCATTCTTTAAATATAAAATAAAAAGTAAGATGAATTTAACTCTTTAATACAAAGCAAAAACAAATCAAAATACCACAATTTTCCAATAGTAAGGCTTGACAGTAGCCTTGTGTGTTGACAGTTGACAATACACAAAATTCAATTTCCAGACAATTATTACTATATGAGAATATGACTATTTAAAATTCTCGCAGATAAATTAGTTTTAGTATTTATTACAGACAATACAATATCTTAAAATACGATCAATTAATTAATTGATTTTTGAAAATGGACTAATACTGCTGTAAATCGAAATTGTTAACCGAAATTATTTTATTTATGCAAAGATTGTGTTTTGAAAAAAATATAATATAAAAATATAATATTTTTACGTGCTGCAAACATATTCGTAATCCGTATTTAAATTAAGCAATTATATATATTTAACACAAAAGAATCAGGTTTATGAAAGGAGAATATATATATATATATATATATTTGTATAAAATCTGTAATATGCACATTTTGGCGCGAAAAATGATTGAGTTATATGAAATAGCTAAAATAAAGTTGACAGACGACAGTTGAAATTGGTTTACATTTTGTTTTGAGTTTTATATTTAATATTTTTTGTTATTTATTAAGTCATAACTATAGAATTATATTGTTTGATTTAAGACTATATAAATAAAGATCTGTTAGAAATGATGCTAAATAAAATATAAACATTTAGTTATATAAATATTTTACTACTTGTTGGACAAAATGGTACTACAAAATACTGGAAAATACAGGGCAGAGAAAAATGATTTCAATAAAAAAGAAGCTGGATCTTCTTCAGGGCCAAGGTTTTTTAATATATTTCTAGCAGCTATTTCTAATTCTTAAAGTATATGATTATACTTTAGCATAATATGATACTAATAGGGTATGATTTATAGGGAAGAATCATCGGAAACACGACTACGAGTAGCTATCGATAATGATAGAATTGACTCAAAATATGGATTTGACAGGGTTAGAGATGCGAAGGAAAGAACTGGATATCTAATTAACATGCACACAGTATGATTTTTATGTATACCACTTAGCTGTTGTTATATAAACATTACATTGTTTTATAAACATTATGCTAATCTAAATTTTAGGCTGAAATTTTGGATGAAGACAAAAGACTTGTTGCTGCAATGGATTATTACTTCATAGAAATGGATGGATCCAGGTTTAAAATATCACTCATGTTTAATCCTTATTTTCTTGTGATGGCCAGGAAAGAGTGTGAGCAGGAAGTAATACAATACTTGTCCAAAAAGTTTGCAGGAACAATACACAAGATTGAAGTTGTTGAAAAAGAAGATTTAGATTTGGTAAAATAATTTTGAAAATAATAAACTATATTCCTATTCCATTCTTTTGGATGATTATTTTAGGATTATAATACATTAAAGCATGTTTATTTTATTAAACATTTTTTTTGTTTTTATTATTTATTCAATATTTTTGTTTCAGCTTAACCATCTATCAGGAATAAAACAGAGATACATTAAGTTATCTTTCATGTCGCAAAATGAAATGATGAAAGTGAGGAAGGAGATATTGACAGCAGTAAACAAAAATAAAGAGAGAGAGAAAAAAGATGCAATTTATTCTGAAATGTTGACTAATGCACTCAGTAGTGCTGCCGCAATAGAACATGCAAAGAAAACTACTGACCATATGGATAATATTCTAGACATGAGGTTACTTTATTTTTTTTAGTTTCACACTATCTCACATATAACAGGGTAGGAAGAAAACCTGATGTTAAAAAAATCGAATTTCCATTCCTCATTTTCTTTTCTTTCTTCATGCTGCGACTCAATGTAGCTTGTCTTCTTAGTCTGTACGTTCTTGTAAAAATACACAGAGTACTACTAATACACACAGTAGAGTTTACACTCTTGTAAAAATATAGACAATCTATACCAGTGTGTTGATGTTTAATGAAGATTATACTTATTTTAAAATTAACACAATAATCCTAAGGTTATTTGTGATCTTATTTTCATACATATAAAAAATATTACATTACAGAGAACATGATGTGCCATACCATGTGAGAGTGGCGATAGACTTGAAGATATTTTGCGGTACCTGGTATACAATTAAATGTAGAGGAACTGAACCACCTATATTTATCAAGAGGGATGACATTTTGGAACGGCCAGATCCCATAGTATTAGCTTTTGATATAGAAACAACAAAACTGCCATTGAAGTTTCCTGATTCCCAAACAGATCAAATTATGATGATTTCATACATGATTGATGGTCAGGGCTATTTGATTACTAACAGAGAAATTATATCAACTGATGTGGAGGACTTTGAATATACACCTAAGCCAGAGTTTGAAGGGTATATAGTTTATTGCTTACTATGTACTGCTTAATAAAATTTATTTTTGTATTTAGTTTTTCCTATTCATTAACTGAAATGACTAGAAACATGATGGTTTTGGGTTTGATTCCTATTTGGAGGCACCAATTATTTTCATTGCCAAACCCTGGTTAAGACAAAGTGCAGTGTTGAATTCTGCCATTCAATATGTATTATTGCCTTGAATTCTGGCAAAAAGGGGGGAACACAATGTCTTAACACTGACACTCTCTGCCTACCTTCTTATACGTGGAATAAATGTTAAAATTATTTATCATTTAAGTATAGATTATAAATATATTTTTCAAATATAAGGATTTATAAAATGTATATAACTTTTTTCAGACAATTCATTGTATTTAATGAACTTAATGAATTGGGTTTGATACAGAAGTTTTTTGATCACATTATGGATGTGAAACCTCATATATTTGTCACATATAATGGTAATTTCTTTTTTGCATAACTGAGAGGCCATCCATAAATTACGTCTGTTAAGATGGCAGCAAGAAGTGTATAAATTCGTTACAATACATTTCAAAATATGATGTACTAAATTAATACTACAAGACTAAACTACAAGAGTGTGTGTTGACATGTGTCGTGATTTACGGATGGACCATTAAAAATTGTCTTATAAAGCTTATAAAATGTTTATTTACTTTGTAAGTCTTAGAAATAATAATCATTGATATAATTTTTAGGTGACTTTTTCGATTGGCCATTTGTTGAAGCGAGAGCAGCCATATTGGGGTTAGATATGAAGCAGGAAATAGGTTTTAGTAAAATAACAGCGAGAGATGGCACATATGCGTGTCGCCCGGCTATGCACATGGATTGTTTATGGTAATAGTACTTACTATATATTTTCTTTTATTCCGCACACAGAAGGGTAGGCAGAGGGAACTTGGGAACCTAGTGTTAATACTTCCTTAGTTCCCAATTTCTGTCGAATTTTGAATTTGAATTGCGCGTTGAATGGCGGAACTCAACGCCGTGCTTTGCCTCGGTACAAGAGCTTCAAAATAAAAGTATTATAAAGGTAGAGATGTTTTTTTTTCAAATATATATGGATTTGAGGGTTTAAACAAGATATTAATAATCTGTCTATGTCTACTTAATGTTACTCTTCATAAATTTGGTGTATTGAAGAGTTCAAATTGAATATTAAGAGTTAAATTCAATTTGTTTTCTTGATGCATCTACCATAATATAATGGTACAGATATTTTTACTCAGTGGTCTTTCATAATTGTTATTAATTCTAGTGTTAAATAAAAAACGGAATTTATTCAATATTAAACATTTAATATTTTATTTCCCTAATAAAGTTGGGTGAAGAGAGACTCATATTTGCCAGTGGGGTCTCAAGGTCTTAAGGCTGTGGCTAAGGCGAAGTTACGCTATGACCCTGTGGAGTTAGATCCTGAAGATATGTGCAGGATGGCAGCTGAACAGCCACAGGTAAGAGGCCGTCGTGGCACAACGGTACAAGGGAGTGACTGTAACGCGATGGTTGTGGGTTCGATCCCCACTTCAGGAAGTGAAATATTTATTTACGTTTATATTTCCATTGCTTTGCTCGGGTGTCGAGGCAAAGCGCGGCGTTGAGTTCTGCCACTCAATACGTTATGCCTAAAGAATTCGGCACAAAGTGGGTAACGGAGTGTTTTAACACTAGGTTCCTCTTGCCTACCCTGCCGTGTGCGGGATACAGCGTGAAGCTGATTTGATTTGATTTATATTACCCCTGTCTGGAAATAAAAAAACCACGAATTCTTACGACTATTCTTGCGACTATCATTGTGTTTACCGTTAACGGTTTAATAGCGAAAAGCCTCGACCAACATCTTAAGAGGCTATCGCTTAGCTATTGGATCAAGAACCGGATGTAAAAGGCGTGACGGTGCGTACTGTGAGGAGGTGCTCGGAAGAATGTTTTTTAATTTTTTAACGTATTTTTTAAAACAACGGATATTTAAAAGTAAAAGTATATAACAATATGTTTTGTTTATTTAATTAATTGATTGTATATTCAGTATCATTCATCAAATAAAATTATGATCCATAGTCCAAAAAAGGAGCTTTTTAATACATTATATAAAATAGAACAAATATATTACAGGTGCTGTCAAACTATTCAGTGTCTGATGCCGTAGCTACATACTACTTGTATATGAAATATGTTCATCCGTTTATATTCGCCCTTTGTACCATTATACCATTGGAACCTGACGAGGTAAGTGAATGCAAATAATTTGTAGAATTTATATTATATTAGTGCAATTTTTTGGGTTTTCCATCAAAATATTAATTAGTAGTTAAGTATAGAACGGTCGAAGAGTAGTGGTCGTCTTAAAGGTAGTCTTTCTGAACTTTTGCGCATTGTTCACTCGAGTACAAAGTAATCAAGATCAAATCAGCAGTAAGAAATATCCAAAAATAAAAACAGCGCAACCATCTTCAGGCTAATTTCAGGACGGCAACGAAATGTATTCAAGTAAATGGAAAATAGGTAAGACTTACACATTTGTCTGCAAAACCTGTTTATTGTTTTACCAATACAAAATAAAAATATTGTTGCTAAAAATAAGTCTTCCCAGTAATAAAAAAAAAGGTTTAAATATTGAATGTGCCGTTGTGAGTTCGAATCCCGATTATATTAAATAATAAAATCAGATATATATTATATCAAATAATTATTTTATTTCAGATCCTACGCAAAGGCTCAGGCACGCTATGCGAGTCCCTTCTTATGGTGGAAGCGTTCCATGCTAACATAGTGTTTCCAAATAAGCAAGTTGAAGAACTAAATAAGTTGACCAATGATGGCCATGTTTTAGAAACGGAGACCTATGTGGGTGGACACGTGGAGGCACTTGAGTCGGGTGTGTATTTTACGGGGTAGTAGGTTTGATTGTTCGTTGCGGGAAATGGATTTTGTATATTAGATAATAGTTTTTCTTTTTATTGTCTATTTAATCTAATGACTTATTAGAAATTTGGGACTTTATAATTATTGAAAAATGCATGGTTTATAGATGACCACGAAGGGATTTTTAATACTAAGTAATTTGTGGCTTTTAATCACCAAAACCTGTTTGAACCCCAAAAGTTTGTACCAAAAAAATATTTATTATATAATAATTTTTATTTCAGGCGTATTCCGCGCCGATATCAAGTGCAAATTCCGAATAGTGCCCTCCGCAATAGATAAATTAATGGAGAATACAGAGAAAACCATGAAACACGCTATAGAGGTAGAAGAAGGTATACCATTAGACCTGGTAACAAATTTTGATGAAGTTTGTACAGATATAAAAACAAAGTTGCAGCACATGAAGGATCATCCAAGGAGAGATGAAAATCCGTTAATATATCACTTGGATGTGGGTGCCATGTATCCTAATATTATTTTGACTAATAGGTTAGTTGAAATTTTTTTGAGCGTTTTATATGTTTTACTGTTGTTTGATATTCTTACTGATGTAATAAATGTGATAGTTTGTGAAGATGGGTGTTTGTTCCACTTTCAAAATTTGATCCTTTATAATTTTTAAACAGGTCTGAGCTTTATTTAACACAGGTATTCATTTTAAAATTTATTCTACTTAGATGCTATCACCATGGTATTTTGGCATCCTTTCTTATATAAAATTTAGGCAGGACCTATTAACTTATTTAGAAATATTGCTTTTTAACTTTTTAGACGCTTTCGTAGCGCAGCGACAAGGCATCTTATTGTAAATGCGATTGTAACAGCAATCTTCAATCAATAAATAGAACTAACAAGTTTTATTAATAGATAATATAATATTTATTTTGTGGCTTTGGTAACAGGACAAAGCGCAGCGTTAAGCTCCGCCACTCATCACACGATGTATGAAACGGATTACACAAGATTCCTTCTAGTTCCTATACGCAGAATAGAAACTAAAATATTATAAAAATTAAAATTATAAACGGTTTCGTTTCCGTCGCCAGGCTGCAGCCGTCGGCCATGGTGTGCGCGCGCACGTGCGCTGTGTGCGACTACAACCGGCCCGGCGCGGACTGCCAGCGCCACATGGACTGGATGTGGCGGGGGGACTTCTGTATGTACATATTAATTATATGTTATTTTATTATTATGCATTATAGCCTATAATTCGTTTGCTTGTACTTTATGACAAATTATTTAATTATCTCATTCCCGTAAGAGATTTGAGAAATAGTTTAGACTCTCTGTACATTAGAACCCCCATATATTACTTTTTGGTGTTTGTCAGACACTATATTAAATGAATGAACATACTATGTATTTAAATCATTGGTGATATGTATGCTATTGTATGGGGTATAGAATATGTCTCATTAACGTCGATACTTTGTTATTTTTTTTCTCAATCCATAATAAGCTAAAGATTTGTTTATTATTTTGCCAATACCAGAGCACCATGTAAGATTTGTCAAAGCCTATTTTATTAATACCAATCTATATTTTTGTTAAATAAATCTTTTAGTACCTGCAACGAGAAGTGAATACCAAAGAATTCAACAACAGTTAGAAACTGAGAAGTTTCCGCCACTTCACCCTGGAGGGCCACCGAGGGCATTTCACGCGTTGCCTAAAGAAGACCAGGTATAATAACATATTAGAGTTAAGATTTACTATGACTGTTCGGCATATTCAAGTGTTAATTCAGAATAGTGTCCTATAAAGAGATCGTCGTGGCGCTGTGACTGTAAACGTGGGCGTTGTGAGTTCGATTCCCATTCGGGGGAATCTTCATCAGCGTAAGTTCCGTCACCCAATACGAAATGTCTTGTTGAATTTGCGCAATTTGTTTTATAAGTGGGGAAAAAAGTATTTTATAACTTTGCCTACCTTTGCCCCCTACATGCGATAAATAGAGTACAGTTAAACAACAGTATAATCATCTTCTCACAAAGATTCTAAGAAGTGTGGGTTCTAGACTTACTATTTTTAAATTTTAAATATTTTCAATATTTTATTTTATTTTCAATATTTTAGTGTGTGTATAACTTTTTTTTTATATTTAAAAATGTTTATAAAATAACATATTGTGTGAAATCGGAAGCGGTTAGTTTTTTTTAAAAAAAAAACAAGATAAAAACACATGCTGTCTATATGTTTCCAACGTACTCGGATAGAGGTTCCACGTAATTACAATAAGTGATATGTATCACTTAATAAAAACACTACACACTAGATACCTTCCAATCAGGGCTTCCGCCTACAAGCAACTGTGTCCGTTTGACACAATTGCACTGCTTTTATTGTCTTTTTCACCTAAATCTACCCACTTTTACACGAGTACGCTAACAATATATTTTCAGGCGGCATACGAAAAGAAACGTCTAGCAGACTATTGCAAAGTTGCCTATAAGAAGACTAAAGTGACACGCACAGAAGTACGCACCACTACTATATGCCAGAAAGAGAATTCGTTTTACGTTGACACTGTAAGAGCTTTCAGGTATATTTTTTTTTATTATTTTGTAATATTAAGTAAACTAAATATATTGTAAATTCATTTTAAGTAAAGCTTTTTGAATAACAAATGAAAATTAAATATTTTCAATAATAAATATTAAAAAAATCCATTTTAATATTTTAATATCTTCGCTCTGGTGTTGAGGCAAAACGGCCACAGTTCTGCCACTAATTCCGCGGAAAATGGGGAGCAGTGTATTAGAATCCCTTTGCTTACCCTGCCACAGCGTGAATCTTAGAAAAAAAAAATATATTTATCAATTTGCCTTTATTTACGATATCGCCCCTTGGTGGTAAAACAGAATTTGCTAAATGTGTCTGACTCATAACACTTTCTAAGTGCAGGGAAGTACCTCTGACTAGGTCTGGTTGGCTATTCAATCAGCTCAATCAATTCGAGCCAGTAGTTCCAGAAATGAGCGCATTCAAGCAGCTTTATAATATTAGTATAGAAGTATATGCAAACCACAATTAATTCACAAATTACCTTCTCAGAGACCGTCGTTACGAATATAAAGCGTTAAATAAACAAGCTAAATCGATGGTAGCTCAAGCGGTGGCCAGCGGAGATGCTGCGGAGATAAAATCAGCGAAAAGCAGAGAAGTACTTTACGATTCCTTGCAATTAGCTCACAAGTGTATTTTGAACTCTTTCTATGGATACGTCATGAGAAGAGGGTGAGATATATTAGTTTTGTACTTTTATTTAATATAGGATTTAAAAATAATATTATATTTATTTCTTGAAAAATATTAAGTAAAAAGTTATACAACTCTATATGACCTACACCACTGGTTATCGAACACAACACAGTTCAAATCCCGCTGCGTTCAAATTTTTATGTATTTCCCTAATAAGTAATTTTGTTTTCCAAGTGTGGAACTTAAAAATATATAAAAAAATTGTATAATATATTTTTTTTCAGAGCTCGTTGGCACAGTATGGAGATGGCGGGTATAGTGTGTTACACTGGTGCTAACATCATAATGCGTGCGCGAGAGATCATTGAACAAGTTGGTCGACCACTAGAGTTAGATACAGACGGTATGTATGGTTTAATTAATTTAAATATTCTCTTATTTGTTTCAATATTTATATATTTTTTTATCTTCAAAGTTCTGCGTGTATGATAGAATCTAATATGTTCTCTTGTCTTAGTTGACCAAGGAAAATAAAAATATTTTATGTCAAAAATCCATCTATGTGGGCTTCAAACTTAAAACCCTTGAATGTAATTGGATGCCCGTTTATAAAATTATTCGTCCTTTTTTAAAATTACATTTTAAACTCGGTACGGTACTTAAAGTAGCGAAATAAACAAATTAGCGCGCAAAGTTCGATGATTTTATTTTTTTTATAGGAATCTGGTGCATACTACCGTCATCATTCCCTGAAAATGTTACCATTCACACCACGCACCAGAAAAAGAAGAAAATTAATGTTTCATTTCCAAATGCTGTTTTAAACGCTATGGTCAAGGTAATATCATTTTTATAAACTATTTTATATCATGTAAAATTTTTGGTTTTATAAATTACATATATACACGCAACCCCAACTACAATACTTTTTTAAATCAATCGGTTATATCGAATCTTGAATTGAATAAAAAATATATCTTATTTTTGTAGGATTATTTCACAAACGATCAGTATTACGAATTAGTTGATCGCGCAGAAAAGAAATACGAGAAGCGATCAGAGAATTCTATTTTCTTTGAAGTAGACGGACCTTATCTCGCCATGGTGCTACCGGCTTCCAAAGAAGAAGGCAAAAAGCTAAAGAAACGATACGCAGTATTCAACTTCGACGGCTCCTTAGCCGAATTAAAAGGATTCGAAGTTAAACGCCGCGGAGAACTGCAACTTATTAAAATATTCCAATCTTCTGTATTTGAGGCTTTTCTTAAAGGCAATGATTTGAAATCGTGTTACGCAGCCGTAGCCAAAGTAGCTGATTACTGGTTAGATGTTTTATATAGTAAAGGGTCTAATATGCCAGATTCGGAATTGTTTGAATTGATCTCAGAAAATAGATCGATGTCCAAGAAATTGGAGGATTACGGCGGTCAGAAATCTACTTCAATTTCCACTGCTAAGAGGCTGGCGGAGTTTTTAGGAGACCAGATGGTTAAGGATGCTGGGCTGGCCTGCCGGTATGTTGATATATTTAATTGGTTAGCTATTTAGATGTTGCCGTGGTGCAGGAGCACAAGCGTGCGACTGTAAACGCAACGATTGTGGGTTCGATTCCCACTCAGGGGAATGAATTTTTTTATATTTTTGTTTCCCGTTTTGATAACGAGGCAAATTAGTTGAGTACGACCACTCAACATGGCATTCCATGTAAGAGATATTTTGGCGGGAAGTGGGGAACAGAATGTTTTGAAAACTAGGTTGACTCTGCCTACCCTGCTGTGTGCGGGATAATGCACGAAGCTGATTTAATGATTCTCTCCATATATCCAGATTCATAATATCCCGCAAACCTGACGGTGCACCAGTAACAGAAAGAGCTATACCTCTCGCCATTTTCCAATCTCCGGCCGCGGTTAAACGCCACCATTTACGGCGTTGGCTCAAAGACAGCACTATTGGGGAGGATGTGGACATACGAGATGTTTTAGACTGGGCATATTATATTGAGAGGCTGAGTGGTGCTATACAGAAGATTATCACTATACCCGCTGCTTTACAGGGGGTACTATTTTAATTTTTTTTTTTATTAAAATTGCATTAAAAAGTATATTTTTTTTATACAGGATTTGCATTTTTTTTAACTTCACGCTGTATCGCGTATACAGCATGGAAGGTGTAGTAATTTGTGTGTTTAGACAATTTGTTCGTATTAAGACACTTCCGTTCCTCACGTCGCAGAATTCTGGAGGCTATTTTCTTATATTATTAAAGTTTTTTTTTATTAAAGGATGAATAGATTTTTTATATAAATATAATTGATTCTATTTTAAAGTATTGTAAACTCAATCTAACTCTGTTGTAAAAATACTACGAATATTAAAACACATATTGCCTTTTTCATAGTTGGATAACCCAGTCCCCCGAGTCCAATATCCAGATTGGTTACACAAAAAAATGTTAGCAAAAAGTGACAAATACAAAACTCGTAAAATCACAGATATGTTTAGTATTAAACCAAAAGAGCTGTCTAAGGATGTGGCTGATGAAGAAGATGAAGAAACTGAGGAGAATTCTTGCGGAGTGAGTAAAGTGAAAATTGTTATATTCGTTGAATACCCATAACACAATAGGATATTTAACTCATATATGCAATAAATATTCATTTTTAAAGTGACACCATTTTGTTAAAGTAATGGTTAATGATTTTTGGCCACCGTGATGTAACAATTCTAATTGTTTAAACAAGAAATAATAATAAGGTATTTAATAAAACACCATATACATAAACTGTTAAAATACACACCATAAAATAGTGATATTATATTATATTTTTAAACCACAAATGAGTTAAATGTTACAGTGAAGTTAGCTTGATTTTAAGATTTTTCTTACTCTTGATTATTTTTACGCAAGTGAACAATAAACAGTAGTTTAGATAGTGTTACTTTAAGATAGCCACGATTTAGCTGTACAATTGCAATTTTGTGTTTTATATATTTTTTTCTATTTTCATTTACTCCACTTTGGGTCTGTCGGGTCCCGCTACTCAACCTTAGCTCTTGTCACTTGTTTATATCTGCTTACCCAGCTGTACATAGGACAACTGTAAGGTTAAAATAACCTTTTAATCCACAGAACACAGAAGTGGATATAGAAGATATAGGTAAAGAAAAAACTACATCGCCTACGATAAGGCCAATAGTTCACAGCGTTAAACGCAAAAGAGAAGAATCTCCGGTGAAAGAAGCTGCCACTTGGAGAGAAGCTTTGGGACCTCCACCACTATTTGGAAATACTAAGGTTTGTTGGATTAGTTTTAAAGGAAATTGTTTTTGTAAATTAATGTGAGAAAATTAGTAAATTCTTATATTTAAATTTGTCATTTCTCCAATCTGGTAAGATAAAACGCAGCGTTAGGTTCCGCCAAAAAATGCAACATTTAAATATTGCAACAGTTATTTTTGTAAGCAGAAGATTTTAATAATAGTCAAGTAATTCTTTTTAATGATCTATTTCATATAAAAAAAAAGGAATATTTTGAATTTGCTTTAAAGACGTAAATTATTTAGTAAAATATTTTTTCCATTATACATTAAATATTCTTTCGGGTTTTGTAGGAAGAGCGAAGAGCATGGATAGTTTTTCAGAAGAAAAAATGGATGTGGCAGATGGAGCAACGAGGACTACGCAACAAAAATAAAAGAGGTCGCTACCACTTTGCATTTAAAAAAAACAATATTTGAGCTTGTGAAATCTTTTAAAGTCGGTCGACCAGTTGTGGCCAGCCTGAAGTTAGATATAGATTGTTTATACTTACTTGATTTTTTCTTTTTTAATTTAATTATTTTCTTTCCGAATGTATAATGCGCCAAAGTTCAAAAGCGAGGCTACGACTCATTAATTTTAGTGATTTTGTTTGTGTAACTAATTGAATAATTTTTACAGGCAGAGTGGACAAAGACGCGTCAACGAGCATGATATCAAGGGGTGCCGGACCTTCTAATACTTTAGGAGGGTTTATAAGAAGAGCACAACGGACACTTTTGAATACACCTTGGCAAATCATACAGGTATATTTGTATTTATATACCTTAAATTTACAAAACACATACTAAGTATAAACAATTTTTCAGTTATAACATTAGTATAGATTGTTTTGTGGAATTGCTTCTCATTACTTTTTACTGGAGGGATGTATTTTCTCTCATAGAGCTATGTTTAATTTTAAACTAAATCAATGCGAAAACTTATTCATAGTTTATAATAAATGTTTTGTGTTAATAGAAGTAATGAAAGCCTCTACTCTACTCTATTTTCTTACTCCATAGCTTGCTTTAATGCTAGGTTCCCTCTGTCTACCCGGCTATGTTCTGGAAACACCGTGAAGATAAATAAACAAATTAAAGACAATAAACGTCATATTCCAACAGGTAGCTGAAACAGCAGAGCCAGGGCTTTTCAAACTCTGGGCCCTCGTTGGGTCCGAGCTCCACCAGATCAAGGTGACTGTGCCGCGGATTTTCTACGTGAATAGAAGAGTTGCACGTGACACTGACAGCGGGCCCTACTGGAGGAAGTGTATGCGGGTCCTGCCTAGGGCCCGCCCTGCGCAGTATTTGTATCAGTATACTGTACCGGAGAGCCTGTATAGGGAGAGATGCCAGTATGTATAACACGCTCTGCCGTTGCGTCACCACAGCCCTTATATAGTTTTATATAGATTTTTGGGACTCTTTCTTTTTTTAATTAGATTAAGATGTGGATACAAAGTTTTGTGTCTGATTTGTTGTATTATTTCAATATACTAGTGCAGGTGCTTAAAATAATATTTTTTCTTATAATAAAAATTTACTGAAATAAACCATATGAATTTAGAATAACTTATAATAATATCCACAGGGAACTAATGAGTGAACTATCAGCGCCAGAAATAGAAGGCATATACGAAACGCAATTGAGCTTAGAGTTCAAAGTGCTCATGCAGCTGGGATGCATTTGTGTTGTGGACCCGCAAGAGGCGAGAAGGTGAGAAAAAAAATAATTGTTAATTAATTATTATTTTCGAAACATTGCGCGCTAAGTTGCGAAATTTAAAGTTTCACTTTATGTAGCAGAGCAGCGATAAAATTAAGGAACAAAACAACCAACCATCGCGTTTGCAGTTAGATGCTATTCGAATGTGCCACGACGGCTTTACCATTTTTAATTTAACCTTTATTAAATTTATTTTAATATATATATAGCTAAACCCGGTAATATTTAATTATATTCTTTTGTAGGTTGGTCCAGTTTGGCTCTAACAACATGGATAGTTTCACACTTAATCAATTACAGTTTAAAAGTGTTGCGTATCAACCTTATTTACAAAAACAGGTATGTAAAAAAAATATAATTTAATAACAGAAGCGGTATTAATAAATTGTTTAAAAATATTACTAATTTTATAAGATCTCATCTTTTTTTAGATTTATGCTGTATCAATTATATAGAGTGGTCAAAGCGAACTTAGTGTTAGTATACGCCATTCCTAACGCACTGCTCAATTTTCTATGATATCGCGTGTTAAGTGAACTCAATGTTGCCCTCTGCTTGTTACCAGGGCTAAAAATGAAAATAATTTATTCCCCCAAATGGGAATCTAATCCACAACCATCGAGCCTACAGTGATATGCTGTACAGCGCACGATGGGCCACTGAACTCTGTCCTGAAATCTGGTCTAGTTTTTGAAATCAGTAATTTTTGACTTTTTAATTTGTTATGAAACAATTTAAAGCAATCAACAAATTTTTTTGCACTCCAGGATGGTGTATCACCAATTAAGCACATATTCCTATACCAACATTCGGCCCCCAGTTCCTCTCGTAGCATGTGGTCACTCATACTGGGTCCCGTCAAACGAGGGTACATCTTCGTACAAGACACTGTTAAAACGAACCAAGTTCCGAATATGAATACGTTATACTCTGCTGAGAGGACGGCTAAGTATGTGTTTTTTTATAATTTATTTTCTACGGATCACACATGTCTAATTTTTTGTCCGTGACTATTAAGTCACACTATTAAGTAAGGACATTCATTAGAATGTCTTCATTAGAATGCCTTGCCTTTCCCTAGCTAGACAAAAGTATGAGGATATTTTTCAACATAAACTTTTCCTCGAGTGGGAATCAAACCCCCCAAGTATCACAATTACAGCTAAAAATCAAATGCCGTTTATGATTAAATAAGGCTAAGGAGGACCACCAGTTAGACACAGTACCACTCCATCACAAAGGCTTAAAAATAATCATTATTCAAATAGACTTTTGCAAGCAAATTTCAATAGTGAAATGAACATAAAGCCACCACCACTATCTGTAATTTAAATACTATATTTGTGAACATAAATTATATCCCACAATTTCAGAATAAACCTGGGCACAGAAGAAGCCACATTACCGGGCGCCGACATGACGTGGGAGGTGGTGGTGGAGACCGAGGGGCGTACCATTTGGCGCGGCGTGCAGCGAGCGCTGCAACGCTACAAGGATGAGCGGTGCGGCCCCACCGTGGTGGTGCTGCAGGCTGCACTGTCCCCCGGTGCGCTCGTGGCGCTGATGCCGGGTGAGCTNATTTATTCCCCCAAATGGGAATCTAATCCACAACCATCGAGCCTACAGTGATATGCTGTACAGCGCACGATGGGCCACTGAACTCTGTCCTGAAATCTGGTCTAGTTTTTGAAATCAGTAATTTTTGACTTTTTAATTTGTTATGAAACAATTTAAAGCAATCAACAAATTTTTTTGCACTCCAGGATGGTGTATCACCAATTAAGCACATATTCCTATACCAACATTCGGCCCCCAGTTCCTCTCGTAGCATGTGGTCACTCATACTGGGTCCCGTCAAACGAGGGTACATCTTCGTACAAGACACTGTTAAAACGAACCAAGTTCCGAATATGAATACGTTATACTCTGCTGAAAGGACGGCTAAGTATGTGTTTTTTTATAATTTATTTTCTACGGATCACTCATGTCTAAATTTTTGTCGAGATTTAATTAATGCCTTGCCATTCCCTTACTAGACAAAAGTATGAAGATATTTTTCAACGTAAACTTTTCCTCTAGTGGAAATCAAACCCCCAAGTATCATAATTACAGCCAAAAATCAAATGCCGTTTATGATTAAATAAGGCTAAGGAGGACCACCAGTTAATTGTTTTTCTATGCTTAATTATTTAATACCAATTGATTGTAAGATAAATATCTAAAGTTTTTGTAAAAAAAAAATATGAATAAAATATAATATAACGACCTAATATAAAAAAAATCTCTTAAATATCAAAATATATTTATTAACTTCACTCTCTTTCTGAAATTCATTCCCCTAAATGGGACTCTAACCCACGAACATTGCGCTTATAGTCAGGCACAGTACCACTCCACCACAAAGGCTTAAAAATAATCTGTATTCAAATAGACTTTTGCAAGCAAATTTCAATTGTAAAATGAACATAAAGCTACCACCACTATCTCTGAAGGCAGATGTAATTTAAATACTATATTTGTCAACACAAATTATATCCCACAATTTCAGAATAAACCTGGGCACAGAAGAAGCCACATTACCGGGCGCCGACATGACGTGGGAGGTGGTGGTGGAGACCGAGGGGCGTACCATTTGGCGCGGCGTGCAGCGAGCGCTGCAACGCTACAAGGACGAACGGTGCGGTCCCACCGTGGTGGTGCTTCAGGCCGCATTGTCCCCCGGTGCGCTCGTGGCGCTGATGCCGGGTGAGCTACCAGGGTGACAGAATGTTGGTGGAGGTTTTGTTTTCTGTTGTACTGGTATTTGGACGTGGTGTTGCGGATGTTTCAGTTGATAATCAATTATTTGGTCAATGTCAAGAATATGTATTCCTATAATCGGAATGCGAAAACCGCTCTTGTGGCATTTATAAAAAATAAATGTCCTTGTAGGACAGCATAAATTTGAAATGTTCTGCTTCACGCTGCATCCTACACACAGCAGGCATATATGCTATAGACGTACTCATAATCAAATGATCAATTTCCTATACGAAGAATAGGCAAATTACAAGATATAAAGAAAGAACTATGCGATATTCGAGATATTGAAATATGCATAAAGGTTTTTTAATTTAAAAATATACAATAATTAACTTATTCTAAAATTTCCATACATCTTCCTACATTTTAAGCTAGCTATTAATTAATATTTTTCCTAATAATAATCCATCCCTCACAGGTCTATCAGAGTTCCCGCTAGTCGCGTTACACGTGCGCGACGTAGAAACACTGTACAGCACGCTGGAGTGGCAGCGTGTGGGCGCACGAGCTATTGTTCGACATTATTTGAATCTACAATCTGTATTGGACCTTACCATTGAGCAGTGCAGGTGAATTACTACCTCAAAAAATAATGAATACATTATATATATACTAATTTGAACATATAATGTCAAAGTCAGTATGGGGATCCAAAGCTACGCCTCTAATAATCGCTGAAATAATTAACCAACTACACGGTACTTCTTCAACTATTTAAATTTATGAAAATATAAGTATTTAACTTCACTTTAGTCTGGACTAATAAGACACGCAATGTCTCGAAAGCGGCAGTGATGATAGAGGATCTTAACATTACGATTCTCTCTGCCTACCCTACTATTTAAGAGATTCAGCGAGACGCAAAATAAAAGTTATTTTTTTTATAATAATTTCCTTTATAAAAATCATAAATCTTATATATTCCCCTAGATATTTCCACTTGCCGCTAGGCAATACGGCGGCAGATCCAACACAGTTTGGCGCTGACCTGTTCTACGCGAGACACCTTGTCAAACATAACTTTGTGCTGTGGTGCTCCAGTTTGGAGCGACCCGACTTAGGCGGCAGGGAGATTGATGATAATAGGTATTGTTTTGTTTTTTTATTTTGTATGGTGAGAGTAGATTTAAGGGAAACTACAGTATTGTTGACGATTTGTGGCCGCCTTGAAGTTAGCCGAAGATGGCTGCGCAGATTTGATGTTAGTATTTCTGTTCCAAATCAACAATCCGCAAAAGTTGAGACAACCTAACTTGGGGTCGGCCACTACTCGTCAACTGTAGTATAGTAGTAGATGTAGATAACTATTTATATGTACATGACTTTTTCATAGTGACCAACTTTTAATAGAGCACAAATATTGAAGCATTTCGTATTTTATACCAATAAAGAGAAATTCAGTGTTCTAACACTATGTTTCTCTTTGAAATGCGAATTTTTCCTTTAGAATGAGACAGAGTATAAGGCTTTTTTATTAACATTTTTAAAGTGTTATTCTACACTTAGGAAAGAGAAATACTTATTAAGAAAACATATATAATTTTGAACGTAGCGGGATTTGAACTTGCTACGTTCAAAACGTCGCTACGAAAAGCTACGTTGAAATTCTTATACGCTTGTTACAACTTATTTATGTTGTTAACATCTCTGTAATTCTTATCTTTGCAATTTTTATACATTTTCTTAACAAAAGCATAAAGTTGTTTTTTTTATTTATAGGGTATCAATAATAATATAGATAGACAATAATTACCTTCTAAACATTTGTATATATATAGACTGAGACCAAAATACATTTACTAATAATAATAAAATAATCCCACAGATTAGTAAGTGAAACAGAGGAGTGGTCGGGCTGCAGTCACAGTGCCAGCGGTGCCTACAACGGCGTGTGCGTTGCGCTGTCCTGCGACGCCCTCGCCGTGTGCGCCTTACTGCAGGCACATCATATACTACAGGTATAAATAAATAAATCAGCTTCACGCTATATCCCGCACACAGCGGGGTAGGCAAAGGGAACCTAGTGTTAAGACACTCCATTCCCCACATTTCCCCGAGTTCTGGAAGCATTGCGTGTTGAGTGGCGGAACTGAACGCCGCGTTCATTTTCCATTATGATATTGGAAGTAGTATAATTGAAGCAAAATTTTAATTTGAATTGATATTATATGTGTAAGTAAGACACAATAGAATATTCACCAAAAACTTTTATAAATTATGAATTTTACCATGTTAATTCAATTTCTATATTTCAGGTTGAAGGCACAAGTGTAGCGACGTCATTTGGCGCTCAACATGCGAATATTCAAGATGTAATGGCGTCTACTGGTGAGTTATTCGTGAAATCTTGCTCCTCTATAGGATTTGTTGGACACAAATTGCCATAGTGAAGCGTTGAGTGCCGTAAAAACATGTAGTGTTTCGAATTCCAACGCTAGCGGGTAACTAAGTGATTTGACACTCAGTTCTTTATGCCTATACTGCTTTTGGAATAAAGCGTGAACCTAAAAAAATGTGTCCATTTATTTATTCTGAATTGTATTCTTTTATAGGTACAAATGCAACTGAAACCTACGACGAGACGGCTCAATGTAGCGCCGCCTTTAAAATACTAAGGACAATGATAGCTTCGTGGTTACGTGACGTCACACAGTATAAAAACATCTTTGCTGATTTCCAGATATCACACTTTTATAGGTATTTATTTTTATTATTAATTAATATTATATTATTATTTCGCCTTAATATTTTATGTTTATTGTTACGTTGTTTTTAATATTAATATAATAAATAAATTTAAATATTTATAGTTTTTTTTGTAGGATTGTAATAGAATGTAACATAAAATAACATTACGAAGGCCATCTTAGGCAGGCTTGGCGTGTTGCTGTAAACCGTACAATAGTGAATTCGATTCCTGCTCGGGGTAAAGAATTACTATGGTAATATTATATTTTCATTTCTTTGTTACGGTAACAAGACAAAGTGCGACGTTGGGCTCCGTCATTCAACACACAATATCTAGAAAAATTTGCATCCGTGCGGAACAGTCTTAACATTTAGGTTCCCTCTGCCTATCCTGCTATATGCAGGATACAAATAAGAAATAATAATAATATTTCAGATGGCTAAAAACCCCCACCTCTCTCCTCTATGATCCTGCTCTCCGTCGGACTCTATACAATCTAATGAAGAAACTGTTCCTTATGTTGGTAGCGGAATTCAAGAGGCTCGGCTCTCAAATAGTATTTGCAGATTTTAATAGAATCATACTGCATACTAAGAAGAACGCTGTGTTGGATGGGATTGGTATTTATTTTGGTTTTTTAAAGTTTTAAAGAGATTTTGATTAATAATAATATGTATATTGAGGTCATCGTGGTGCAAGAGCACATGCGTTTGACTGTAACATGACGGCTGTGGGTTCGATACTCACTTGTGCTCTTCGCTTTGCAACCAAGGCAAAAGCGCGTCATTAAATTCCGTCTCTCACTATGCAATGCTTCCAATATTCGACGGAAAGTGGAGAACGAAGCGTCTTACCACTATGTTCTCTTTGTCTTTGTTAAGCAAAAAAGAAAAAGATTGGCATAGTTGACTAAACGGCACTAATACAACGTCAATGATATTTAAATCAATCAATATTTTTAGGTTACGTCGAATTCGTCGTCCAAAGTATAAGAAATAAAGAACTGTTCCACGGTATAGACATCCGCTACAAGCAATGCTGGTCATACTTGTTGTGGTTAGATGAAGCTAATTTCGCGGGGATTGAGGTAATATGTTTTATTTTAGTAATTTGATAATTTCTTAATATTATTAAAGTATTAATTAAGATTTATAAATTTCTTAACAGCTTGTAACAATTTAACAAAAAATTCCTAATGTAATAAATATACTTTACTTTAGCGATACAATTTTTACAATTTTTCTCGATACAATTAGTATCACAGATTTTAATATTTCCATTACTTTACTTTACGTGTACTATTGCATGGTGTTGTCTTTTTTTATCCCCTATTAAGACACTTTCATTCCTACTTTTAATTTAATTGGGATCATATTACTTTATTTATGTAAAAAAGATTATCTTAATTAATAATTTTACATATTTGCAGGGAAAGTTGCCATCAGGATTAGTGGAAGTAGGATCATCACAGATACCAACTAATGAAGAAGAATCTGAGGAAGAGGTAAGAATTACAAAATCTAAAAATTACAAATTTCAGAAACGACTCATACCCTTGTGCCACTGCGCCACGACGGCTAATTAAACTTATACTTTTTACAGGGTGCCGTAACGATGCAATGGAACCTCTCACAAAGTATGCCGGTACCAGTGCGTGACGCCTTCACCGCCGCAGTGGCGGGCTTCCTGAGTGCAGCGCATTCCCACCCAGAGCGTCTAGCTGCTATGCTGAGTGGGGATATAGCTCAGAAGTTGTTTCAGTAAGTACTATATTTATATACAAGTTACGTTAGCTACTGAGCAAAGCCGAAAAAAACTTAACATATTAATTAAAAACTAATTACAAATAAAAACTATCACTATAAGATTACTTCCTACTCGATTGTAAGGTACAATAATTATCATTTTATACCATGAAAATATGCTCCTCTATATACTACCAAAGGTATGGGAAACCTATTGTCGAAATGGAATTTCATCATTCATTCAATTGGAATTTCGATCCCATTGAAGGAATCTGTATGTATCAGCTGTCTTCTTGGAAAGCAAAAAATGTTTAATTCCGACGACTGTGTTGGCGTCGACTGTAAAAGTTCAAAGTACCGATTTCCGTACGATTATTAAAATATTAATTAAGATTTTAGATTTTCGAGTACGAGTACTATTTATTGTACGCACACTTCTCAAGAATGTATTACTAGTAGTGCACACACTCAAACCACGGCGTCGTTCAGTCCCATCTGTCTTTGTGGTCCTGTTTAATGTTCAACCAAAACCTCAAAGTTCTTTTACAAAATACTCCAATTATTATTTAATACTTTTTAAAATCAGAATGACAGAAAAAATCAACCGTCGCATGCCGACTCTGAAACTGGAGGATATCGGTCTCCAAGCCGGCCTGCGGACAGACACGCTCAGTGACGTCACGCCCGCGCTGCTGTTTGTCAACGCATTGTGTAGAGTGCTTGCTTTGGATGAAGGGGTGGAACAAGAGGTTAGTATAATAACTAGAAGAAAGAGGTTGGTATAAGACTAGAACTCAATACTTTTTTTACTTTTTCACATACCTTTGACTGTCATACTATTGACCGGATCTACTTAATTAGTTTCTATTAGAGATAAGTCCACCCTTGCCAACATTGTTAATCTTTTTTATATCTGATTAATGTGTATTATAAAGTATACTAAAGAGTTTGTGTACAAGTTTTTTTATCTATGGGCCTTACCTTTTGGCTAGCTTATAGCTTAGCTATTTATTTGTTAATGCATCATATATATTTAAAAATATTAATCTCTATGGCAGGTCACCCTACTACGACGAAACTTACTCCGTCTAATCAACGTAGGTGAATTCAGTCCTGCGGCAGAGTGGCGTTCGCCGTGCGCCTCCTGCGTGCTCGGGGAGGTCATCTGCAAGGTGTGCAACCACTGCCGGGACCTGGACCTGTGCCGCGACACACACACGCAATCTGACCCGTAAGTACTAATACTTACAGTCGACTGAAGCTTAAAACAAGTGTTTATTAGGACATGAATGACTGACAATGATAAACGTGACTCTCAGACATTTTGAGTTGTGATTATACATCCACGTATGAAATACACATGTCAAAGTAAGAATGTGGTGTTCAAAAAATCTATTATTTATGAAGAAGCACAAATTTACAACAAATTACCTCAAGATATAAAACAATCAAAAAAAATGTATAATTTTAAAACTAAATTAAAGGAATATATTATAAAAATTAAATAGAATTCGACCCTGTATTATGACTTCTTCAAATGTGGGTAAACCTAACTTCATTGTAAACGGTCATGGTCAAATATGTTTAAATTATCTCAATGTACTTTCACTTACATTTGGACCGTTTATTTTGAGAGTGGTGTAAGTCCATATTCTTTTGTGTCGAGAAAATTAAAGGTTAGCATATTTGTTGATTTAAAAATATAGGCAAATCATATGAGGCCTGGCATTGTTTCTATTGTTTTATCAACATTTAATTTGTTTATATAAATTTGTTTTTGGCTAATTAGACTACGATAACACATATTTATGTGCTGTAAATGGACTTACACCACTTTCAAAATTAGACAATTGTAAAAATCGTTTAATTTCAATTTTGAAAAATCAAATATCGCGAAAAATATACTTCATTTTAATATAATTTTGTTTACAAATACGCATAACAACACATAAAATTTTATTTTAGACGTAAATTACATTGTCATTCAAAGAATTTACTTATTCTCTGCATGTGGTAGTGTTTCAAAATATGCATGATGCACCGGAGGTATATAGGATAGTAGCTGCTTCATGTCTTTATATTTTTCGTACGTAATGGGTCTGGCATTTTAGAATTATTCACATAATATCACACGTAATCCTATAAATATTATAAGTCTGAAAGTTTGTAAGTTTTTTTTTTGGGTAAAGGTATCGCCAAAAGTACGTAATACATTGGCTTCAAATTTAATAGAGCTAGAGTATGAATTGGAATAGTACATAGGCTACATTGTATTTAAAAATTCAACTCCTAAATAATATAAAACTAGGAAAATATTAATAAGATTGCGGATTTTTCTGCAAAAACATGGCACTACTGTTGTTTTTGTTGTTTTTTTAATTCGGCAAAATACGGGCAAAGATACAGAGTCATACAGCCTTGTCGTATTTATTTTCTTCTCACAGGTTATGCGCTGTACATTTTCTAATACATTTCTCTATTTTTTTAATATCTATCTTTTAACTTACGTGTAGTGGAAACACGGAGGGGAAACAATGCAAATCGTCCACGGGTGAAACCGCGGGACACAGCTAGTATAAAATAAATGAAAAATAAAAAAAAAACACTGCTCGGCATCCATCTCCTATGCCACCTACCTCTGTCAATTGGACTTACACCACTTTCATAATCGATGATTATGCAATTTCATTTACCGACCGATTTTAAGTTGTACAAAACATGGGATTTTTTTAATAAATTAAACACGGACTAGTTATATATAAAAAAATTACATTAAATTAAGCATGAATAACGTGATAACTCAATTTTCTTAAAAAATGGACTTACACCACTTTCAAAATAAACGGTCCATTTGTTAACTGAGTATTTGATATTGTTTTCTTTTTGTTATTTACCATGTTTTGCTGATTCCAACGCTCACATTGATTAATATGTATTTATTTAAGATAACTCTGTGAAATACAGAGTCTTTAAGTAAAATGTAATTTCTTTTGAGAAATAAATAAACTCTTTAACCATAAAACCTATATAAGAATATTTCTTACAGGCCAGTTTGTTTGTGCCCTACGTGCGGCACGGCGTATGAAAATCAAGAATTGGAATGGAGATTAATAGAGACGCTAAACCGACGAGCTATGACGCACACGCTTCAGGACCTCGCGTGCTCGAGATGTCACCAGGTAAATTATATTTAGGTGTCTTTTGTATTTTTTTTTTAAACAATAAGTGTAACAAAAACCTACAATCGTATTAAATTAGGCACATCCGATATATGTGTAACATTTTTTTGTTATTTAAATATTTTTTAAATATTTTCTTATTTTTATTTTTTTTCATGACTAATACAGAATTTATTTTATAGGTAAAAAGAGAGAATCTCTCAACAGTATGTGACTGCGCGGGAGACTTCTCCCTCATAGTGTCCATGAAAGAGATTCACACTCAGCTGGCCACATTCAAAACTATAGCAGAATATTACAAGATGCCATTACTGATGGAGCTCATTGAATTTAATATGAACAATATGTGATATAGTGTAATTATAAAATTAAATCATTTTGAATATTTTTTATTGTTTTTTTATATTCCTACGATTTACGACTGCACAAATCCCGAAATATTGCACCATAATGACCTCAAAGATTAAATCCACAAATGCTGCATTTTGTACAGTATATCTATATCATACATTCAGTTAAAAAGTATGGCATTCTACCATATTTCTTTGTATATTATTTAATTTTTGTAATAAATGTTTTGACTTGAGACCAGTTGTGGTGCAGAAGCGCAAAGTTTGGTTGTGGGTTCAATCCCCACTCACACCACAAAATGAATCAGTTATTTAAACTTGTATTTCCATTTCTTCAAAGCAAAGCGCGATGTTGAAGCCGCCATTCAATTCGCAATGCCTCCAGAATTGGGTGGAAAGTGGGGAAGTGCCTTAACACTATGTTCCCTCTGCTTACAAGATACAGCGTGAAGTTGATTTTGATTATTTATCTCCAGACTTGTTTATTGTATTATAATTTAGGAGAATATTCTTTTTTTTGCATTGAGCAGGCTTTATACTAAGTTTCCTTTGCTTACTCTGCTCTGTAAATTAACAGTGTGAAGTGTAAGACTTTCCAATTTATATATTTTGTACATGTAAAAATTTACAACTAAAATAGGCAACATAAATTAAATGTGAGTAACTTGGTTAAAGAAATATTTATTAAAGTAATTCCTAATTAATTTTATTATATTACAATTACAATAAGAATACACAAATCAACAAAAAAAAACCATATGGAAAATTTAATCAAAGAGTGCTTCTTTCATCATTGGGAGTTTGTCCCAAACCTTTGGCGACTTCACTGATGCATAACCACTGCCCGTCAGCATTTTCTCTCCATAAACTAACTTTGTTATCACCTCCTGAGACTGCTAAGATGTTCCCTGTCAGAGACCAGCTGACACTCCAAACAACATCATCAAAAGTGTTAAGAGTAATGGGAGTCCATGATACATTGTCATCACTGGACCAGATAACCACTCTCTTATCTTGAGAGCAACTTGCAATCATAGATTTTTGTAATCCAAGAGAAGGAGCCCAAGCAACATCTCTAACCCAGTCCATATGCATCTCCAATCGATTCTCCTCAACCCATTGATCTCCTTGTTCTTTCCAAATCTGTAAAAGAAGGGTATTATATAATAACATATTAAAGTAATATGACATATTCATGTATAAAAAATATTTAAAAACAAGCAAAAACATACTTTAATTAAATTATCACATCCACCAGAAACTATCCTCTTAGGTGCATCTTTATTTGTTAATGGATCCAAGTTTATGTCGGCAGAGATAGCAGGACACCAGCTAATTGAATTCACCCCAATAGCATGAGCACCAGGGATTTTTTTAACATCCCAATTTCCACCATCTTGGTTATAAGTAATAGTCGATATAGAACCATCAGAACTACAGCACGCTAATATCAAACCATATTCCGCGGGTGCCCACGCAACTGAGTTCACAGAACTTTCATGTCCTGAGTATTCGTAAAGTTTAGTCCATTCTCCAGATTCTTTCCAAATTATAACTTTTCTGTCATAAGAACAGGAAGCTAATAGATTACCGAATTTTGGATGTGCCCAGGCTACTTGCCATACAGGCCCAAAGTGTCCTTTTAAATCAGCGGCAAGAGTTTGGGTACCGCTCTTGATGTCGTAAATTTTAACGGAGTTATCAGAAGAACACGTTGCTAATCTCAACCCATAATAGTCTAACTCCGCATCGTGTATCATGTCCTCGTGACCTGTGTCTATTGTATTTAAAACACTAATCATTTTGAATAATTTCTTCACAAAATCACTAAACAGAAACACTATGTACCTAATCTTCGTTCGCCTGTTTGGTTAAAATTTAAGTCATGTCAAACAAGTTGACGTGGAACATAGTGTTGCTGAATGAAAAAAATATTATTGGTCACCAAAAATATTTTTGATGTGAAAAAGTGCTGTTTAAATAAATACATACAAAATTATTATCATTCAGATTTTGTTTTTTTACATAATATGATGATGAACAAGATCTTATATTTTGTAATACTTTTTTGATATTTTCGTTGAAAGTGAACCGATTTACTAAAACTGCATGCTCGTGTGTTCACTATGTGCGCCGTACAATTAAATAGGCTGGCAAATAAGAATGATGATGACAATGACAGCAACATAATAATAAAAAAGTCAATGTCACAAGTTACAAGTTCATTCTTGAGAAAAAGACAGAAAATACCGATGAGCTAATATTTTAAATTATGAAAGTCTGGTTTTGCTCAAAACAATAAAAATGACTGAAAAAGAAGGCGGAATATTCTATAATTTAGAGAGTTTACTAAAACATGATTATCGCGGTGTTAACGTATGTTGAAAATAGTTCAAATATGAGATAAAAACATTGACTACTTTAATCACTTTTTTCTTAACGTTTCAGATAGCTGTTTACGCTCTCGCCACAGCAGGCTTGGCAGTGTCCATTTATAAAATCCGTCCGGTAATGAAAACTTTATTATAATATAACATTACATAACTAAAATTTTGAATTAATTATTTTATTATTTAGGTGAGCAAATTCTCTAAAGCCAGTAAAGTTCCTGACCATTTCATTGCGAAGAATGAACCTATGAAAGGTGTTTACGTGGGTGTTCAACATTCTCCTGTCCGCCTTTTAATAAATCACAAAGCTCCTATCTACCTTCCACTGTGGCATTCTAGCAAACCACCTTTACCAGTCAAGGTATTTAACTTTTTCTATAAGTACATGAATTATTTTAAATGTTATTTATATACCTATTTATTTACACAATTATAGTTATGGGGAGTGAATATTGTAAGCGGTAATGCTGTCAATTGGTTGGACTGTGTGGCAAAAGGGCAGCAAGTTACTTTAAAACCAATTAGTAAAGAAAAAGATGATCTGGTGTCAACAGTTTTATTGCATTTACCACAACAAAAGGTAAATATGAAATTCATTTAATTCATTCTAATGTTTGTTTTTGAGTTGTCTTTATTTATCTTTATTTTTCTAACATATTTTTTGCCAGGGTCTGCATAATGATTCAGTTTTTTCACTTTGCACGATTTTTTAAATAATTTAAGTGCTAAATTAAGTTTCAATTTATATTGCAGACCAAATCAATTGAGACAATAGACATTGGGAAAAAATTAATTGAACTTGGCTTTGCGGAAGTTTCTGTGCCTCAAGAAATAAAGAAAAAGACTATACAATCACAAATAGCACCTCTGCTGTTATCAGCTGAGTCTAGAGCCAAAGCCTTCCGTAATGGAGTTTGGTCAGACAAGCTTCCACCGATACCTTTATATGTGACTTATTGGAGGAAGGGAAGTCAAGTAACAATTGATCTTATTATTTTGTCGTTCAAGAAAATATTGCAACTATTAGCTTTTGTTTCCAAAAGTGCCTTAGTTGGCGGAAAGTACTTGATCCAAAGACCATTCAAATCTTCAAAATCAGTTCAGGCAACGTAACACTATACCATATTTGATAGTCATCTATTTTTTCATTTATTTTCTAGGATAGTCTCAAAAGCATTATGGACTTAATTATATATAGATATATTTAGATATTACTGTTAAAAAACTCTTTTTATTTATAAATTATCTGTTTGACAATAAAAACTTCTTACAAAAGTAGTTGTATTATTTAATGAAAATACTGGTTTTGTAAAAAAGCACTGTTTATTCAAATTAAATATGTAGTATATATTACATTAAAATATATATCTTAATTAAAATAGCAAAGAAAAAATACAGCTAATAAATCTATTGAAATAATATCCATTAAACCTTTTTGCTTAATAGCATAATACCAAGTAATTTCGCCCTAAATAAAATGTCACTGAAATACTTTTTTTTACAAACAGAAGATAAATGACCACAAATTATTAAAGGAGTTCTTGAAACATTTCAAATTGGGCCTCATGTTTTGTTTATTGCATTTAATTTTTTATAAACAAATAGAAATAAGAACTGATTAACCGCGATATGGTGAATTATTAATCGACACGAACGAAACGATCGGATATAAAAATACAAAAGCTCGTCGGTCCCCGAGAGCCCTACGCGGCGGGCGCGGGCGCGGGGCGTCAGAGCAGGGAGCACCGCGACAGCCACGAGGTGGGCTTGCGTTGTTGCTCGTTCGCCTTCAGTTGGTGCGCGCCGCTGCGGCCACCGGGGGGGTTACTCGCCTCCTACACGTAACATAAATATGTATTAATATAGTGTCAAGACTCCATGCCTCACATTATCGCATTTATGACATTGCGACAATTGCAGTATGTCTTGTTACAAAAAGGGGAAATTAAATATAACTTATTCACAAAGTGGAAGTTTACGATCAGACGGTATGCTACTGTACCATACAAGCTTCCTAAATTTGTTAAACAGAAAAAGTTACAGGTACAAAGAGCAATATACTAATTATTAATTGTTAAATATTGTATAGTTATGGTATGATTATTATAAATCTTATCAGGAAACAATATCTAAATTAAATAACTGATATTTACAAATATTATGATTAATGAGGAATCCTCTGAATGAAAGTGACAATATATCAAAATATTATTTGTATAACCTGTTATGAAAATGTGCTGGCAGTGTCCAGTATATTAAAAACCAACAAACACGCAAAGCAACTATTATTATTTATCTATTTAATTATTTAAGTTTTAATTAAATAGATAAAAAAAATGCATTTAGGCAAAAAAATCACACCATTATATAACTTGCACAGATGGAACTTCTTTAGAAATAATAATTGATTAGTAATTTCTTCAGTGTAATTTAGCAAAATTTGGTAGGAATCGTAGCATGCAAATTTTTATACAGTGAAGTTAAAACACAGTTTTAACAACTGAGCATGCAATACACCTATATTTTTGGTTATACACCGCTAATGATAAATGTGCAAAAATTTACTATTAAAATAACTAGCATTTAAATGAAAACAAAAAAGATATAGAATTACTCAACCTAATATCCAGTTAGGTATACTAAATAATAGTCATAACAAATGTATTCACATCCCTAAACAATAAAGGGATTCCCATATTTATCATGTTTGAAAATACAGCTATTGTTGTAGCATTCAATAGTTATCTACTTTGAAAAATGGAAGGAATCTATACAAACAGTGCTTGCATAATGAATTGAGACTACATTCTATTTATTTATTTTCCCGTTGTAACAGGGCTGAGAAAAATTAGTGTTAAACATTTTATTCCTCATTTTCAATTCAATTTGCGTTTTTTTATACGCAATGATAAGTCTTATCAGAGTGGGTAATATGAAATGATTTTAATATTATTTATTCACAGAAGTGGAGATAGAACCTACAATCATCACATTTACAGTTAGATATTGTCCCTCTACACCATAACAGCCTCACTAATTGAAGTTATCACAAAAACTCAGTTTTTTAATGTTAATTAAACATAATAATCTCACAAAAATTTTATACATAGAATCAAAAAATAAATCAACAATATTTTTTTTTTCAAGATAAAAAAAAATGACAATATTACTATAAAAGCTAATGATGTAAATTACAACATCATAAATTATATCTAATATAATCTTTTTTAAGTTTACTCATTAAGTAAATATAATTTTATCTTAACCATATTAAAGAATGATATTATATTACTAATGTAACATAAATTGATAAGTTATCATTTTCCATGATATATGTAGATAATATCAGATGGCATATTATAATACTGACAACAAGTATTGTCTCCTATACTAAAAAAATGTTTCTTAACCACCATTGTTTAAAGGAGGAAGTGTTTAATTAGAGTCAATGTAGAACAAAGCCTTTGTCTATAAGTTGTGTTAACAGTACTTAAGCAATTTTAGAAGAAACTTAAAATATTAAGTAATAGCTCATTAACACATAAATTAAATAATTAAAAAAAACCAAAAATAATACAAATTAAAATCACAACAACTCAACATTTTTACCTTCTGTGTTCAAAAGATAGCCATGGAACAAAAGAAATTATAAATTATTATGTTAAACATGTTTTTATTCAATCTTATATGAATCGGATGTGTATTGTATAGCTAGATTTGAAGTGATATTATATGAAGTAGATATTCTTTATTATTATATATTTATTTATGAAAAACTAAGTTATAATTTTACTAAATATGTAAATCAATTCCAATTATAATTTAAATCTATATAAACATACCTGTTTTTTCTCTGTTTTCGCCTTAATGTCTCTTGCTAATGTGTAGAATGCATATTCAACATTTAATGAGTCTTTTGCTGAGGTTTCCACAAATTTTATCTGATATTCTATTGCTAATTGTTCACCCCTTTCTTTTGATACCTGTTGTATAAATAAATAAATATAAAATAATATGACTTGGTAAGAACACACTCAATTCATATTTAGACATTATATTAAAAATGATTACATGAGAGCATTAATTAGGACATTGGGAATATTAATTTTTCAGATAACCACATTTATCTACAAGGAAATTAAAAGAATATTTATATACCCAACTTTATTTTTTTAATTAAATAGGAACAAAACTAAGTGTTGTCTTTTAACAAAACATACAAAAGAGATATTATAAGCATTATTTTATATTAAATATATGCTTGTTTAGGATGAAAACAGTAGTTACAATAAGGAAATAACAATATATATGTATGTATTTCACAAATTAATAATTAACTAGTGCAATTAATAGATAATGTTTTTGAATATAAAGTATACTTTAAATGCAGTATAATAAAAAAATGAATATTTTTTTTAATTTTAGGCAAAATATTTTTAAACAAATTATTTACTAAATTATGTTAAGTTAAATAATAAATGAACTCACTTGTCTTTTCTCATCCAAATCACATTTGTTTCCAAGAATCATTTTTTCCACATCAGCACTTGCATTTTCTTCTATATTTCTAATCCAATTTTTTATATTTTCAAAACTTTTCTCATTTGTAACATCATAAACAAGCATTATGCCCATAGAACCTCGGTAATATGCGGTTGTAATTGTACGGAACCTTTCCTGACCCGCCGTGTCCCTGAAATTAGGATACTATTGAACCATACTGCTGTATTCATAAAAACTTTCACTTAAAAATCAAATAAAATCTCACCATATTTGTAATTTTACTTTTTTGCCGTCGAGATCTATTGTCCGAATTTTAAAGTCGATACCTGAAACAGTTCGTTGTTAAACTGAAGTCAATTAATTAAAATTAGTATGTATGATGTCATAAAGAGTTTGCTCATTTAATTCGATAAGGGCCCCGTTTATTGTTATGCCGCGCCCTTTTTACAGATTTAGTATAACGACAAAATTGATACGTCGAAACAAAAAATCTTGTTCGATGACAATTACGTATAAAAAATACAACTTTTGACAATAACCTTTGATACAAAGAATGAAAGTACTCACCAATAGTTGATATAAATGAGATATTGAATGCATCTTCAGAGAATCTGAATAATATAGATGTTTTTCCGACTCCAGAATCTCCTATTAAAAGTAATTTAAATAAATGATCGTAAGTTTTTGCCATTTTTTATATCAATCTGATTACAGGATACACAGCCACTCATTTGGCATTTTTGAGTAATCGCTAGTGATGTCCTCTTAACCGTTAATACATAAAAGCTTCAATACCGTACGGTAGTAGGTAGGTAGTATAGTGACACAGTGCGAATGATAATCTATAAAATATATAAACCGTATACATTAAACGATGTATTTGAATTTTTAATGCCTTATATTCTTGTCTAATAAACATAACCGTATTATTGTAAGAGTGTTATGCTTTTATGTATACTTTAGAATTTTAATAATGTTATTTAAAATTTTATAAAATCTACTGTTGAATGCGGATAAACAACACTAGGACATGCATATACTGTGACTGCCACTATACGTCACTTGTCAGCCATATCATATAGCTTGTCATCTGTCACATTAGCGTTTATTATAGCAAATCGGCGGCGAATCAAATATATTTTTTCTTATTGTTGATTTTAATAAAGAAAACTACATCTGATAATGAATTAACGACTATAAATTGCAATTTAAAATGTTTTACCATGTACGTGTGTTTGGAGTAAGCTTATTTTATAGTTAATTGTATAATAACCCTAACTAAACTTTCAGATTTCTTTAGAGCATGAAATTTTACTGCATCCTCGATACTTTGGTCCACAATTACTTGATACGGTGAAACAGAAACTCTATACAGAAGTAGAAGGAACATGCACTGGAAAGTGAGTATAAAACTAAACCTCTGAGAATTTCTTAACTTTAATGTAAATGAAACTTATTGTGTTTTTTAGTATTACATACAAATTCAATTTGAAAACAAAAATCTGTACTTAAAATTATTCCGACAAGTGAATTCATAGTTAACTTTATAATTGTCATGTTCCAGATATGGTTTTGTCATTGCGGTAACAACAATAGATAGTATAGGTGCCGGGCTTATTCAGCCTGGTCAAGGATTTGTAGTATATCCTGTCAAATATAAAGCTATTGTATTTAGACCTTTTAAAGGAGAAGTATTGGATGCAATAGTTACTCAAGTCAACAAGGTATGCCATTAAATATAACCTAGCTTATTTTTTTTTTAGCCTCATGCAGGTTAGGCAGAGGAAACCTAATGTTAAGACACTCCATTCCCTACATTCAGCTGAGTTTTGGAGGTATTAATTGTGGAGTTGCAGAGCTCAACACCAGGCTTTACCATATTACCAGAGTAAGGAAACGAAAATATTTTTTGTTTATGCATTTTTTTTATTTATTTATTTAAAATAATATTCTGTTGTAGGTTGGCATGTTTGCTCAAATTGGTCCTCTCAGTTGTTTTATATCACATCATGTAAGTACATTCACATATTATGATACAGATTAAACTAATAATAGATAACTACATATATATATATATAAATATTTATTTGAAGTATCATAAACTTTTAGAAACATTACATTTGAAATCTAGTGAAACTTAAATCTAGACCTCTTGGAAACTGTCTTAGCACACTAGTCAATTGAGCCATATGTTTTTATCAAGCTGAGCTAAAATTCTTAGATACTTCATTTAAATTATCAGCTTTAAGCTGTATCCCACTTTTCACAGAATTCTGGAGGCATTGCATGTTAAGTGGCAGAACTAAACCCCACCCTTTGCCTCGACACCAGAGCAATGTAATGGAGATATAAATTTTATATAAATATTTCATTTCTTCATTATACTTTTCATTTCATTTCTTTGATACTTGAAAAAAAAATATTACTTCATAATTTTTTTCTTTCTCAATATTTTTCGTGCATGAGTGTGTGTAACAATTGAATTGCATTTTTTATTTTCAGTCAATTCCTGCTGATATGGAGTTTTGCCCTAATGTGAATCCCCCATGCTATAAAAGTAAACAGGAAGATAATGTCATACAGGAAGAAGATGTCATTCGGCTAAAGATAGTGGGTACTAGGGTTGACGCAACGGGTATTGTAAGTTCTCTTAATAAATTTATATTGTAAATAATATATACTTCTTTAATAAAATTTTACAATTACTCTTAATTACTACTCTTTAATTAAACAATTACTCTTGTTTAATATTGCATGTGTTCCATTAGTTATATTTTTCTGATATAAAATTTGTTTATTTTGACTTTTAGCAGAAAATGTGGAACAAACTGTCTTAACATTGGCTTCCCTCTGCCTTATTTGATATATGATTTATTTTTTTGTACTTTTGTTTATCGTAATTTACATCCTGCATCTTAAAACACAAGTTCACAAGAACAGGAGTCGAACCCATTGTCATTTGTTTAGACTGTTCTCAACAATGAGTAATTTTATAATATAACATCTTTTTTTATGTTTTTTTTATATTCTATAGCGTGTCTTAAAAACAAATGATATTTTAGTTTTTATTTTCTAGTTTAACTGTTCATAAAATCACTTTTAAAGCAGTTTTTTTTTTATTTTTCAGTTTGCTATTGGAACACTGATGGATGACTACTTAGGTTTAGTCACACAATAATTTAATGTAATATCATAAGAATAATATAATTTTTATAGAAATGAAACACTGTTGTATTATTTATATTTATTTGGCATTCAAATAATATTGTAAAATTCATATGCAAGTAACAAAAAAAATCTGTCAATGGACAAAATATTTGGACACTTCAGTCTATTTGGGCAGTATGTGTGACTTGTCTGTTTGACTGTGTAAACTGTGGTTATTACATATAACTTATGTTAGACATAAACCAAACTTACTGTTAAACTTACAATAATATAATGCTGTATCAAATTTAAAAAAAATCTAAAGAAATAAATTGAGTAAAAATCAAACATAATTTTGTTTTAAATTTCGTCAAAAAACATACGTTTAAATTACATACGATAGGAGAATGCCAAAATTTTACTGTTACATCTTTGTATGCCACATATTTGGTTTAATTTTGTTAATTATAATAATAATTGTTAAAACAATAAATCTTGCAATGTTATTTCTTAATTCAGACTTATCAATTTTTAAATTATCAAAAGCTAACATTAAAAATAATAATTTTAAAAAATAAAATTATATATACAATCACTTATAATAAAATAAGATAATGCCAAAATTAGTCATTAATGATAATCTCCAAAGGGATTCAGTATCTTTGGTTTGTCAATATATACAAAATCGCCACACAAATAAACATTAAGAGAATAAATTAATGAACTAAATCAAATATTGCTCGCGATAAACGACATATTATTATGGCATCTAAAATAATAAATAATACTCAATATGAGATCAGAAACGAACTAAGCAATGATTATTTGTTTATCTAAGCACCGTATAGGCCTAAAATCATAGATGCAGCTAGGTTCCGGAGAAATAACTACTTTATTGGAACTATTTATTACTGTTTTTTAACTATTACCAAACTTAATATGTATTATTAGAGATGTGATATATTATAAATGTAACACAAACCGTGCCTAGCTGCGACTATGCCTAAACTTTAAAGTAATCTATGCTGACATAGAATTAATAATTAATCTAGCATAACTCGAGCATAATATGCTTTTCTACAGTATATCCTACATAATTATAGTATATAATAATAATAATAATTTCTATAAAATATTGACACTTAACATTGTGCATATATAAACATATTAATATGCATGATAGATATATTTGGAACAGTCAGTAATTTAAGTCATTATCGTTTGCACAATTGGCTCACTGAATACTTGCTTAACGAAATCTGACTGGCTGACCCTTTTTTAAATTATAAATTTTTATATTAAATAAAAAAAATATATAAATTAATATTAAATTATTAATATAATTGATACCTTCAATTGAAGTGTGATTTTTGTATATTATTTATATACAAAGTAAAAAAGTATTCAGAGGGTAACCATGTCAGCATCGTGTAGCATTTACAAGGCACAAAATAATATATCAGGATAAAAATATGAATGTAAACATCTAAAACAATTATATACTCTGACATACGAACATTACAGGAAGGTAAGCGAAGGAAACTTTCTATAATTGAATAGGAATTTTAAGGCTGATATGAATTATTATTATTTTAGGGAATATAGTTTATTTTACTATGAGATTCAACTAACATTGTGTCTAGGATATAGGGGAATGAGTGGGCTTAGTACTAAATAATTACTAGCAACATTTTATTTCATAAAAAATCTATTCTGAAAATGTTTCCGTATTGAATTGTAATTAATGAAATGACAAAAAAATAATATATAATACAATATAATTAATATAATACTTTATGGTTCCTGCTAAAAAACTTAAAAAAAAAAATGAAATAAAATGTTGCCAGTAAGGGATTTTCTTAATAGTTAACCATCGATAAGGGGGATAAAATTGAAATATTATTACTATCTAATTGAAACATCTTAACAATTTTAACACTTTACACTAAATCTTGAATTTCGAAAACCACTTATTATAATACTGACATATTTACTACGGCCTGTTGCAACCTTTGCATTATTTTTATTCGAAAATATATTTTTATAATTATAAATATTGTATATATGTAATTGAACAATTTTCAATGCGATTAATTACCAAAAAGAATGAGATATCCATGATTGCTGAAATTTCTTTGTTTCTGGAGAAATATAGTTAAACATTATATTTTATATGTTATCTGTCACGCCAAAATTAAAAGTTGGCCGATTGGCCCTTATTTCTTTTAGGAAATGTTTCTTAAATTTTGACTAACAATTATTATAGCAAAAGTCCAACAGGCCTACAGATCGGAATACAGATTAAAGATCTAACTATTGAATAACTATTGAGCTATATTGTTAATTTGTATTGTTTTTTTTTATCAATTTATTTGTGTGCTTCCCCGTCAGCCTGGCAACTGTTTATCGTCCATCCGTACACTCCCCACCACTATCAATTGTATTTGAAGTAAATGTAGACTGATGACACGAATTCACTAGCTAATATAATTTTTCACTCATATTTTATTAATATATAACGCCGATAGGTTAACCCGACTAATTTAAAAAACTATATTATAATAAAAAAAGAGTAGCAATATACATATATTAATTTGCCCTAAATGAGTCAATTTCGAAGACGAGTCAATAATTTTTTAAATAAGTGTAAAAAAAAGTTATACTTAGCAATAATTATATAATTTTGTTTGTAGTCAGGTTAATATAAACTTTCATTATATTATATACAATAAATATATAATATCATATCAACATTTACTTCTATATGCAGCCCGATCACATCCGTCTGTTTGTGAGACGTGAGCGATACTAAATATTTTACACGATTTAATACTTATTTTTATATAGATTTAAGCAGTGTATCGCTCGGCTTCTCAATTCTCACGCCATTGAAGAGACAATTGTAGAATTTTTGATATGCGAGTAAGTAACGAAAAAATGTGGATTATTTTCATTATAAAACCACATTTTTATCTCTTTTTAGTAACATTTATAATTATTATCTACGTAATTCAGATATTACATCAAAATATACTGTGCTACTAACTCGCATATCTAGTATGCACATAATGGGGCAGTACAAAAATGATAATTAGAAAAAAATATATAAATATATAAAAGAAACATCGTAAATAACCAAAAAAAAAAACATTACCATAACAGTAATAAAGAAAAGTATTATAAAATACCCAAGATAAATATAAAGCTTCATATAAACCATCCCATTACCATGTCATCCTACCCTACTGTCCCCCTGTCCTCCTGTCCTCCTACCACTGTCGTTTACGCGACGTGGAAGCACTGGCACTATGCAGGTGGGTGTCAGGAGCGCGGAGCCTCCCTACCGTTAGGTACGGCGGGGAACACCGGACCACGTACTGCCTCTATGTAGTCCTTTATTAGAGTTGCGATTTGATATGCCTGTTGGATTTGTAAGAAGTTTGAAAACATTTTTGTGATTAGCGAATAGTGAAATTGTAAATACTGATTTAAATAATGACTGCGACTATAAACCCGATAATTGGGGGTTCGATTCTTACTCAGTGGAATGAAATAGCTAAACTTTTCATTTCCTCATTCCGGTAACGAGGTGTAGAGCAATCATTTAGCATTTGTGACAGGACTCGAAAGCGGGGAGCTCACTTATCGCGCCCCTGTGATGATATCTTAAATATAGTGCGGCATACAAGTCGTGTCCGAATTGAAGTTAGCTGTAGATAACTGCACAGATTTGATTTTAGAATGTTAGTTACTTTTCATAATGTTCTTCCTAAGTGTACAATGCGTAAAAGTGCACAAAATATAACTTCAGGACGGCTGTAACTCGTCGACTAAACAGTATACATTCTACACAAAAATGATAAAATATTCTATCCCAGACGCGTACCTGGTCGTGGACGTGTACGTACCTGATCCGTGGACAACACAAGTTTAGCATGTTTCCTATCTGCCCTGGTCACCAGCAGCAGGGCCCGTGGTGCGGGAGACACTGCCAGTAGCTGGTCGTGGTCGTGGGACACGAGGGCGGCGCGCGAGCCTCGTCGCAGCAGGGTCAGTCCCCGCGCGTCTACGGCCAGCCAGAGGGAACGTGGCCAGTTCGATGTAAACGATTGCTGTGGGGGAAATGTGTTATATATTTATTATTTCGCAAAAATATGAAGAAGAAAAAGAAAATATTAAGAAAAGAAGTAAAAATAGCAAATATAACATAACATATTGGTAAGTTGTCGTTTATTAATAATGCTTTATAGAAATTAATGAGTTTTAGTGCGTTAAACTTTTTATTCAGGTACACAATATTCAGAAGAATTTCAATAGTTTTTTTTAAATTTAGAAACTACAAAGTTATATTGGTTATTAATAAACTAATTCTGTACTTGCAATCAAAATCAAAATTTTTATATTTCATTAAGCATGGAGTTTGTGGAGAAAAAGAAAAGATATTGAAGAATAATAGAATATAAAGAAACAAAAATTACCATAACATCAAATATAGTAGCCTTAGTTAGAGGCCACGACGAGGCGAGGGTCAACGCGCGCTGCATAGCAGCGTGGGGCTCCGTGCCTCTCAGCGCGAGGTGGTGCAGACGCACGGCGGGCGCGGGGAGTGCGGGCGCAAGGCGCGGGGGAAGTACCGCACCAGCTGCTGCTGAACACTCCTCGCCTCCGCCCAGGCAGTCGCCCTTTACTACTTGCGCATGGAGCGCTGCTAGCATTACCTGGGGAATGTTGCTTGTAAATTATAGGTGGGAATAAAAAAAGTTAAATTATTTATTATTAGTTAGTTAAAGTCACATACAAAAACAACCAAAATAACAACTCACAGCTTCATCAGTTTCAATAGGAAGACGGTCGTGTCGCACCGCGTGCAGTACTTGATAGTAAAGAAGCTCCATCTCGGCCACACACGCCGTGTGGAGGGGACGCTCGCCGAGGAACAGACGCTTTTTGAATACTAATCTGTACGGGTAAAATAAAAACAATATTTTTACTTAAAAAAAAACATGGTTGATTATCATTTAAATTTTGTAGTAAGCTCCGATGACTTTATATTACATATATTAAAATTACATATACTAATTCTCTAAATCATGTACAGTCGTCTTTATCTGCGTAGTCATTCTTCTTCAAATAAAAATCTACTGAAAAGTATTACCAGTCAGACGTGGTCCGTCGATGGCCCAAACTGTAAAAAAAACCTTAACAAAAACAAACAAAACTCAAATTACCTGCAAGCAGCAGCAGTAGCACCCGCTTTCTCCCATCGTGCAAGAACGTCACCCGCACGCTCAGCGCCGCCCAGCGCACGCTCGCCCGCACCCGCTGGACTTGAGTTAGCGCATACTTCATATAACGCATAACCTGTGGTAGAAATATTAATATTTTATTTACGTATTAATGTTATAAATCTGAAAATTTGTTTGGTTATACGCACTTATCGATGAGTTATGCCCGACTGGAAGTTAGCTGTAGAGGGCTGCGCAGTTTTGATTTAAGGATAATTTTTGGCTTTGATCATTTTCTTCCCGGGTGGACAATTTTGTTTAGAGAACTTTAGAGAACTTAACTTACTCGTACAGTACTTTAGAGAACTTAATTAATTACCAGTAGCAGCATCAGTAAGCCCGATCTTGTCCCTCAACATGGCGACCAGGTGGTCGGCGGTGGCGGCGGGCCCGAACACCAGGCCGTGCTGCTTGCCGTCTAGCAACAGTACGCGCACGTGCATGGGGCGCCGCGCGCTCGCGCAGAGCAGCTCCTCCTTAGAGGGGGCCGAGAGGCGCCGCGGGACTTGAGCTATGCTTAGCGCTACCTGGTTGTTATTATTAATTCACTCTTTTTATTCTAATCATATATGTGGATAATGGGAGATATTTGTATTATTTTATCCAAGAATTAAAAAAAGATTATTTTCAATGCAGTAACCCCAATCTAATCTAAGAGAATAAAATAATCTGATATGAACATTTCTATAGTAAACTAAATCATATAATTAAGAAAAAAATTAAGAATGTACAATGTAGGAACTTTTTTTTTCTCACCTGTTCAGCCCTTCTCGCAAATTTTCCCTCCTCAGACGCGTGTAGCGCCGCCGCGCGGTACCTCAAGTGCGCTAACAATAAACGTCGTAAGGGCTTCGCGGGAGGCAAAGCTGCACCCACCGCCGCACAGAGCAACGCCCAGTGACGAGCTGACACGCGGGAGTTGGGCTCTGGGTGATCTGTGGTCTGGGGGTTTTAAATTCAAAGTTTTAGAAAACGTATAAACAATTTTGACTTAAAATCTTAAACCTTTAAACCTTTATATAAATAAAATTTAAATAGTGTATATTTAGTTTTATACATTTTAAAGACGCGACTACCAATGGACTACTGCAAAAATATAAAATAATTACACTACACATTATATACATTATATTATAGAAGTTATAAAAATTTTACTATGATTGAGATACTTTTTTCTTGAGTCTTTAGACCAGTTAGGCACGAAAAAATTGAATTAAATAATACGGTCAAAAATGTAAAAACTAAAACTATTAACTATTACGGTATATAAAATATAAACACAATTATAATAAAAACTAACCTGCTTAATAAGCTGAGCATACAATTCACAAAGCAGCGTGTCCTTCTGCAGGCACCGTTGTAGCAGCGCCTGAGCTAGGGCGACACGGTCGTCACTATCCTCAGTGACCACCGAGCTGCTGCTATTGCTGTTGCTGCTGGCGAGGTTGTTAGTGCTGCCCTCGTTGTGGGTTAGGCCCGCGTGGCTCATTATGTCCTTGGGAATTGAGTTTTTAGGTTATTTGCTTAAATTCTTACCAAGTCTGTGGGCCAGGATAAGTAGGGCAAACAAAAAAGTAAAACGTAATTTTTAATTTACTATTTTTCATGTCTTTAAATGTGCATTCTCTTCTAATGAGATTTGAACTCTAAATTAACGTATAAATTCTTATACCGGTTAACTCTTGTTATAATATATTAACTACTTACTACTACTACTACTTATAATTATAGTACACAAAAACAAAGAATATTATCTATGACATATAACACTCTATATTTTATATAGGCGACTATTAAATACAACATTCAAAAAACTGACAGTCATTTCAAATTCAACTGGTTTCTTTATCGATAAATACCTTAAATATCTGCATAGCCGCGACCTCCTCGGCTTCGTTGAGCTTGGTGAGGCTGTGGGGTAGGCTGCGCGCCCAGCACCAGTAGGCGGCGGGGAAGTTCTTGTAGCTCTCGCCCTGGCCCTCTGAGGTTATGTCCAATCGGACACGTTCCAGGCGGTGCTTGCTGAGTCTGTAAATATTTTGGAGAATATTCTAAATTGTACATTGAAGTATAAATGTTTTTTTAAATATTGTATTAGAACGTTATATAACAATAAAGATCATTTTCAAGAAATTCCATATGGAAGTGTAAAATATTACTGGATTTGAACGATCCGAAAGCTGGCTGACTTACACGTTTAAATAACATCATTATATACTTTTTTTGCTATTTATTAACAACAATTCACGTGACCAAAACACTTTTTATAGAGAACATTGTCAAAAAAACATATTAAATCAACACACCTTCTCAAAGTATTCCTCAAGAAACCACCAGCAGACAGATCCTGGGGGCGTCTCAACAACGCTGAGTCTACTAGGGCCCTCCTAGCCGCCCTCAGAGCAGCTGCAAGTCGGGCCCTCTCTGACGCGGGGGCTGCCCTTCTGGGGGCCTCCTCCGCGAGGGAACCTCCTAACGCGGGGCTGTACGCCGCCATTAGCCAAGCCGCTTCTGATTTTTGTGCACATTCTAAGACAATACATCTGTGAAGGATATTGGATTTTTAGTGCACAATTACATGGATGTTTTTATTGTTATTAATTGCAGCAATTGAATTTGATCAAATAAAGTACAAATTTGGGTTTCTCATATTTACTAGCAATGTCTTTCTTAAGCGTAAAGTGGAGCATTACATGTTATATGTCACTAACTTGACGTTGTTTAAGCCACACAATATTATTAACTTCAATTTAGAAATGTACAATTTTAAATAAAATAAATATTTTCTTACCGTAACCCATCGTGCTGTCCATGATGAGTCAAACTAAGCGTCAAGCCGTTATCCACTGGGTCCATGAGAATGGCGGCTATATTTGTATAAGGATACTCTGCTAACACTACTTTGTCAGCCGGCCGAACTAACACTACACCTTCTGCACCAACACCGAGAAGTACATTTGGACCTGAAGAATAATTAAAATTATTATTGAAATAATTGAATATGGCTAGGGTTAAATCGACAATCGATCAGTTTAACAGTTTAACCAGCTGGAAGTTACTGGTATACTAGAGTTACTAGATAGCGGTGTAAATTTGATTCCATTTGCTATTACATTTGATTATTTTTTTCTATAGTGAAAAATGCGATAAAGTTATAGAAAGAAAGCGTGATTTTATGGTGGCTTTATTGTATTTCGACTAAACATTTACTTATTCATTGTGAATAATTGGAAAGATTAAAATTTAAAAATTATTGTCATTTGATAATTGCAGTTTACTTAAAAATTACATTTAAAGCAAATTATTACTTAAAACAGGTGGTATTTAATAGAGTCCAATGTCCACTTAATAATATAAAACTAATAAAATTAATTATTATAACAGCATGAAGCTGATTTAATTTGATTTTATAAAATTAATTGTGACCATTGAAACACTGCTGGAAAATATTATTTCAATGTAAAACGTAAGTTCAATTCTCTTTCGAGTTAAAGAATATTTTTTTCTATGCCTTGACAAGATTAAACAATTAAATTATCTTACCATGAGCCCAATACCCCTTATAGGTGACGGGGAACAGAGTAACTCCATACAATGGATACTGCATCACACATGATAGGTACAATGCCTTGGCTGTTAGTTCAGCTCTCCCGGCGCCGTACTGACGATGAGCTTGCGCTAGGATAGTAGCCTAGAAATGGTAGAAATTAGGTGAATAACAATATTTTCTGCTTTTTTTAAAAATATACTTTATATTTATGTTTTAAAAATAGTTTATTTGAAAAGTTTGAGAAAAGCTATTCTAGTGCAAAGACTTGGTTTTTTTTCTCCAAAATATAAAAAAAAGCGGCGTAAAATGTAGAATGGAGGACCTTAACACTAAGTCCTCTCTGCCTACCTAGCTATCAACGGAATAAAATGACAAAAAAAGAATTGTAAGTTGACTTTTTATCACCAAGATCACAATTTTTATAAATCAATTCTTCCACTCACCCACATATGCGGAGCTCGTTGTTTAGCTATCCTCGGCGGCAGGAATTGGTCGGGATGCGCGTAGTAGGCGCGTGTGTGGGGCGGCGGCGGGCTGGGCGGGGGCTCCCCCAGCGATACTTGCGCCTGAAGCCCTGCCAGCTGGAGGGCCACCTTCTCTGATACGGGGAACTCGTCCATCTGTTGAGGTAAATTAATTTTATGTGATGATATGGTATTTTAAAAAGGAGGAAATAAGAAATTGTTCAAAGACGCTAGATACGCTCTCCAGCGTCAATATAAAAATTAATTAAGCATCTTTTGCGGTATTTAATTTTTTCTTATAATTTATTATAACATGCCCAATCACAAGAAAAAATAAATTTTATAAAAATGTTTATTTTCATGTTACCAATAGATAAAAAAATTAAGACTAGGATTACGTAGACATCAAACAAGACAATAGAGCAATAGGACATATAACAATAAAAATTCCGTACCTTAACAACACTATGAACAGCTTGAGCATATAGTAGAGCAACTTCCACAGGATCATGTGGCAACTCCCGACCACCGCGGAACAGTCTACGTTTGAACACGAACCGGTTGTCAGCTGAGCCACCGCCTGGACCTTGTTGCCTAATAGGAATTGATAAAGATATATACTATGGGCAAGATTTTAAGGACCAGTGAAAATTCATTAAGTATAGGAATAGTGATATCATTTACACTTTTCTTTTGTGAGTTAAAACCAATTTCAAAAGATATATAATTTTCTACAAGTAATATTAATATTTTGTGTGGTTGTATATTTTATTGCAGTAAAATCCTTACCCTTACTTACAACTATATATAATAAGCTCTCCAAGTATCTTCCGCAATCAATTAAGTGGAGCAATGAGTCATATATCTCACACAACGATCACATCACACATGTACTGAGTAAGTATGAAGTTTTCTTTCTGCCCTTAACATATATTATAAACATGAAGTAAAAAAAGAATACTCACATCTCCCACCCAGCGATCACGTCATACAAATACTGCGTCGCCCGAACATGTTCCTCCGTGCCCGCTCGTTGCTGGTACACGGCCCATCCTGCCCTCGCTGCAAGTCCTAGCTTGTCTGCGAGGCGGGACGCGGCTGCGGCGGCCGTGTCTGCCGGGTGCACGTCTATAGCCTTTGTGCGGCCGTCAAGGAAGAAGAAACGGCATACTATGGTGCCTAGACGACGCATTGCCTGTAATTGTTTGTTTTTGGTTAGGTTCGTTTCGGGAAAGAGAATGAGATGATGATGATGATGAGAAATAAAATTTTACTAAGATAAATCAAACAATAAACCAACCGCAATTTCAACAGTACTAGGGGGCAGCTGCCTCGGCGCGGCGCCCCTACAGTTATCCAAGCACCACTGCGCACAATGAGCCGCACGCGCCGTGCTCGACACCGAAGCTCCCGACGCGCCCGACGCGGCCGACGTGACAGACGCGACTGAGGGCGACGTGACGGGGCGCGCGCGCGCTCGCAGCCACGAGCAGTAGTAGCGCGCCAGTCCTCTGCTCGGTTGCCAGGCAACGGCGCACAGGCAGAGGATCAGCCAGACTCGCTCGGACCAGTCTTCTACTGGGCAGTCTGTTAGCTGTTGGAGTTATATTGTGTTGTAGGTTAACAACATTTTAAACTTTTACAAAGGGGTTATGTTACAGGTTAAAGATATTTTGAAAAATATTTCCTTTTTGTTAATTTTAAAATTATTAATAAAATGTACTTAGTATGTATTTTACGTCTAGAAAAAAAATCTACCTATTAATATTTATTAAATAAAATTATTGATTTCAATTATTTAAAACACAGTTACTTTGTATACCAATTCTCAATTTCAAGTATCTAAATGATAAATATGGCAAACATTTTCAAATATACACACCTGTCTAACACATTGCACTAGAATCTCATCACGTAGTTCCTCCCGTTCCAAACCTTTGCCAATAATTGATTGTATAACTTGTGTCTCCTTTTCAGCGGTTAATTCTCCTCTCATATAGCGGCATAGATCCTGTTAAATAAATCATTGCACTTAATCACAATACATTCATAACAATTAACAGTGTAAGGTTAGGCCAACTAAGTTAGATATAGTAGTATTTTTTAAATAAACAATATAAATAGAGAGCTATCTGCCTACTATTAATTTTTAACTATCAATTAACATTGACAAAAAGGCTTCAGATAAACAAAATAAAACATTATGGTCCTTTGAGCCGGATATCCATCAGCCACGTGACATGTGATGTGAACTAGAATTAAACTAAAGTTGCCTTAAATATGTGGTATGGTGTTTACCAGCTTCACGAAAATAATAGGAAAAATCGAGAGAATATATTTTACTCCCATTTTTTGCTTTTCGCTAAATTTGAGACTTTAATACAAAATCTTACAGTCATACACATTAGAAACAAAAATTTATTACTAGTTAAAATATAACTATCTTTCAAATAAACTTACTCTAAATATATTAACAGCAGCGGTAACACTGTCGGGGTCGTGTAACTGAATATGCGAGGTGGGTATGTTATTGCCTTTGTGATATGTTATCATCTCTTCTTTGGTCAGTAGCTCCATTGACTTGCTCTTGCGGGTCAGGGTAGCTATTATTGTACCTATAAAGAACGTTGGTTACTTTGTTTGTTATATTTTTTTAGAAAAAGAACATTTTTTCCATATTTATATTTTTTTCTTCTATATATAATCGACTAAGGGATGTATTTATTTATAATTTTGAGGAGCCAGTAATAGAGAATTTCTTATTAGAGATAGAGAGAGTTTCTTATTAAATTCATTTCGAACAAGTAGTGCTTAAGATTAGCAAATAAACTCAGAATCTTCATTTGTGTAGAGTAATAACTTAAAAAAACAATCAATTGTAAACCTACCTTCAGGCGACCTAGGATGGTCATTAAAGTACATTTTGGCGAATTCGCTTAAATCATTAGGTGAATCAGCAGGGGCGTCGCTAGGTGCAGTCTCAAGTTGGTGGAGACGACGTTCCACACGCTCTTTGCGACGCGCGTTGCGTTCTACGTTCTGGTGGATTGGATTTTATTTATTTTATTAGAGAGTCAAATGTATATTAATGTGTCCGCTTAAACTTATTTTTATATTATAGCCAAACGTAAGTAAATATATCAAAAAATATTAGATAAAATAATAAGTATCATATGCCATTTCTAACACCTTTATCATGACAATCGTTTAAGTTTTGGTGTGAAAGCGTAACAAAGACACTTACAATCATATAAATAATATTAGTATGATTAATGACAAATAGTGTGGCGTTATATTATTAATCGATTTTTTAAATAAAATATTTCAAAAACATCGAATAAAAATCTTTTATGATATAAAACCAATAATTGGTATAGCAATTAAAACAATTAAAATCCATATTAAACATCCATAACATAAAGAAAACTAACATTAGCATCTCCATTCAGCATGGGCGGTGGACTCATACAAGAGTCAGAGGGTATTGGAGACGATATATCGTTCATTTCCGGTGACGTTAAGTTGCTTGGTAACGGTGGGAGTGGCACATCTGGTTCAGTTTCTTGTTCTTTGATGAATCTAATAAAAAATATATTTTACTATTATAACTGATGAGATGATTTTAACTGGAAATATGAAGCTTGGTGTCTTTAAAAAAAACGGTAAATCAAATTAATTAACGGTAAAAAAAATCAAAAATAGAGGTAACTCTGACCGCTGGTACCATTGTGCTGCAGTGGTTATGTTAACGTGATGCAATATAATCCATAGCCTTCCTCGATAAATGGACTATTTATTGCAAAGAGAAAAGTGAGTGAGTGGCGGAACTCAACGCTGTGCTTTGCTTCGTTACCAGAGCGAAAAAATGAAAATATTAACTATTTCATTTCCTCGAGTGGAAATCTAACCCATACCTTGTCGCGTTTCCAGTCGCACGCTTGTCCCACGTTTAAAAAAATAAATAAAAAAAAGTAAATATTATTTTGTATGCCTCACCCATTACTCTCCGGTGCGTTAGCGGGTGGTGGTGGTGGGGACGTCGGCAATACTTCTGGATTCGATCGCGGTATTACCGATTCATATATTGGCTCTTTATCCTTAATTACAACTACTTTGCCATTCGGTATTATACCGTTTGTTAGCTCTGGCGGAGTTATATCTGTAGGAAAATAATTAGAATAACATATTTTTTTATCAACAAATAAAACTATTAATATCATAATATGAACTAAATATAATATAATAAATTATTTCACTAAAACTTACGATTTTTTAAAAGCAAAACGATGCACATAATATTTCATTATTTAATTTTTATTTTCTTTTAAAAATAAAATATATAGTCTAGAATCTATATATTAAAATACTTATTACTATCATACCTTTGACAGCAGGCGGAGGAGGGGGCGGTCCAGCTGGCTCAGGAAGGGAACATATAGGTGGAGGGGGAAATATCGGGGAACCTTCCACCGTATCCTCCAACAATGGAGGAGGTGGCATAATCAATGATGACGACATCACATCCCCATTGGTCAATGACGACGATACGTCACGCGGTGACATGCCGTTTGACGTGACGCCGTTGGTCATTGATGACGTGATTGAAGACGTCATAGATGACGGCATGTTGGGTTGGTTGATTGATTGTAAGGCGAGGGTGGACGGTGGGGGAGGCGGTATCGCATCGGAAGGCGCCCCGTCTGGTTTCCGTTCTACTTCTGTTTGTTTAGCTAGTTCTTTCATCTCTTCGGCTAGTACGTTTTCAAGCTGTAAATGTTTATACAATTATGAAAATAGTTCAAAAATGGAAAAATAATATTATTGTAAATGAAATAAAAATAACACTGATCAAACATGAGTGGAAAGCAGAAACCATAATATCCAAAATAAAGTTCACTATGCCACAAAATTCATTCCACTTTTTCTATCAAATGTTGGTATTACTGATTTTTAAAAGCATAAATATTAACTTCTAAATTCTTTATTTATTTGCACACACTTAAAATTTATTTACATTACATCTTTTTTTATCTGTGGAAGCTTGGTTAATTTAAGTACAAAAGAATAACTATACTATTTGTTTCAGCCTTTCAACGTCCACTGCTGGACGTAGGCCTCCCCTAATTCTCGCCACTCCGTCCGATCCTGCGCCCTTTGAATCCAGCGGATTCCCGCTGTCTTTTTAAGGTCGGCGGTCCACCTGTCAAAAATATATATATAAAACACTATACCTCTTGATCCAAATCATCAGCCAGCCTCTCCATATCGTCACCAATTTCCGCTATAGTGGGTTGATGGGCTGGTTGACCATCAGGAGCTCCTCGTTGAGCTGGCACGTCCGCCAGGAAGTCGAACAAGTTGTCCAGGTTGACTGATTCAGCCCGAGGACCTGTGCACGATATGTTGCGGAGCTGGTCCGCCATGGTTTCTAGTTCGGCTCGCTCTTGTTCCGCTTTTTCTGCTAAACTGTTTGTTGGAAAGTTGGTTAGAAAAATGATATTTATTTATACGATGCGTACGCTATAATATGTGGTTACTATAATATAATATTATTAGTTTTATCATGTTGTAGGTAAAAACTGGTATTGGTGGAATAGCTTAAGGAAACTTAGTGCCTAATATATAAAGCACTTTATTTACTTTTTGATGTTATTTTTTCATGATGTTATTTTTTGATTATGATAAAAAACACAAAACTTACCTATTCCTCTCTTCCCTCAGCTTAATCTCCTGGTTAACCCTCTTCATTTCACGCAACGCAGCGGCAACTTCCCTCGCAAAAGCACCACGTAAGTGCCGTTGTAGAGTTAAAGCCGCACGTCGTAGCCGCAGGAAGGACGCGCGGTCAAACCAGCCACGCCACGCCGCCTGTAACACGATAGCTGCGCGACGCCATTGGAGATATTGACGACGTTTTATTGAGCCCTTGTACCACTGAAAGAAAATAGAAAATATTTTATAATGGAGTAAATAGTTTGATACTTCAAAGAAACTAAAATAGTATAAAATTGTCTAAAGTATAAAGTGTTAAGAAAGTTGTGAAAACGTAAATACTTTTAAAAAAAATTAAGCAAAATTATGGTTTTAACTTACTTTCTGAAGAAGTAGAGCTGAAGACTGCAACAGCGCTGACCTCTTCGCCTCGAGCGGACCGTGAACTGAACTCCTCATAAATATCTTAGTGTGTCCTATTTGCCAGTCATTTTCTGGAGCATTTACTAAGTCCATTATTGTTCTGCAAATGTAAGACAAAGAAATAATTATTAATATTATTAACCAGGAAATTAAAATAATGAGATAATAGCAGTTTCCTCGGCATATATTAATTATTTATACGCATATTAGACCAGGCACCAAAGTAACGGTTGTCCTAATACTTCTAAAAATGATCTTCACATACTACATAATTACAAGAAATTTTGTGCAAACTGGCGGATCTTAACATTTCTCTTTATTTTGCCAGACCGGAGCAACAAAATAATTAAACATTCAGTGAATAAAATACAAAAAATCATTCAGAAACTATAATCTAGATTAGAATCTATTTACCCAATATCCGGATCGATGGGCCTAGGATGTTTCAACAAACATCTATATCTCGCTTTGAACATAGGCGCAGGCAAGTGTACAGGGAAACCATCACGTCGTATACGCACTATTTCATTCATGCCTAGATATCTTAGCTGTTCCAGGACGAGCTGGTCGTTGTATTTACCAGCTACTTTGTTCTCGTTCGGTTTTATGCATCGGACGTACCTGAGGCAAAATAGCTAGTGGTAATAATTAGATAGATAATTAATGTAGAAACTTCATTATGTTTCCGCATAGATCTGCTGTGCTGTCTCTACAGCAGACCTATTGTCAAGACAAATTGTTCTTTCTGCCCAATTTTCGAAACATTGCATGTTCAGCGTGGAACTCGCGAAGCTTTGTGTACTAGAAACAAAAATACTTTTACTGTTGTCATTTCCATGTGAGAATGGGTTGCAACTAACATATTAACTTTTTTGGTAAACATAGAGACATAACTGCTGATATGTTCTATTAAATAAATTATATATTGTTTTTATTTCTTACCAAACATCAGTAACCTGTAACATATCGACCAATGACTGCAGTTGTGCTCTAAATGTATCGACGACAGTGGGTCGTCCCTTTGAGGTGCCGCGTTGCGTTGTACTCGTTGCACCAGGGCTTGAAAGCGAGATATCCTGCACAAGGAAATGAGGTATATTATTTAAAATGTCACATAAATTATACAAATGCAAATTATTAATAGTAGTTTTATCTTTTCCCTGTATAATATGGTAGTCTAATCTATATATAGTAGGAAGGATAATTTAAAAAAAAGGAAACTACACATAATTATATACATTTTTCTATACTTACATGGCCAGGAGGAGCCAAATCTTGTACATAATCCGCCAGCTCCCTCACAAAAGGATTGGCAGATCTACTCAAATGGTCAATAAATGCATCTTGTTGGGTATCTCTATTCTTGTCGACAAAACCCTGAACGCTATAAGTAACTGTGCCTGCGTAGTGCTGGACTCCAAATTCCTCTTCCCATTTCCGCCTGGAACCTTTGACGAAGCTCTGGTGGTCCCCGAACTCGCCTTGTATGTTTGTTAGGTAAGCGCCGTCGGAACCCTGGGAATTCGATATATTTTTGGAATTTTAGCTATGCAGAAAATTTATGATTGTCTATTTGTTTTCATTTCATTTATGTTATTTACGATTCTAGCTCAGCAGTAAAAATTATAAAAAATAAGTTTAAAACAGTTTTTTATTTGAATATATTTTAATAAACAGTATTAATTGTTCCAATATAGTGATGTCAAATTAAAGTTATTATAATCACCTTCGGCATATGACACTGTTCACTAAGCAGCTTTAGCAAACTTCTAGGAGGTTTTTCCAACAACTCCAAGCACGCTGCATTATCAGTAAACTGAATCTGGTTGTATTTGATGCCTTCTTGACGATACTGAAAAATTAAAATCCATATAATCATATAAGAAAGAGACTTGTATGTTATTAAATAATGTACAAAATTACATATAAACCCTTAAAAAATATAATAAGCTTTATCAAAATCAAAATATTCTTTATTCAAATAGATTATATTAACCACCAACGCCTCGAAAGGCAATTCTGCTGAGAAGAGCCAGCAAGAAATTCAACAGTTGCTCTTTTCAATATTAAGGTTACAATTTTATTGTTCAAACAATAATACAATAATAGCTATCCTTCATGAAATTTACATAATTTTAATCAAAAACATTTTAATCCTTCAACACGTATCATACTGAGTTAGTCTTTATAATAAATAATAATTAATAACTCACAATTTCCTGCTCCAACGCAAACACATAATTATTGAAGAACATATGCAATTTCTCATTAGCATAATTGATGCACAGTTGCTCTAGGGAATTGGCTGCAAAGTTCTCAAAGCCGAATATATCTAGAACACCTAGGGCTCGTCTGGCCTCTCTTCCTGGCGCTGAGCAGCTGTTGACATGGCGGACCAGCCATGCAAATGTACGAGAATAGAGAGCCCGGGCCATTGCGTGACGGTTTTCACGAGCCTGGGAAAGATATGTCATATTTTTAAAATATATTGAAAAAATATATGGCACATTAAAATCTGTATGTGTTATGTAAGCTTGTCTCATAATATAAACAATTATTATAATTTTGTAAATCATCTTATAAATGAAGTACTCAAATGAACAAAGGTATTAAAGAATTCCATAGTTTAGAACGATTTTATAAAACTTCTCAACAAACCTCATGTAACCGCAGCGGTATATCAGTAACGTTCCCTCTAACATTGATCTGTCGTTCCAATAACACCCGCTGTGCGGTGGGCGGGGCCAGGCCCAGTAGGGCGGCGACAGCGTCCACTGCTTCCGAGTCTTCTGGTGCTAGGGTTGTTCTTTCACCATCTATATCCTGAGATGGGAGATTGGGCTTTAATTACCAGATTCAATATAATAATTTGAAGATATTGTGATTTTAATATTAATATAGTATTTAATATATTCAAACATTTTATGAAATAAGTTATTAAATTTTTTATGGTGGAGATGGAAACTGACATCGGCATCCTTGGGTATAACCATGATCTAATTCAAAGGGCCTTAACCTACTTTCTTTATAAGAAAAAAATATTGTCAGCAATGTTTTCCTTAATAATAAATACCGCAAAATTATTTATAATGTCTAATTACGTCACTTTGTACTGGAATAACCACTACACCAACATTTCTAGATATATACAGTTAATATAATTGAAATTTATCATATAAAATATGAAGCTTATTTTGTTCAATATCTATCACTTTTACGTAGTACCGAAACTATATACTTGAAATTAATAGTTGCTAATTATCTAAGCAAATCTGCAGATAGTAGTTTATTGCTGACATTCCAAAAATAAGAAAGGAATCGAAATAACCTAATAAAAAAAATAGTATTGGAAGAATACAATGATAAAAAAAAACAAATACTTTTCTAATAGAAACAAATAAATATTACAACTCACTTGAAACTGTATATTCCCCAACCACAGAACAGCAGCCAGTACTTTGAACAGACCCTCACACATGTGCAAAGGGACTTGCAACACTGTCAGTGCAAGTTGTAGAGCTTCCAACTTGCCCTGTTCTCCTCCTCGACCTTTCCTTGCTTCGTCATCTTCTGGTCTTAGATATTTGTATTGAATGTCGTCTCGTAACCGTAGTGTATTCCGTAGTTCTGTGTTATGCTGAAAAAAGAATATTTTTTTTAGCTTCACGCTGTAATACCGCATAAAACAATATTCTATTCTAATTATGAGAACAAGAAATTTAGTGATAAGATTCTCCATTTCTCAGTTTCCAATTATCGCGATTCCATTCATTTCATTCCATTGCAACTTGAATAATGGAACTCAATGTTTGTCTTGTTGCCAAAACAAAGAAATTAAAGCAATTACTTATTTTTTATTTTCTTAAGATTCAATTACGTTTTCTAGATAAGAACTATGCATTAAATGACACCACTAAATATATAATCTCACCTTAGCCCCCTCAACCAATTGGTAGAACACGTGGTAGTTGGTCTCCCTGGGCGCCGGGCCGGTTATCCTGGCGCGTTCCAGGAGGAAATCCCTCAAGACAGCCCCTCTGATCCCTCCCCGATGGTCGAGTCTTACTTCAACGAATTTTCCGAAACGTGACGAATTATCGTTGCGTACGGTTTTAGCGTTCCCTGTAACAAATTGTTTCTCAGCAAAGAAAAAAATGTAGCGATCGTAAAGATAAAAATAAAAACATCTACGTTTTTTTCCGTTTTTAGGAAGCGTTTCCTTTTTTATCAACTTCACGCTGTAACCCGCATGTAACAGGGTAGGCAGAGGGAACCTAGTGTTAAGACACTTCGTTCCTCACTATCCATCGAACTTTTGAGACATTCGTGTTGAAAGGCGAAACGCAACACGCTTAGCGAAGAAATTAAAATACTAATAAATACTAATTCATTACCCCGAGAGGAAATCGAACTCACAACCGTTGCGTTTACAGTTACACGCTTGTGCCACCACTCATGAATATTTTTGACCAATTAATATTTTTTTAAGTAAGTGTTTAATTATCATATACTATAACTATTTATAATATACATTAACATTATTAAAGAAAATTAAAAAAAAAACATCAGTGAACACATCTACCTACTTTCACACAAATAAAGAATAATAAATAACTAAAAAAAAAAAACTAGACCGTAAGCGAGATTGTCATTTTAATTAGAAGTAGAACAATCTTCAAAGTATGAATAAACCCAACAAGCAATCCTTTGGGAGTTTCCACATTTAAGGACAGGCAGCCACGTCGACGACGGGGAATGAATATAATTAAATTACTCTACTCTAATTGTGCCATGTTAATGATGTAATAACGCTTTAGAATTTTATTCCATGTCATATTAAAGTTACGAAATGTATGGCAGTGGGACGTTTTGAATTTATAAAGAATTTTAAATTTAAATATATATTTTTAAGATTTACGGAAGGGTTGCCGTTCTCTCCGGCTACTCCGCTAGGGATACAGCGTCAAGCTAAGTTATGTTTAAGGAAGAGAAATAAAGAATTTATCTGAGAGATATTTTTTTTACAATAATAGTTAAAAGTACTCTATTTGATAATTTGAAGCAGGTTAGTCGTGATGCAAGGGCACAAGAGTGGTATGGTATGGTAACGGAAGTGTCTTAAAAGGAACGGAGTGTCTTAACACAGGTTTCTATTCCCATTCTCACTCTGCCTACCCTGCTACGTGCTGGATTCAGCGTGAAGCTAAAAAATTATGTACAAACTTAAAGTTAAGTAAATTTGAATATTCTTAATTGTATATAGTTTTATAGTTTTTCATACCAAAAGCCTCCAGCACAGTATTCGCCTCCAGGATTTGCTGTTCCGCCCAAGAGGCCTGTCCTCCGGCCGCGCACAGATATTGCAAAATTAATTTAGTAGTTTCCGTTTTCCCTGCTCCACTTTCACCTGATATCACAACGGACTGATTTTTTTCGCCATTCTGTTGAATAATTAATATATTTAAATTTTATTATAATTGTGTAAACTATAGATAAAATAATCTTCAATTATGAATATTCTTAGATAAATATTATAAGTATATTAATGACTGGCCTCGCCACTCGTGGCGCAGGGGCCCAAGCGTGCGACTGTAGAGATGAAGGTTAGTGCTTTCGATTCCCACTCGAAGAAACGAAATATTTAATATTTTCATTTACATGCAATGCCTCCAGAATACGGCGAAAGGTGGGGAATGGAAGTGTCTTAATAGTAGTTTCTAGGTTCCCCTCAGCCTACCATGCGGGATATGTGCGGGATACAGCGTGAAGCTATATAAAAAAGTATATTAATTTGAACGTTGAAAATTTATTCACCTGTAGGGAGCTGTACGCCGACTCCGCTAAAGCGAACACATGAGGCGGTAGACTCCCAAAGGCCTTGCCACGGAAGTTTTGCATATCCTCCTGTAATTAGCGTGATGTTTACTTAAAAATTGTGATACGTAGAAAAATACGTAGAGCTAGGAGAATTTGTCGGTGTGGTGGAAAAATATTAAAAGTTATATACTTTTTCTTGTCTTTAAAACTTAATGATAGTAATTACATTTAAAGCTACAAATATACAACATTTTGCAATAAATTATTACAATTGAAGAAATAAATAAATATTTAAGCCTAATGTTTTATTACTCATTCAAACATAGAGTAAGTATGTACAATTGATATTTTATATTTTTATTACATTTTTAAAATAAAAGGCAAAACCAAAAACCGCAAAAAACTTTTAATTAAGAGTGTAATTGTTTTGAGGACACGTGAATAACTTTTATTCGCTCTCATGGTTTGCCCTTTGAGCCTTTTCCTCTTCCACATTTACACCTACGCACGTTTAGCTGAAGCTGAAGGGATGACGATCCATCCCCATATTAAAAAGGGTTGAGATTAATGAGTGTACGATAATATTGCCTTAAGCCTATGAGAGCTTGTTTGCTCAGTCGATGGTTTTTCAATTGTTTTTTAAATTGTGCTAATTATTTGTAAAATTGTTTTTAGTTTCTTTTTTCATTTTTTTATAATATATTTTTTAAATGTGTGTCTTTTAAGTTAAATTACTTAATAGTTTTATACTAAGATTTAGGCAAAAACATTGTAAGACCAGGTTTACCATGGATTTTGAACTTACTAACTTACGTAACCATCACGCCACTACATTTTACCTATCTTAAATTGAACTACGTAGACTAGAATCCATACCTATATTATAAATTCGAAAGTAACTCTGTCTGTCTGTCTGTCTTTTACGCAATCAGGGCCAAACCGCTAATTTAATTGTGATAAAATACTCATATAGAGATACTTGAGGGTCTCGGGATGAACATAGGATACTTTTTTTTCTCATATTTGTAATATTTTCGATATATACCAATATATTAAAATACTTATTAATTTGACATGCAATTTATACCGCCATGTTAATAACAACTGTCGCTATCAGCCGTTGCTAAGCAACGATTTGCAAAGTTTGTTGTTAGAAAACGCCACCCATAATGAGTTTTAAGCAAGCTGATCTGACGCATCTCTCTATTGAAAACTGAAAATAATTTCATAAATATATTTAATAAAAATTTGTATAGTTCAAGCGGGCGTAGCCGCGTTCGGGTCCACTAGTATACTATATAAATAATTATCATCGTTAATAAAATGAATAAGACAATAAAGTTAAGCTTACCATATTGTAGCATCCTAATTCCTTATATGGATTTACTGCAACTAGAATCGAACCTGTGTAAGTCTGTTAATTATATAGGAAAATTATTTTGTTATTGTTATACAAATTATTTAATGTTAGAGGACTATCGTTGCGTAGGGGCATAAGATTCGATTCCCATTCGAGGAATTGACATAATTAATATTTTCATTTCTTAGCTCTGATAACGAGACAAAGTGCGGCGTTGAGTACCCCATTCAATACAATTTGTCCAGAATTCGTTGGAAAATAAGAAACGGAAATCTTAATGGAAGCGAAGTGTCATAACAATAGGTTCCCTCTCCCTACTCTTCTATGTGTGGAATACTATTATACAATATTTCTCCAAGCGGGAATCGAACCCACATGTAAGGTTAAATCTAACTTCCAACGCTAATAGCCTATATAACATTAATGTCAGACATTAAACGTTCACAGCGAGTTACTTATACTATATGCAATTAAAAGAAATGAATAATTAAAAAGATCCGGAAGCGATTATCCAGTAATTAACTCAGTTGATTGTCTCCTTCTCGATGGGCGCAAGACACAATTACATTGTTAAATTACTATATGATTAATTGTTTATAGCTTTACACTCTTGGGAGCTCATTAGATATAGATAGATAATAGATATGTTATAGCAATTATATCTTTTGTGTGAACTATTAATTAATTATAGATATAAATTAGATGGTTTTAGTTTAGAATATTTAGAAGCGTGTGACTGTAACGCGACGGTTGTAGGCTAGATTCCCATATGGGAGAATGAATTGTTATTTATTTTTATTAATATTTTATTTTTCGCTCTGGTACCAAGGCAAAAAACGCGGCGTTGAACTCGGCCACTTAACACGTAGTGTCTCGAAAATTAGACAAAAACTTGGGAGCAGAGTGTCTTAACTCTAGGTTCCCCTGCCTATCACTGTCGGGGTATACCTACAGCTGAAGTGTGAATTTCTTTTCTTTATATATTTGCTCTATTCTATGAATTCCTCTACTTTGTTTTCGAATGGTATATTAAAATTACAATGAAATTAAATAACAGTAGATTTAACTAGAACGACAGTTAATTCTTAGTAATAAATATGATTACACTTCTTAGCGAAGTGATAAACAATATTCGGAGAATTATCTATAAAAGGTTGCTCTCAATTTTTTATATTGATAAAAAATATATTAGGGTAGGCACAGGGAACTTAGTGCTAAGACACTCCGTCCCCCACTATCCGCCGTAGTTTTCGAAGCATTAAGTGTTAAACGACGGAACTTAACGCCGGGCTTTCGCCTTGGTGCCAGAGCAAAGAAATGAAAATGTAAATAAATAATAATTAATTTACTCGAGTGGGGATACCGTGGGGAACCCACAATCCCATTNCGTATCTCCGCTTGAGATTGTCGTTGATGGCCTGCTCCGTGATCTGCGGCATCATGGTCATGTCGGGCACGCCGGCCCCCTCCTCCTTGTCTCGCTCCTCCATTTTGTCTGGAAAAGGAAAATTTAATCAGTAAAATCATTATTCTTTATTTATTTCTTTGGACAGGAAATTCCATCCCTCTTATTTATTCAATATAAGTAGGTTATGTCTTTGTTTGTTAACCTAAGATAAATCTATTTGTACTTTTATTATCTTATAATAAGATATTATTATATGTTATTTTAAAAAAAATATTGATGACATAGGCCAGCCGTGGCGCAGGGACGTAAACGTGCGACTATAAAGGTCGTGGATACGATTACCACATCGGAATCTCATAACATTAGGTTCCCAGGTAACCTCTTCCTACCCTGCTATGTGAAGAAAAAAAAACATAATATATTAAAATATGTACATTTATTGTACATAAATACACATTCACAAAAGCTATTATTTCAATGAATAAAGTGATAAATCTCATTTAACAACTACAACGTGAAGTTGGCAACGTTCAATATCGCATTCCTCAAATATAAATAGCCTTTATCTACTATAGTCGTATATAACTTAACTTAAAAATGAGTCGTCCATATTCATTGCCAACAAGAGATATATAAGTTGTTAAATTAATATTTAAGGACACAAGCGTGTGACAGATCGTGGGTTTGATTCCCACTCGAGGGAATGAATTATTTATACTTCTTGGCTTTGGTATCGAGGCAAGGCTTAAGTTCCTCCACTTAACAAGTAAATTCTCCAGAATTCGGCTGACGATGATGAACAGAGTGTCTTTACACTAGGTTCCCTACCTATCCTGCTGTATGCGGGATACAGTGTAATGCTAAAAAACCATTTTTAAAACAAACAACAATAACAACACTTATAATGACAAAAACTATTTATTTAATAATACATTCACCTTTTCCCTAAAAACCAATCGAGTTCATAATAACTCTTAAAAACTTCAATATGTATATAAGTCCCCCCACAGTTTTACACTCGTCAGAGCATAATGCAGGTTGATGCGTGATAGAATAATAGATAAATCTCGGGGAGCTTACGGTGCGTCCCTATCAGTTCATACCATAAAGCTCCCTAGTGATGTTATTTCTGTCATATAGCGTATGTTTATTATCCTATTTTCTCCTTTTATTTGCTCTAATTTTACGAATGTATATAATCATTATCATATCTAGGAGATTCGATTCAAATTCGATGGTTGTAGATTCGATCCCCACTCGAGGCAATTAATTATTATTCGCTCTGACACTAAGGCTAAGCCTGGTATTGAGTTTCGTCAATCAACACATAATATGTTAAAAAAATCGGCGGAAACTGGGAATCGGAGTGTTTTAACACTAAGTTCCCTCTGCGTGAAGCTGATTTTTTTTTATATCTATAAATTACTATTACTTTTTTCCCATACTTTTATTCAACAAGTAGAGAATATACCAACTACAGTAAGAGTCGTAAAAGAAGTGAAGCGAGAATCCCGTACTTGTATTATAATTATAGTAAAATACACGCAAAAGCCAAACCATTTTAATTATAAAGCTCACTGAAGCCAATCATTTTGTTTAACTGTATGTCAATTTTACAAATAAAAAAAAATAGCGAAAAAAAGTAAATGGTTTGCAAATAGATACCTTGAACGAACGAAATAGTCGAGAGATTGAAAGTGTCGATTTACATATATCTCGATTCTTTCGCCCCCGAGGGTTCTTTACGGGCATGGCATAACTTTACCGATACGATCGTCTGCTGAGAATTTTTACGATCATGTCTGATGAATACTCCGATAACCCGATTTGTATATATTTAGTTTGATAATTATCATTTAAATATTGTGATTCAACTCTACTCTTTTTTTCTTATATATCAGTACCAGTTGTAACTTAATACTCTCTCTATCGACGTAAAAAATATAATAGTTATATAAGATAGGAAAAAATCTTATTATATTTGTCTTTCTCCTTATTAATTAGTATTTCAACGAAATAACGAATAAAAACGGAAATTCCTATCAAATGTAACAGAACAAAACAATTTAATTATAGTTAAATCAATAATATGTTAAGATACCCAATTAATATGACCAAGTTCCGGTACATTCCACTCACGTTAACGCTAACATACCTCGGCTATCAGTGCATATGAGGAAAATAACAATCGAGTGCACATTACAAACAAGTGGTAGAGACAGTCTACTCTAAATCTGAACTTACAAACACATACAAATATATGTAATTACTATAACACGCAGTTGTCGTTTGTCACTCGGTAAACGTCACCAAAAATAGCATCAGCAAATAAATATATAACAAATAATTAATAAATACCATACCATACCATACCAATTAATAAATAACACAATTTTAAATTACCCTTGAAAAGGAAACGAGTATGCCACAAATTTCGATTTGTCTGTTCTTAAAATTGTTATATAATTTCATCAGAAATTCAAAACGTGCAAGTATGGTCTGAAAAATGGTATTGGCGCCTATAGAAATATAGTATAAAAACTCCCCGATAAATTTAATAAAAAAATTTAAATTGGACAAATACGGACATTTTTGCTTTTATGCGCTTAAATTAAAAATAAATTAAAAAAAAATAATAAATATATAAAATATTTTTTTGCTGACACCATTTTTATGTCATAATCTATTAGCATGTGTTAGTAAGTTGAGTTTTACATTAGATTATCTACACTAGTGTAGTTCATTCCACCCTATATCGATTAAACACTTAAATAGCACAACATCTGGGCGAGTGGGAGACGAGCGCTGGTGTCGCCAAGTAATAGCCCTTGAGGCAGGACGAGCCAGTTATCGGCCGGAAACGTCAGAGGATAAATACGTCACTTTCGTTCGCGGTCTTTGTTGATATCGTGTTCAACACTTTCACTGGACGTTGTGCATTATTGTATAACTAAATATGATTGTGATAAGTATGATATTAGGTGAGGCCAGTGGTGGCTCAGGGGCACAGAGTGTGACTGTAAAACCGACTGGTTGTGGGTTCGACTACCATTCGAGGAAATTAGGTATTTATTTTCATTTCTTCGCTCTCATGTCGGGGCAAAAGCGTGTTGGGTTCCCTCACTTAGCACGCAATGCTCACTTGCTCCTTTTTTCATTGTCCTTTTTTGTCCTTTTTTCATAAAAAAAAATGCATTCAGAATTCGGCAGAAAGTGAAGGGCGGAGTGTCTTAACACTAGGTTCCATCTGCTATGTGCGGGATACAGCGTGAAGCTGATTTTTTAATTCACATTAGGTTTTGATAATATCAGATATTTTACAATTACTGGAAGATATATACATGTACAAATAGAGGATGGTCTTTATAAATAGTCTTAACAAATAACACATTTAATTGGGGAATCATTTTAATATGTACAATTAGTTGGTATTGGCATAGTAAAATTAGCTTGAAAACAAATAATAATAAAGTAATAAATAATAATTACTAAATGAGAAGTGTGTTCGCGGAATAATAAAAATAACCTTAGCAATTAATAATAATATGTACGAACAGGAAATGTACACTTGAATAATTATGGCGTCCCTTTTAAAATTAACTCTTAACATGAGGTCACCAAAAGATATTTACCAACATACATATTTATAGTTTAAAAGGAACTTGATTTACTATTTATAACTTAGGTATATTCTGTTCCGCCTTGGCGCTGCTGGGGCACAAGAGTGTGATTGTAACGCAACGGTTGTTAGGTTCGATCCCCACTCGAGGGAATTAATTATTATTTATTAATATTTTTATATCTTCGCTCTGCCACCAAGACAAAAGCCCGGCGTTAAGATCCGCCACTCAACACGTGATGCCTCGAAACATTCGGCGTTCGAAATGGTGTCTTAAACACTATGTTCCCTCTGCCTATACTGCCGTAACCCTGAAATAACAATATAAGCTAGATAAAAATATTTACCAAATATTTAAATCAAATTTAACCTACAAGAACCTATAAATCGAATTTTGCTTTTAAAATGATTTACAAAATAAAATTTACATTTAATCTTAATAACATAATAATAAAATCCGCTCGTTTGTCATCCGCTGATGTAATTAGATCTCAGTATTGTCTACAAAACGGTCGGAGGGTAGGAGGGTAAACAGGGACGATAAAAAGTCCTCCCCTTCTGGAACAGCAATTATATCTGAGAATTTTTAACGATATTTATGTGTCCTTATTAATTTACGTCCCTTTTTTTTGTAGCAGACGAAACTTGGTGTTTTCAGTAAAAAATGCGAGAAAAGCTTTTAGGTAATGTTTATGATTCATGAATATAATAGCAGTGAACTCATATGGATGAGTTCGATTCCCACTTGGGGTAATAAAATATTCAATATTTTCATTTCCTCGCCTTGGTAACGAGGCTAAGCGCGACGTTGACTTACGCCGCTCAACAGGCAATGCCAGCCGAATTCTGCAGGAAGTGGGAAACGGCAGCCTATGAAAATAATGTTCCCTCTGCCTGCCTTGCTATGTGCAGGGTCCACCATAAAGTTAAAAAATCTTATTAACTTTTTATTTCCATTTCACGAGCCTAGAATTTCTCACGTCTCATATTATACGTATAAACACATTAATATTCATAAAAGCGCGTTTCTTGCGGGAACGCCTCAGAGATCCTTGTAGGCGTTAACGCTGTGCTTGTAAATGAAAGGGTGTCAAAAGTTTTTGTAACGTAAAAATAAAATGTAGAAGAGTACGTTTTATTTAGCTGTATGGAATTTATAGCATTACAACAAAATTATGTGAGAACTACAATTAATCTTAAGATTAATTGTAGTTGTCACTTTTTTATCTAAGAACAAATAGGGTTGTGTGAGACATAAACATAAAAATATTTTAAAAATTGTAGATATATTCTTTAAATTCACGCTACATGCCGGGGTATATATATCGGGGTAAGCAGAGGGAGCCTAGTGTCTTAATCCTCTGTACCCCGCTTTTCGCACAATTTTGGAGACACTATGCATTAAACGCCGAAATTCTACGCTGCACTTGTCTTGTTGCCAGAGTGAGGAATTGAATATAATTCATTACATCGTGTGGGAATCGAATTTATAACCGCTACCAGTTTTTTTTCTGACTAATCAGCATTCTCTGATACTCCAGAACTTAATATAATACCACATTACTTCAATCTCCTTCGTTGAATAATGAACATAAGTGCCGCAAATTGTCTTATGAATCCGAGAAAAAACCAAAAAAATTCAATGGAACCCACTATCGACGCCTAATCTACAGTCAACATTGACACACTCCTAGTAAACCACGAAGGCATATTCACACCTAATAATTAGATGAAAATCAAATTAATTAACTTATCAATTTCCGACTTATTCTATAAAGAAATTGCATAGTCATATAGCATGCATTTTACAGAATTCCATATAAAATGTTCAACAGAAGGGTGGGTAGCGTGCGTATCTTCCATTGAGCGGTCTACCTTAATCGATAAGCGTGGCGCCGCGTTAGATTGGTCATTGGGTTCGATGAGACCCATTCAATGGGTACACGTGATTCAATTATGTCTTTGCTTGAATGTTATAGTATAGTGATTTGTCTGTTTCTGTTTATTTTCTGGTGAATATAACTGCACAGTTCTCTCCGTTCCTCCAGAATTCGACACATTGCGTGTTGAGTGGCGGAACTTAACGTCGCACCGCTCTGCCAGGACGGGAGAATAAGAATAATCAGCATAATCAGCCCCCTACGAGGAGATTAGCCAAGGCCATTGGTGACGATGATGATGACCACAAAATGGCAATTTAAAATTTAAATATCAAAACTTTTAATATAAGGATGGTACCATGACAAATAAAATGATCCGGAATTGAAATGGTTGCCAGCACAAATACTACGTTATATTATATCCTCGGTGTCTACTTTAATTTTGAACTGCCCACGCTCCAACGTCCCTCTGGTCTTACAAGTCATTAATATTGCAAGTTTCCAGGGACGCTAGAGCTACGATATTTGTAATATAATATAACTTTAATAAGCTACATTTACTGTAAATTATTATTTTTAGCTTCGTGATTTATGCCTAGGGAGATAGCCAGAGTAAGAAGAGCGCCAATCGCGCCATTCTCTGCATAGCTCCACCTTCACCGTGAAGTAGTCGCTAGTACCTAATATTCTATGCATCTCTTCATTGCGGATCTCGTCACCATATCCTACAAAATCTTCACAACATTCATCGTTCTTTCATTCTTCTTCTATAATAGCCACGCGTATAATACCCATCTTCTATATACAGGCAAATGTGCAGTTTTGTTAACATTTTGCCGTTTTATCAATTATACTCCTTTCCACATTAATTTCGTATCTTCTATTTCCTAAATATATGTACATCTTCATTCACTTGTTCTAATATCTTGCTGTTCACACTGACCTTGTATTCTGTCATTACTCCATTTCTTTCAAATGGTCACAAAGGGTGGACAAAGGGTCAACCTCGCAATTGAATAAATTATTTGTTTAGTCCACTCTCGTGAACCTACTTACTATTGGAATATTGTATCGTGCATGATTTGAACCCACAACCTCCAATCAGGTTTAATCGGCTTTACTAGCCGCAATAAACAAAGCCTATTAGAATGAGTCCACTAGGCCACTCATTAGAATTAATCTCTGCCACTCAACACGCAATGCCTCCAGAATTCGGAAGAAAGTGGGGAACGGAGTGTCTTAACACTAGGTTCCCTCTGCCTACCCTGCTGTGTGCGGGATATAGCGTGAAGTTGATTTATTTATTTATTGCATTTTATTTCTTTATATTAATTATGATATCATTCATATCATATAAATACCCAGCATATTTCGTACCAGTGGGTGGACAGCGACAGTGTTGCAAAAGGAATTTCTTGAACCTGTCTTCCACAAGCGTGGGTAACTGGGTACGTAGAATAATTTTAGCATAGGAACAATTTATTTTTGTCATCTTGCTTTATTTTATAAGTGCCTTGTTAGGGACTATGATAAAGTGGGGCGGGTGCGGTTTTTACCCTTTTCTGTATGATTTGTTAGGTAGATTCTAGCCTCGGCCTCACCTCGTTAGCGCTTAATAAAGGTAGCGCAGCGCATTCTTTATTAGCTATTTTTATTCCAATATCAGACTTTTATAGAGTTTACATTTTTCGCATATATTTTACTTAAGGTATATGTTAAAGGTTGTAAGGTTGGAGTTATGTATTATTTATATATTCCCTCAGCGCAGGCAGAGGGATTCTAGTGTTAACATACTCCGTTTTCAATTTTTCGCCGAATTCGAGGCAATGCGTGTTGAGTGGCGAAACTAAACCCCGCGCTTTTGCCTTGGTATCACAGCAAGGACAAGAAAATATTAATAAATAAGAATTCATTTGCTTTATATAAAAGTCATAAATAAACGTGTTTCTTGGGAAGAAATATGTTTTAACGCTTGGACACGCTGGGTGCGGATCGTGAGAAATCAGAACTACTGGACGCGAGCTCCCTTGGTCTGCTTGACTGCGAGTGTTCATTGTTCTACGTTCCCGAGGGACGAAAGTACTCATTATAAACAAAGAATTTTTATCAACTCTTTATAAATTATAAAAAAGTTATTACACAGTTGACCAGACCCTCCTAGAGTCCCTCATTTTTAGGTAGGCAGAGGGAATCCCACCCACTTTAAGTCGAATTTTTGAGGCATTGGGTGTTAAGTGGCGAAGTGTCTTAATAGGAGCGTAATGTCTTAACTCTAGGTTCACAGGTTCCCTCTGTTTACGCTACTATGTACGCTATACAGCGAAAAGTCAACAAAAAATGCTAATATCGTTTACCTAACTTTATATGATAATTATATCCTACTTTAACAAATTATCGCTCTGCATGCCTACTAGTTACCGCATCTATCAAAATTGATTATAAATCAAGTATTTGATAATAATGAAATTAAACTTGACCCAGTTTCGTTTATACTTACAAAAAAATATTTTAAGAAGTGGCGCAGTGGGTGAGTAGTAGGTGGTTGGGGTTTCTATCTAGGGAATGAATTGTTGCTAGAAGCAGAAAAAATGTTTTTATAACCCTAGTGTTAATATAAAATCCTTTTGTTTTTAAAATTATTAAGACAGAAAGGAGAAAAAACACCTGAAATTATCAAATTTGACTTCAAAAATTCTTTTAACATTGTAAAAGTTCAAAGTCTATAAAACTCGTCTAGCCGCTTATATTATTTTTTATACCATTAACGTTCTACGGATTCACGTACACGTACTTAAGGGATCTGCCAAAACAGGGATACGATGCTAATTGACTATCAGTATCAGAACGATACTTGACTCTAAACCTTTTTGTGTGGTGATTAGCTTAGGCACTTTTTTTGAGCTTCACGCTGTATCCCGCACATAGCAGGATAGGCTGAGGGAACCTAGGAACAACGGGTTAAGAGAATTTTCCTATTAAGACACTTCTGTTGTCCACTTACCATCGAATTCTGGAGGCATTGGGAAACTGAGGCCACACTTTGCTTCATTACGAGAGCGAGAAAATAAAAATATTAAATATTTTCATTTCATTATTGTTGTATCGATATATATTTATCTTTCATTTGTACATTCGCTTATTCCATACAGTAATTAACCGGTGCAGTCGTTCATTCATTTATACGTATAAATAAAGAAACACAATCGTTTGCACCAAGTTTTCGATACGAGAGCTACTAGAGGTGGAGAAGGTAGACAATGCCATTGAGTGCAGATACGAGCTTATGAAATACATTTATAGTAAAAAAAATATTTCTTTGATTGTGCGTCACTTGGAGGGAATCTAAAAGCACTGCAGAAATGAATTAAAAAATTAGCTTCAAGCTATATGCCGCACTCAGCAGGGTAAGCAGACGGAACCTAGTGTTAACACACTTCGTTCCCCACCTGCCGCCGAGTTCTGGAGGTATTGTGTGTACATATTACCATTAAATATACCCACGACTGGCCTTAATCAAAAAGTATCATAACATATTTTTCCATTATGCGCTATCCTTCTAAAATAACAAATATATAAAACGTTATACAGTTAATTTTTAATGGACGAAATGAGAATAACAAGGAGCGGTGGACATTCCTTTACCTAATGTGGAAAACAATGCTTGTCTGAGGATATGAGAGTTATTTCTGGAGCACCATTTCGTCGTCCATTTCTCCGAAATAATCACTTTGGATTCGCCGCGAACGATTCGCACTTTTTGCGGGTAGTCTGTGACTCTGGGTATTTGCGATCAGATCAGCGATATATTATCCCATAATGAGTACCCCACAAGTCATTATTTTTTTATAAATAATGTTATATATTATATATACTTTAGTATTTTAAACTGCAATTTGGAATGCAGCTTTAAAACATATATAAAGACTAGCGGCACGCTCGCGGTTTCACCCGCGTGAGCTATGTTATTATTAATTTCTGTCTCCATGGCTACGTCCTAGTGACGTCTATGCAATATTTGAGACTCTTAGCATTTGTAGTAACGAAGTTTCATACAAAATTTCGACCAAAAAAACAACCCCTTGTAGTTTCTGAGATTTCGTGAGGAGTGAGTGACCTTTCGATTTTATATATATAGATATATTTTTTAATAAAAAAAAAATTGTAATTATTTATAAAGACTTGCCGAATTTATAACACTAAAATTGGCGTGGAAAGGGTTCCACCAAGGAATGATTCCATTCCATGAAGTAATTTCGGTCTAACCAACTGAATAGCCGGTTATACGCGTTTTTCAAAATATTTAACCAATTAAAAATTTTAAAGTACTCCAATCCAGTGAAGTAGTTGAACAGGCACAACCTTCACCCTTTCAAACAACCACTATATATGAAGAAATCATAGCTCGAAGTTTTTTTTAATAGCTCGAGCCTAAACGAGCACAGACACCGGCTTACCGCAAAATAAGTATTATCCCCCCTAAAACAGATTAGTACTGGTTGTATAGGCGTAAATTGACTTTTAGCTAAGCCCGCTTTATTGATGCTAATGCTATTTACTCTAGTGTCGTTGGAAGCCTTGGAAGAAAGGACTTATCTTATAAGAAAGTAAAACAATTTATTTGACTTAGTCAATATTGATTTATAAGACAAATATACCAGTTGAAGTGTAATTTCATAGAAAAAAATATATTATTAAAAAGCTAGGTGTAAATATGTAGATACGAAATCATATAGATTATAGACGATAAGTTTGCAAATCGCATAAGTCTTTATTAAATTATATGCTGTACCCTGAACATGGCAGGGTAGGCACAGAGAGAGAGAATCTAGTGGTAAAACACTCTAATCTCATTAAGACACTTCCGTTATCTGCTTTCCGCCAAATACGCGAGACATTTTGTGTTTACTTGCGTAACTTAACGCCATGAGTAAAAATATATTTTTAAAAATTGTATTACATAATATGCCCATACACCTAATAGGTACCTACCTACATTATATTTGGAATGCCTGAATCTTGATCTCGAGTAAGGTTCAATAGGCGACACTCATTACTGGCCATTATTCAATCTAGGAGTGACCCGTGTACTGTTTCATTTAGTGCTAGACTAGAATTACGTAATTGTTTGTCGCTGTATTAGACGTAGAGTGTATTTTAAAAAGAGGAATTTAAGGAAGAAATCTTTTATAATATATAATTTAGCATTATTAAATAATATATTAAAGAGAGGCCGAAGAGGCCGTTATGGCGCCGCCACCCAACACAATTTGCAATGCAATGCCTGGAAATTCGTCGTATAAAGAGTGGAACGTAGTGTCTCATAACACTAGGTTCCCTCTACCTACCCTGCTGCTGCTATGTGCGGGACACAACGTGAAGCTATATATAAATATACGTTATTTTTAAGTACCTGTACAAATAAACAAAAACAGTAGTAAATCTCAAAACATGGTCAAAAAACACAACCATTCCACCGTAAATACAGTACAGTAAGGCAGCGTGGACTAGACGACAAGTGGGCACTTTCTCCCCCAAACGACAAGAGTGAAACTCTTAAAATATCCTTACCTTACAAAATGCCCAATTTAAATAACTTCAAAGTCATTAATGATCCTGACATTTATGTATGAGAGTGAAAAATATATATCCGTGTTAAGCGTTTGTTTAACACCGAAATAAAAATTATTTTCGTCACACTTCTGTGATTTATATCCTGCCGACTGAAAACGCCATCTTTTAATAAGTTAATTTGAATATCCAAACCTATATTATAAATTCAAAAGTAACTCTGTCTGTCTGTCTGTCTTTTACGAAATCAGGGCCAAACCGCTAATTCAATTGTGATAAAATACTCATATAGAGATGCTTGAGGGTCTCGGGATGAACATAGGATACTTTTTTTTCTCATATTTGTAATATTTTCGATATACCAATATATTAAAATACTTATTAATTTGTCATGCAATTTATTCCGCCATGTTAATAACAACCGTCGCTGTGCGACCTAAGCAACGATTTGCAAAGTTTGCTGTTAGAAAACGTCACCCAAAATGAACTTGCTTAACGCATCTCTCTATTGAAAACTGAAAATAATTTCATAATTATATTTAATAAATATTCGTATAGTTCAAGCGGGCGTAGCCGCGTTCGGGTCCACTAGTACTATTATATGTAAGTAGATAGGTATGTCCCCTACAGTTGGAACCGAACCTACAACCATCGCGCGTAAATTCAAAGTATAAAGCACCGAATAAACGAAATCCAATTTTGATTACCATTACCAAGTTTTCAAATGAACGCGTCAAGGGGTATGGTGGGGTAGTTATCGAAGCATCGTTTTATTCCGCTTTAGTGGAAGAGGCGTTTGCAATTTTCCAGCACTTCATCAGACTTAGCGTTAAATGAACGTTATTTCCATGTCATCGGCCTGTGCTCCAGTTAAGTTGAGTCACACTTTTTAGATAATATTTTTAAAAAAGCCAAGGTAGGTATATTTTTTATTTTATATTTTTTTTTTCGAGAACCGCGGCGTAGAGTTCCGCAACTTCCGTTGGCGGAAAGTGGAGAACGGACTATGTTAACACTAGTTTCTTCTGGCCACCCACCCTGCTGTGTGCGGAATATAACGTGAAGCTGATATTTTTACTTTTTATTCAAATACTCCTTTCTTCAAACAGTTTTTTCTTTAGCATTATTAATATTTTTCTTAGTTTGCCCCTACTAACACTATTTTTAATATAAAAATTATATTAAAAAAGTTGTAAAACAGATAAAAAAAATAAAGACCTAGTGCAAATTTAGAGCAAAATTGAAATAAGTCTTATGAAATATTTCAAATTGATTAATCTAAGGAAAACCGCGATATTGGATCTTGATTGCATTACTTACCAATATCGTTACAGATTCTTCGCTCTATTTATTATGTGATTTTCAATCTTCGACTATTTTATTTAAAGAAATATATATTTTTGTATTAAAAGAAACTTACATACATACATACAATATAAATGCGGTGTTTTTTTAAGTTAACATTCATGGTCTTTTTTTAAATAAATTATTAATAAATAACAATTTTGTAACTTTTAATCTTTCCAAAATTGAATCCCAATAATTAAGTTTTAAAAAATTAATTGATTTTCCCGTTTCCCTTAATCTTCTTAGACTTAGTACGTAAAGAATTTAAAATTGAAATATTTTTAGATCGGGAAGAATTAATCTAACTTGGAAAAACGTGTAAAAACACCTATAACATTAAGATATCTACATTCATCTCAAATTAGTGTAGATAATAAATAGAACTAATAGATGCGCGTGCGCTCGTAAATCTTTTCACTTCTAATGGTCGTACGAGTATAAACCCGACGCGTGCCGCAGCGGAAATAGATCTCGCATGGATGTGTGGTTTGAAACTTACTTATATTTAATGTAATAGTTATAGATAAACAGGTAATGGATATATTTAATAGTATGGGAAACTATTGTGACGCAGGGGTACGAAGGTGTGACTGTAAATGTGGGTTCGATTTCCACTCGTTAATATTTACTCTGGCGGCAAAGCGCGTCAATACCTACATAATGATTCCAGAATTCCTAGCTGCTAGCTAGTGCCTGCAGAGAGTGGGCAACGGAAGGGTCTTGATGGGGACGGTGTATCTTAACACTAGGTTCCCTCTGCCTACTCTGCTATGTGCGGGATACAGCCCGAAGCTAAAAAAAAATAGTAATATAATAAATTATTAAAATATAGATACCCCATTATTATCTCGTTACAAATTACTTTTAAGCAGCGCAATAACCAAGAGTAATTTGATTAGTAATAACTAATATACTACGCCCACAAGCAATAATCACGTGTCAACAGAATTAATCTGTCGTGTTGCCATATAACAATTACAAAATTGTTTTTTATAGTTGTCAATATAATGCTTTTTGAGATAAGCGCCTTTGAAATTGAAAAAATACGTTTGTACTATCCAAATCCATTTCTTGAAGATGAATGCTATGGGACATCTGGGCAAAATTAAAAAGCGATGTTTTGACCCATGAATAAAGAGGTATAATAATTTGCTTATTGTCGAATTACGGCTTTTCTCACATGCTATTTTCTTATTTTGTTTAATTTTATTATATATTTAATTTAATATTTATTTTAGTGTAATTTATAATATAATAAAAAATAAGTCTAGTCATTATTCTTAAACGAGTAAGAAAACGACCAAAACGTACAAGCAATCGCAAGCCAAGACGTCTAGATTCTGGAACTTTGTAGGCTAAGATAAGGAACGCGAGGCATGAATGGACCGCGTTTGTTACACAAAGGGGCTGGTCCCTGACAGGATATTACATGGTAAGTCAGGAGATGAAGAGATGAAGTTCAATTTAGCAAAATTTCAGTATTCTAAAATAGCACATTTTACCGTTGAAATTTATTAGAATAGAACTACGTTTACTATTTTTTCTCGTATATCATCAATATTTTGTTTGAAAATAATCTATTACATTTATTTTCTCCAAAGACAACCAGTATAACGTTACTTAAAACAAAAACTCTAGGTAAATTAAAAGCAATTAAAACTATAAAAGTTCCAGTTCAAATCCAACTTTGAAAGGGGGTAGCCAAGTTTATTTGAAGCAGTAAAGGGGGGTGGCGGGCGAGTCGGGTACTTTATTGCGGTGATGAAGACAATGCTGTTTGAAAACAGTGCTTTAAGATCGTGGTTTGGTGGATTTTATGTATGAACAAATTTATATAGTGTGTTGTTTACATTGAAGATTTAAAGCTTAATTGCTGTTCTTAATAAATAATAATTTAAAAAATATATAATAATAGTTTGTTTAATAAATAAAAATTTAATTGAACTTATCGATCCATAAGGTTTTAAAAACAAATAAATACCTTAAGTTAGCTTTACGCCATATCCCTAGCGGGATAGTCAAACACTACGTTTTCTGCATAAATCTTTCTTCTCGTCCACTGTCACCAATCAAAATTCAAATCATCATCAAATTCACTTGTTCTAATACCTTACCATTTACACTGATCTTGCAATAGCAAATAATTAAATAAAAAATCGTAATCTCCAATTCAAGACATAAAGACAAAAAAATACTTTTTGTCCGAGTGATATAATTTAAAATCAAAATTAAATCAGCTTCACGCTGTATCCCGCACACAGCAGGGTAGGCAGAGGGAACCTAGTGTTAAGACACTCCATTCCCCACTTTCTGCCGAATTCGGGAGGCATTGTGTGTTGAGTGGCAGATCTCTACGCCGCGCTTTGCCTCGACACCATAATTTAATAACTCAAGAAATTATAACATTTTTAAGTAAAATAGCGAATCACATGTATATTGTCAATTATGTAACGTATATATACGAGTAGAACAAACCATGTCCACCATAAAATTGATGAGGTGAGAAAAAGGAAACAAAAACATCACTTTATGGTGTTGTAAAGGAAGGTTGGCAATTTGTCGCCACAATCTTGTCGTTGTATCTTGATTGGAAGGCTTCGTAACTTCTTAAAACAAGAAGCTGACTCAGCATCCTTCGAGCACCTACTTGGTGCTATGTCAGCAAAATCGCAATAGTAGATCAAATAATCGATATTATCATTAATTTTTTTTTCATTTCATTTATTGAGGCCGTCGTCACGCAGTGGTACAAGTTTGTGCCTGTAAATGCGACGGTTGGGGGTTGGAATCCCACTCGGAGAATTATCCACAACCATTATTATCATTATTAATTAATATAATATAATATACAATCGTTATTATTTATTAATATTTTCATTTCAAAGCGCGTTCAGTTCCGCAACTCAACTCGCAATACCTAAAAATTCGACGGAACGAAGTATCTTAACACTAGGTTCCCAGGTTCCCTCTGCCTACCCAGCTATATACATTGGGGATATAGCGCGAAGCTAAAAAAAACATTACATTACATTAATCTTTACCATTTTAAAATGTAATTTAATAAAATAATAATAACATAAAAATCTGCAGTATTACTGCATTTAACCTCATGCAGTATAAAGCTGTAAAAACAAATAAACCATCGCTATTACTAACATGATAGCATAATCCTGTAAAAGGGAATTCTTATGTACTTATTTATTTATTGTAGGTTAGTAGAAATGGAGTCAACATCGCATTCGTATATTAATGGGGGCACCAAACTGTTTATATAATACTAGTAGACCCGAACGCGGCTACGCCCGCTTGAACTATAAGAATATTTATTAAATATATTTATGAAATTATTGTCAGTTTTCAGTAGTTTTCAATATTCGTTAAGCAAGTTCATTTTGGGTGACGTTTTTTAACAACAAATTTTGCAAGTCGGTTCTAAGCAACGGTCGTATAGCGATGTTTGTTATAAGCATGGCGGAATAAATTGCATGTCAAATTAATAAGTATTTTAATATATTGGTATATATAGATAATATTACAAATATGAGAAAAAAAAGTATCCTATGTTCATCCCGAGACCCTCAAGTATCTCTATATGAGTATTTTATCACAATT